>MU839841.1:159291-724536 GCA_030411725.1 Echria macrotheca | reverse complement strand
CCCCAAAACACTCCCCGGGGTGTTTATCTCCTAATATTGTCCCCCCCCACCCCCCCCCCCCCCCCAAAAAAAAAAAAAAAAAAAAAAAAAAAAAAAACCCTACGATAGACCTAGTCTAGACAGCCACTCCCAACCATCAATCACACAAACATTGTAACCACCAAGGTCTACCCACCCTTCCTGTTTTCCATTTCCTTTTCCACAAAAAGCAGCTGTCCAATCCAAGAACGCCCATCCCCATCAGACCCCTGAAATCATATAACCCCCCTCCCTGACCCTCCTCGTACTCACCACCAAACCATAACGCTGCCACTACCACCACCAGCATTAGCACTATATCTCATGTCAAGCCCTTCAAAAATACATCCAGTCCAAGACAGGCAAATCAACAACCCCAAAGAGTAATTCACATCATGAACCACACAAACAGTAAACACCAAAGTCTAACCACCCTTCTTTTTTTATTTTTCTAAAAAAAAGCAAATCTAGAAGAAATCCATGAACCCCCGTTCACATCCCACCACCACCAGAAAATACCCCATGGATCATGATTTATCCCTTCCCCTTCCTTCTTCCTCCTTGCCGCTCCCTTTCCCCATCCTCCTCTCCCTCTCCCCGTCCTTTTCTCACCACCACCACCGGCACCACCAAAGCTGATACCACCACCACCACCCTGAGAAGAAGAAAAAGAAGAATACCTAAGACGAAAAAGGAAAAGAACAAAGCATTCCTTCATGGCCTCGACAGCTAGACTATTTCAGAAGGGGTGTCCCCCTCGGGGTCC
Source organism: Echria macrotheca (assembly GCA_030411725.1). Taxonomy (NCBI): domain Eukaryota; kingdom Fungi; phylum Ascomycota; class Sordariomycetes; order Sordariales; family Schizotheciaceae; genus Echria; species Echria macrotheca. Next base: position 723,752 of record MU839841.1, on the reverse strand, counting down.
AGACCTAGCATTGGAGTGGGGAGAGGGGTGATGGGGGTGATGGGGGTGATGGGGGTGATGGGGGGATTGGTAGTCGTTGAGGGGGCTTAGTCTGCGTTAGTTGGTCAGTCGGTCAGTCGTTAGTTTCTGATTGGGGGGTTTTTTTTTTTTTTTTTTTGAACAAGTCTTTGGCTGGGTAGGAAGGTATGTTGCTGAGAGAGGGTATCTGTATGTTGATGGTGTGTTGTGTGGGGGGGTGGAGAGGGAGAGGAAGGAGATGGGGTGTTTGAAAATGGAGGTTTGCAGGAGGGGTGGTTTTCTGTGTGTGTGTGTGTGTGGATGTGTGGATGTGTGGATGTTTGGTTGGGACGCGCGGGATAGGACGAGGAAAGTGAGGATTGGATAGGGAGAAGGGATGAGGGCGGGGGAGTGATGGTGAACATTACCACTGTGAGACCCAGGAGGAAAAAAAGGGGTTAGAGGCGTAGGAGGGTATAAGGGTAAGGGTGAGCCAATATGTCTCTCTCTCGACCAAACCAGGTAAGGTAGGTAGGCAAAGAAAGAAAGAGGGAGTGAGAAAGCCCAATCCAACCAAGATAATAATAACAAAAAACAGAAAAAAGAACATACCAAGCACCTTATTCCCACCCTTCTTCTTCTCACCCGCAGCAACACCCCCCTCCTCACCCAACTCCTCATCCTCCTCTTCCTCCTCCTGACCCTCTCCCTCCTGACCCTCACCACCACCACCACCGACCACCTGAGCAGCCAAACTGACCTTGTTCTTCTTATTCTTCCTCTTCTCCTGGCCCTTGGCCGTGGAAGAGGGGGGATGGTCGCAGGGACAGGTATCGGCGGGTTCGCCTGCAATTCCGGTAGTGACTGGGTCGGTTGACTTTTTTTTGCCATTTTTAGTAAGGTACCTATTATTCTGAAGATGTGGGACGTGTATATATGTGTGTATGGGGTGGTTGAGAGAGTTGTATGGTGGTGTAAGGGGGTGAAAGGGGAGGAGGGCATACCTCGGGGGCAGACATGTTGAAGTTTCAACTTGGAGATGCGGACGTTGTGTAGTATGGTAGGTATACAAATGCTGGTTTGGTGGAGTTCAAGATGTTCAGTTAAATGGAGCTCAAAGTGTTCAATACGCTGGCTACATCCCCATCGAAGCATCAGGGGACAGCGCTTTTATACATAGACGATCCAAGTAACACCGTCCTGTTGCCTCGGTATCCATGGTAGACACAAGGCAACCCCAACAGCCCTCGAGCGACATCGCGAGTAACCCCTGACCCAACCACTGCCCTTCCTCGATATGGCAAGTGTAACATTCTCTCGCTTATCGCTATCCTCTGTATTGAACCTCAATGGCTCTGCTGTAATGTGTGGTGTTGCGACTGACGCAATAACAGGTAATCAACCAGACAGATACCACCGGACGCCGGCATCGGCTCCTACGGCTCACAGCCCCTGAGCTGTCCACCCCAACAGCTCGGCAACGTTTCATCACCCGTTATAACCTGCTCTCCGGTTTGCCTGCAGCATCGGCCACGATCGCCCCGCTCATCATGAACCGGTCCTCCGGTATCAAGCCCCTCCCGCCGTACAGAACAGCTTCCCTCCCCCCCTTTGTCCCCCACCACGCCACCCCGATGGCCGATCTCTCCACGTCCATCTCACCGCTACTAAGAACGTCCCAGAACCGTCTTTTCGCTGTCTCCCGCATACCGGCATCCGCAATCTCGTTCACAGCAAGCGCCGTGAGCGTCATCCACTCCTCAAAAATCCCCAGATGCAAAAACGGTAATGAGTCAATGAGGGTCAACACGAGCGTGCTCTGCTCCGATACCGGTTCTGGTACGGCCACTTGCTGCTCATCACGGCCGGGAGGAAGAGGCGTCTTGCCTGCTGTAGTAGAGCGGAAACGCACCATCTCCAGCAGCGTCTCAGCGAGATGGGGGTGGCTCGCCGATATTGGGAAAGGCGGCGACAGAATCTGCATAACCGTCTTGAAGGCCACACGGAACTGTCGGGGTGAGATGTATGAGGGGAATGACGAGAAAAGCGTCTCGGCGTAGAACGGCACGAGACCGACTGTGATGGAAGCATTGTGTGGACACGAAAAGACCGAGAGGACAGCGCTGTGTGCAGCCTCAAAAAGCTCCATCATCCGGGGTGAAAGAGGGGTCGAGTGCGTCAGATAGGCAACGGCGGGCTGTATGATGAGCGCATCGCAGGCCTCCGGGGCGAGATGCAATGGAAGATGTTCGGCCACATTGAGGTAGAACAGGTCGAGTGTTCTGTGTAGCGGGTGCGGGGGTATTGCCCCTGGGTTGGCAGGTCGGATGGAGCGGAGAAAAGACGCCGAGGCATCGGGGTATCGTGAGAGATTGTCAAGCGAGGTAAGATAGGTGAAGCTGTACACCTGGAAGGCATCGCTCCCGTTCCGGGACGAGATGAAGTACAGATTCCGCAAGATGGCGAGGGACTTGGTAGCGATGACGGGTGACATGGCGTGGTTCCTCATCCGCGGATCGAGAAGACTCCGCGAAACGATGGGATGCAGCATGGCCACGACGCCGTACATGATTTTCTTCAGTAGCTGCCACAAGACGGTCCACGTCGTCTGGATGGTCTCGGGAGTAAGGTATATCGCCTCCTCGGAGATCTCGACCTCGGAGAACTTGTTCCCCTGCCAGTGTTGTAATAGGCGTTCTGTGAACTGCACCATGTCGTCCTGTGCTTGTAAGACGACCTGAGTATCCCGAGCATGTCGAATCGCGTGACCAAGCAGTTTAGAGAGCGGGCCGAGTCCGGACACCAGCGGTTTTTGTTCCAGCTGGCCGAGATGGAGGAACGATGGTGATGACTCGGGCCACATGAACTTTTCTTCCGCCTGTCTCACATCCAGGTCGATGGCTCCCAGGAACAGGCCATCTTCGAGTCCGTCGCTATCAAAAGCCGCGGCTGTTGCAGCCGGCACTAGGGCGTCGCAGTCCAAGGCGTGCCGTGACTCGGACAGCAGCGGGAAGGCATAGTTCAGTGCCATCACCACAGGACCGGGAGGCGCGGGTACTGGTTCCTTGGGGTCGCCACGGAGGGCCAGGTTGGCAGCAGTAACAACGGCCTGCTGCAGGGTCTTGCGCATCCCCCAGCCCAGCGATTGCCTCTGGTTGCCCTCCAAGCCCATCAGGATGCCCGACAGCACCAACACATGTTTCCACCTGCTGGACGAGTCGTCGGCGCCCTTGATAACGGCAGAGGTCCAGGCTTCTGTGTGTAGGCTGGCACTAGGCTTGAAGTTGAAGGCCTTCTTGCTCTCGACATCGCGGCGATGGACGTGGATTGCGGCCGTGTTGAAGATGCTGATGATGCGGTAGGACGTGCGCATGACATCGCCGCGATCCCATATTGCCGGCGCCGAGAGAAGCTGAGATACAAGAAGCGACACATTTAGCGGATTTGCGAGATTGGTCAACAGGAGCGTTGTGGTCGAGAAGATCTGCTCGGTCCGGGCATCGTCGTGGACGTCCTGATACAGTCGCAGGACCGACGTGAGGAGTCGGTCGATCGACATCGCGATTGTCTCGGGGCCAGTTTTGGAGGGCAGCTAGTGCCTGCATCCATCTGAGATCAAGCTGAGGGCGTTGTCGCGCCGGCTTGGGCCGAGGTATGCATTTATGCATCATATGCAGGAACCAAGCTCCACGGCCACCCTTGTATTTCCAACTGATGCTCGCCAAACACAAGCCGAACAATTCGACTCGAAGCTTGCAACAACACAGCCAACTTAACTCAAGCCGCGAATCGGCCAGTATGGAGGAGCCACGGTACGGTCGTCTCTCTTATGCCACTCATAAGCAATACAGCTGACACGGATGCGCAGACAGGTCCGACGAGACAGCGCTCCTCCGGGATACACGACGCCGCCCTTTCCCTCACTCCACATTCCCCCACAGGACCCCCAATGGAGTCTGTATACCGTAACAGACATTTGGCGCTTCATTCTCCTCTGGACCCTGATTCTCTACGGGCTCTTCCATCTCGGCGCCGCCGGAATTGCCCTGCTGATGCAGGTTGGCAAGAAGCGGCGCAACTGGAGGTACCTCTGGCTCGTTCCGTTAGCCTACATTTTTGTAGCTGGTGTCGAGGCCCTAATGGCTGGAAGCGTGGTTGGTTTAATGTTTGTCCTTCGTTTCGGCCGAGAATTATGTGCTGACGGACCTCGGCAGCGTTGGAGCAAGCTACGTCACGGGGAACTTCACCATGTCGACCTGGGTACCCTTTGTCTGGGGATGGGTTAACGTGCTGGTACTTATCGTGTCGTCGTTTACCATCCAGGGCGGGCTGTAGCCTGTGTTTTTGAAGAGGAGCATGCAACCAGCGGGAATTGCGTCATAACGGGGCTGGCGGGGAATCCGACCCTGTCACGGGCCACCGACAGCTGGACCTGACAGCTGCGGCTGATCACCTGCAGAACCACAATCGACGACCGACATCTCGCGCCGGCAACCTCCCCAACATTCTTACTGTGTAGACATCGCCAAGGCCAAGCCAAGAAACAGCAGACAAATAAGATGCGGGGAATGGCGTTTTCTTGAAGAAAACACAAATATAGCCCGTCGGCCAGGCTTTGTCTCGCGTCGAAGCCCGGCTTCAACCAAAGGCTTCACAACCGAAGCCGTCCTTGTACTCCTTCCCAGCCCGTCTCGCCCTAAGAATAGGCCAAGGCTAAAATGGAAGCTGCATCTCACCAACACTGGTCTCCTCCCAAGTAGGTGGTTCTGTTCCTTCAGCTTCAACAGCTTTTTCTGTCTTCTTCAATTCTGAACTTTCCTATCCCCCCTTCCTCCACAACCTATAACGACCTAGCCTTGCCGCGTTCATGATGGCGGACCCTATTGCGGCATGTACTACTTCCAGAAGGCGATATTCCATTCCAGCCGTGTATCCCGTCCAGAGAAACCATGATGAAGCGCCGCCACGGGTCAACGGTCGTGAAGCATGTACCGCTCGTCAACGTCGACGTACCCGTGACATGCCCTCGGCCATCGACACCCGGACCCGTGCTTCTTCACTTTCACTCTCACCAAACGGATCCCACACCCAGACTCGGGGAGAAGACGAACTAGACCCCGTCCAAGACGCTGACATGACCCTCCCCGTTCTCAGCCCGACCGCCCGCTCAACATCCAACTCGCACTCGCCCGACTTCATCTACTTCCCCCACCAGCCCAAATCCCTAGCCGGTATCGCCCTCCGGTCTTTCTGTCTCGGCATCGCCCTCGCCATAAGCATCATCTCCATCGGCTACATAGCCGTCTTCACCGACAGCCCGCTCTGGCGTCTCCCCTTCTTCCTCGGGGCCCTGTCGCTCTTCCACTTCCTCGAATTCTGGACAACGGCCGCCTACAACACGCGCGTCGCCGAGGTCAGCTCATTCCTCTTGACCTCCAACTGGCCAGGCTACGCCATCGCCCACAGCGTCGCCACGCTCGAGTGCTTGGTCACCAACGTCCTCTGGCCCGACCGCTCCTGGGCGCCGCTGCACAGCGGCTCGGTGCTCTGTTTCCTCGGCATCTTGCTGGTGGCGACGGGCCAGACGGTCCGCAGCGTCGCCATGATCCAGGCCGGGCCTAGCTTTAATCACATGGTTCAGCACCGGCGCAGCTCGGGCCACGTGCTGGTCACGACGGGGATTTATGGGAGGCTGCGGCATCCGAGCTATTTTGGGTTTTTCTGGTGGGCGCTGGGCACGCAGCTGGTCCTGGGGAATCTGGTCTGTTTTGTGGGGTACGCGGCGGTGCTGTGGAGGTTTTTTAGTAGTCGGATCCGGCATGAGGAGGAGTTTTTGGTGCGGTTTTTCGGGGAGGAGTATGTGGATTATCGGAGGAAGGTTGGGACCAAGATTCCGTTGTGTCCGTAGACGTGTATTCAGCTCGGATTGGTGTAGTGGCAGCTATTTAATATCATGTATTCCGTATGACAAGTGGTATTCGAGTGATGAGGAATGCTTGCGGAATACTTCCTTTCGCTGTACCCGTCTATCAGGTAATCATAAAGTGGTATAGTATGTAAACAGAGGTCGTAGAGGGACCGCTTACCCCCTTAGGGGGTGGAAGCCTTCGACTTTTTACAATTCAACACAAATAATATTTAAGTAGAGGACCTCTTTAATATATCCAATCCCCCAACACATCCGGCCCACATACAAAAGAAAAGGAGCTGACCCAACCCAGCCGGGATACTGAATCCAATTGTATATATATATCCGTATATATCCATTAAGTAAATATATCCAACCCTTTTGTGTCTCTGTAAAGAGCTCAAGCAGGAACACAAGTCCCACCACCACCGCCTAGAAGCGGATTATGCGCCCCCGCGGCGCCAACAGACCGACTGACACTCCCGTACTTGGCCTGCCAGGCATAGAAATACATCAGCGCGGCAAACGGCTGGCCGAGGATGGTGAACGAGACCCAGAAGGTGACGTTGCCGAGCAGCCTGCCGTGAGCGGATTTCATGCGCTCGAGGGGGAGGGTGAGTTGGATGAGGGGGAGTTGGAGGAACATGCCTAGGAAGGCGACGCCTTTTTTTTTGGTCGCTGTTAGTGATCCTCCAAAAAAAAATGGGGAGAGAGGAAAAAAACAAACCGATTATGTTGTGGGTTGGGATTCCGACGAGTAATTCGTGGAGGATGGCGGAGAGCAAGAAGACGAGGAGGCTGGCGTTCTTGTGGCTCCAGCCTCGGGAGCGCATGGGCGAGTAGACGTGGCGGCGGAAGAATTGGTAGACTGGCTTGTTCCATGTTCGCCAGTAGGTTCCTAGGCTTGCACTGTTCCCTATTTTTTTTATGTTGGTGAGCGGATTTGTTATGGGTTGGGGAGCAAGAGGGGAGGAGGAAAAGGGACAGAGGGAAAACATACACCATGGCTCGTAAAACGAGCGGTCAGCAAACCGGGTTACCTCGGCCAGGGCGTTTAGGAACGACTGAAACAAAGCAAAGAAGCCGGCTAGCCAGATGACCAGCGAGATGGTCGACAGCTTGAGCAGCCTCTCGAGGATCGAGGGATAATCCAGCGAGGCGATCTTGTCCAGCGAGTTGAGGAGGAGCGGCGTGGCGTACTGCGCGCTGGCGAACCAGATGAAGACCGTCAGGCACGCCACCTCGCCCATGCGCTTGGCCACAAACACCCACCGGATCTTGTCGGTGCGCGGGTACACGGGCTGGTAGACGAGCGTCGGCGCCCACCAGAAGTACACGAGGTTGCCGATGGTGATGTTGTCTGGGTAGGGACACTTTTTGTAGATCTCGGGCAGCGCGTCTAGCTCGCCCTTGACCGGATGCAAATAAGCGTGGCGCAGGTCGCGGTTGGTGAACGCGTACGAGGCCGTCTTGAGCCACACGATGATGGCGTGCATCTCGGTCAGGGTGCCGATCAGCGGGTGGTGGATGTAGTAATAAACAACATAGCTGGTGGAGACGAGAGCGATCGTGACATTGATGGCGTGGGCGATCCAGACCAGCTGCCAGGTCGCCTGGAACCGGAGGTGTTCGTCCTCGGTTGGGCTCGTCGTGCCGTCCTTCTTCTCCGACGTGGCCCGCGAGCTTCTGGCCTGACGGGCGGCTACCAGTTCGATCAGGTAGGCCAGAAACAGATGGCATGGGATGAGGAAGTAGAGGCCTAGTCCAAGTTGGACGTCGGTCCTGCGGAAGTCATGGCAACGCACGCAGATCAACACGCCATACTGTATGTATCGTGTTAGCAGGGAATTCAACTTTAGGGGGGAGACAAACCTTTTGGATGTTTTCAATCACTAGTCGTAAATTCCCAACCACTGTTTCTCGTCAGCCCTGTCTCTTTTTCTCATCTCATCAGGATCTCATACCCAGCATGATAACCATCAAATTGCGAAACCCCAGGAAACTGGGCGTCTCGGTGGTGTCGTGACTGAGACATGACGGCTGTGAGACCGAGTGGACGGCCTCGACATGTCGATACTTTCTGCGGAAGCTCCTCCTGAGCTCCTCGGTCAAGTCGACTGTGCCGTTCGTGCCGTTGCTTGCGGGGCCCTTGCCGTTCGCTCGCTGCGTGACGCCATTGGTGGTGGGGGTTGACGATGAGGCGAGGCTCGTCCCCGTGGCTGTCGCGGTGTTCATCTTGCAGTCATGAATTCGGCCGAATATAAAGAATCAAAGAGACAAAAAGCCAGAGACGGTCACAAGTCAGGCTATTATGGAATGGAATGACCAGAAAACTGCCCTAATCCTGCAAGTTTTCGCAGTGTGGCGACAGGTTCGGGCGAAGCCGAGCCTAGGCTGTTTCGCGGTGGCCCTACCTAATTCTGGAAGCCCACCGCTCGGGTTCGGGACGCTGCAAGATCTCTCTGTCCCAAAAACTAGCGAGGCCGAGGTGGGCGGACGGAGACGGGTTGATGACACCAGAGGACGAGCCGGTGGGATGGAACTCGAGTAGTCTCTCAAATTGAATTGACCACCGCATGGGCTCCCTTTTATTAATCTCTGGACAAAAAAGATATGGCATTCTCGCATGCGGTTTATTCATAAGCCATTCGTCGGATGCAGCTTCGTCCAAGGTCGCAGCATGCCAGTCGTCCTCCCAGTGCTGCAGCCCAATCTCGAGGCCTGATTGCGCCGGAGCATTGGCTGGCCCAGAGACTGCCAGATGCAAGTGCGTGGAAACGGCTTTGCACATGCAATTCTTTGCAGCTTCGTCACAACGGTGGGGCTTGAGGGAGGGGTTGCATCCTTGGCGACTGGTACGAGGACGGCCTCGACCGGGGATTGGTTCCGACCTTTGTATCTTGAAAGCGGCTCTGGATCTCGGTCAACGTTGTTATCGAGTTAAAACCGATGCCTAATCTACTCTATGCGGGTGGGTGCGGGTACGTTATCAGAGCTCAAGTTGTGTCTGTTGAGATAGTGTAAATGTCTGTGAGAGCTGCCCTGTGCTTTGTGAGATAAGTTTTGCAGGCTCACCCCGGGGTGGCTAGGGTCACGTGACTGCAAAGACACTGGAGGAAAAGCACAGGCCACATCAAGTCGCGACCGCGCTTCAAAGAACCCAGCGCGGCAAGAGCAAAGAGCAGAGCTAGAGCTTAAACTCAAACCTAAACCTGCACTTGACAACTTTGCAACAAATTCACTTAATCCAAACTATATTTTCTGTCAACCTATCAAAAGTGTACCCCGTCTAAGTATCAGCTATTTCACGCCTTGAACTGCTTGCAATCATCTCGAACACGACCTGCAACGGATCTCGAATGTTGGAATCGGACAACATCCAGATGCGCCCCGCTTCGTAACTCATTACGATGGCTTTCGATCCGCGACAGGATCATGCCGACAAGAATGGCGGTGGCGGCGGTCCTGGAGGTTATGATGGGCCCATGAGAGCTCGAGGCCGCAGTAAGTGTTTCTTTTCCATCTTCCTTCCCTCCATATCGTAGTGGTCAAGTTCTTTCCATCCTCTCCGCCATCGACCATGGATCCAGGATTGGAACAGCTCTCTGGGTCTATCTCTTCTTCATCGACGACGGATTCATGGGGAGACCAGTCATCTGAATCCCTCAATTTGTCAACAATGCATTCGCCGGACCAGATTTCTGCATCTCCCCCACCCCCAGAGACGGACTCTCCTTCAGATCAGCAGTACTCTGGATCAATCTCTCCAGCGACGATGAATTTATGGGAAAACCAGCCATCTGGATCCCTCGATCTCGCAACGATGGTTTCACTGGTAGACCGGCATCTTGGCTCTTCACTTCACATGGATTCCCGTTCAGATCAGCTCCCTGAACGAGCCTCTCCATCATCCTCCAACACTCTCGCAGAAAGCGAACCAAACAAAACACTGACACGGCTCACAGGGCCAGTGACTGACTATGGCGCAACCATGGTCCACTGGATGCTCCACCGGCGACCTCGCTATCTGGGCTCTTATTCCGGCGAAGCTGAGAGACCTAGCGCTAGCTACATTGTCGATGTAGGTACTACCCCCATGAGAACTTATCCTTCTAACACGATTAGATGCTGCCACCCCATGCTAGAATTACCGAGCCAGCGGAAACGGTACCAACAAAACATCTTCATTCCTCGTTGAACAAGATCAAGCACCCCGTCAACGTCGTCAGATGGACGCCGGAAGGCCGTCGCCTTCTAACCGCTTCTAGCAGTGGTGAATTCACTCTCTGGAACGGAACCGGCTTCAACTTTGAGACCATCATGCAGGCGCACGATTCGGCCATCCGAGCCTTGGCCTATTCGCACAGCGACGACTGGCTTGTATCTGCCGACCACGACGGCAACATCAAGTATTGGCAGCCCAACTTCAACAACGTCGAGAGCATCCGAGGCCATCAGGATCCTATCAGGGATCTAGCCTTTGCTCCCACAGATTCCAAGTTTATTACGGCCTCAGACGATTCGACGTTGAAAATCTTTGACTTTGCCGGCGGAGTGGCAGAGACCACTCTGACGGGCCATGGCTGGGACGCCAAGAGCTGCGACTGGCATCCCACAAAGGGACTTGTAGTCTCGGGCTCCAAGGATCATCTGGTCAAGCTTTGGGACCCTCGAACGGGTCGCTGTCTGACCACGCTACACGGCCACAAGAACACCATCACCAAGACCCTGTTTGAGAGAAATCAGGGGAATTGCCTGGCCACCTCGGCACGGGACCAGACGGCAAGAATCTTCGATCTCCGCATGATGCGCGATGTCGTTCTTCTGAGAGGACACGAGAAGGACATCTCGACCCTTACCTGGCATCCTGTCCACTCCAACCTTCTCAGTACGGGTGGCTCGGATGGCTCTCTTTTCCATTACCTTCTGGACGAGCCCAATACGCCTGACGGGCAGCCCTACATACCCGCCCCTTGGGATACAGCGGACCCAACATCAGCGCCCGCTCAACCCATTTATCCAGCCCACAAAATCCCTTATGCTCATGATTTCGCAATCTGGTCGCTCGACTGGCATCCGCTCGGCCACATTCTCGCGTCTGGGTCGAATGACCGAATCACGAGATTCTGGACTCGGTCCAGGCCTGGCGAGACAGATGGTGTTTTCAACGATCGATACCACATTGGTGAAGCGGCTGCCGAGGCCCAAGGAACCTGGGATCGCAGAGGCGGTCGACACATGCGCCAGCTCGAAGAGGAACAGGAACAAGAAGACGAGGCCGAGGGTTTGGTCGATCAGAAGATGCCTCTCAAACCCCCCTCAGGCTTCCCTGGCATTCCGGGTCTTCCTCTCCAACAGGGCGGTATCCCTCCGCCGCCCATGATTCCTGGAGTTGGGGCTGCTATTGGCGGCCCCATTCCGCCCCCTCTACCATTCCCGATTCCTCCCCCTGGATTGGACCCGAATAGCAAGCCGGATTTTGCGGCAATCGCCGAGATGATGAAAAAAGCCGGAATTGTGCCGCCGCCCCCGGGTATGGTGCCCCCACCGCCGCCTCTCGGAGGCAAATTACCTCCGGGAATGCTACCACCTGGACTTATTCCTCCGCCTCCTTTTCCGCCGCCGCCTGGTGGTTTCCCGGCAGGACTGCCTGCGGGTCTGCCTCTGGGGTTTCCGCCGCCGCCGCCCATTCCACCAGCCAGCGCGGGACGCCCTGATGACTCGGGCGAGTCAGGCCGCAGACGTGCCCCTCTTCCTAGCCAGGAGGAGAGCTTGAGAATGGAGCAGAGCAAGGGCAATTACACTCGGATCCGGTAGAGATGATGAAAGTGTAGGATATATAGAAAGCACGACGCGATTGGCCATGGCCGGAAGAGAAGAGATGAGTGCGGGAAGATAGGAAAGCTCATGAGCTCGGAAGGGTGGGGATGGACATGCGGCTTGCGGATACCTGGCGTTGGGACATTGCATGAGCGATGGCTGGTTGCGGTATATACAGTGAACAGACTATGGACTATGATTTTGGTGCTTGTTGTTTCTGCTGTTGGTTTTGTCTGCTCTGTTGGTTTTGTGCCTCGTGCTATCCGTTGTGGTGTCTGCTGATTTTGTCTCATTGTGTCGTGTTTGGCGGTTGTTGTGACCTGGATTGGATATTCACCATAGTAGGTACTCTGTGCCAGCATTATTGTTTGTATCATGCATTGCCCATAAGAAGGATTTACGCAACACATCTACGGCAATTTCTTTGTTGTATCGAATACTAGGATAGCCCTCTGGAAAAGCGCTGTAACAATCTCGGATAGTTACCGCGGTAGTTGCCAAAGGGGTTTAGTTTGGGGGCGTGATTCGGCTGACCAACGACACGCTCGGCTCGGTGAGCGAGATGCTTCTCGTACTCGTATTTCATATGCAGTTCTCATAAATTACGATCTGGTGATAAAGAGTCTCACTCAACGTTTGCTTTATTTACATTTGTGACCTCTTTCATTTCCAACCCAATACTGTCTCGGATTCTTATGCTTTCTCGTCGCTTGTAGGTGTTAGACGCAAAACAAAAATGTCCATCATCAAGGTCGCCTTCTTCGGCTCCAAGAATGAGTCCAAGGACTTTGATCCCGCGCGCGACATCCAGCCTCTCACGGGGCGTGTCATACTCATGTTTGTCTTTTCTTTTTTCCTCTCTCTCTCTCCAATTTTTTTTGGTTAGATAAGATACTAACAGACAAACAAAGAACCGGCGCAGCAGGCGATCTAGGCCGCCAAACCGCCATCGACCTAGCCCGCCACGGCCGACCAGCCCAGATCGTCATCGCCGACCTCCCGCGCGACGCAGCCGGCGTAGAAGCCGCCCTATCCGCCATCCGCACCGCCCTACCCCCCGACACAGCCTCAACCGTGCGCCTAGATTTCTTACCGATCGACCTCTCGTCATTCGCCTCAATCCGGTCCGCCGCGTCCGCCTTCTTGTCTCTCTCCTCCAACCGGCTCGACATCCTGATCCTCAACGCGGGGATAATGCCCGTCTCCCACGGTGTTACTTCAGACGGCTACGAGAAGGTCTTCGGTGTGAACTACCTCGGCCACGCTTTGCTCACGCGACTACTCCTCCCCACTTTGCAGTCCACCACATCTATGAATCAAGATGTGAGGATAGTAATAGTAGCATCAGAAGGCCACGCGATGGCGCCCAAGGGCGGGATTGTTTTCGATACCCTCAAAACCGAAGCAAAGAAACTGAACCACTTCCGCCGGTACGGACAGAGTAAAGTCGCGCTGATCGCGTTCGCCAAGGAGTTGGCGCAAAGGTATCCGGATATCAAAACGGCGGCGATTCACCCCGGACGGATATCGACGGGCCTCTCGACGGAGTTGGTCCAGAAGAGCTGGATTATTAGGCTGACGGGGCCGATTTCGAGGTTTGTGGTTACGACGGTTGAGTTGGGTGCTAGGAACCAGGTGTGGGCGGCGACGAGTGCGGATGTGGTTTCGGGGAGGTATTATGTGCCTGTTGGGGTGGTTGATGAGAAGACGGTGGTGGAGAGGGATCAGGGGCTGGCGGGGCGGTTGTGGGAGTGGACGGAGGGGGAGTTGAAGGGTGTTGATAAGATTTAGGGGTTCTTTTTTTTTTTGGATGGCGGAGAGGTCAAAAAAGGGGGAGTTGGCATGTAAATGGTTGGGTTTGGTTGCTTGAGATACCTGGGATAATGGGGTTTGGGATGTGTAGTAGTTGGGTTGGAGATCGCTACGAGATAGATATACCTTGTAATGGGAGCTGGAAATGTGATACCAGATACAGAATGTTCTGTTGACCATTCGGATACTCAGTCGTTAAGGTGAGGTACTCATGAGACACAGCCATCAAGGTCCTCTGCCAAGTTGTACCACCGAGATGTAGGTGCGTCCACAGTACACAGCTGTGCCTCGCCGATTAGAGTCCGTGTTGTCTCGGCTACTCGCAGACCACACAGCGTAGTACGTATACCGCAGCAAAAGTACCACTCAACCTATCACCATAAACTCTGTATTGCCCATGATAATAATATACACTCATAACAGATCATAACCGCATGACACCGCTATGCCTCCCAGCCCTTACCCCTCCCTTCCCATTCTTTTCCCTATCGCTATCCCATCCATCAGACGACAAGCGCATTACTGACTCCTAGCAACGTCATGCCCAAAAATGCAAAGAGTATACTCAAATTCCGATCGTGATTCAGACTCAAACTCTCCCCAAATAACTGCAGCGCGACACTGGTCATGATGCCTGCCGTGATAGCAAAAAGACAAGCATACGCCGTGTTGTCAATGCTGAAATCCGACCGGTTCGCGATCCGGAACCACAGCACGGCAATGCTCGCGCCCAGCGGCTGGCTGAGCCCGCCGAACACGGTCGTCCACGCGATCGCCTTGAGCCGGCTGCCCAGGGCCAAATACAGCGGCAGTGCCATGGAGAAACCCTCGGCGATGTTGTGCACGAACAGGGCCATGAAGACATTGAACCCGAGCGATGAGCTGACGTGGTTTGTGGCGTATGTAATAAACCCCTCGGGGAATTTGTGCAGCGCTATCGCAATGACGGTCTGCAGCCCGATGGAGAGAAAAGCATTCTCCGGGACATGGTGGTGGTGTTGCTTCTGTGCTTCGAGATCCTCATCCATTTGGTCACATTCTCCCTCGGCCTCGTCGACGGTGGTAGGTCCCTCACTCTCGGCCAGTCCTTCCGGCTCGTCGCTGTAGCTCCCGTACACCGGGTTCGGCGGCTCCCGGTACTCCTCGGGCACGTCGGCGGCCGGCGAGAGGGATGGATGCCGTAACGTCGCAGGACGGATCAGAGTGGTCCCCTTCCAGAGACCCGAGCTGTTCTTGAGCTTATCACACTCTTGCCCGCAAAGCTCCGAGTACCCGTAACACGTAGCCGACCCGTCGCAATGCGGTTCGTGCGGTTTGTCCTTGACAAACGACTTGACAAAGTTCCTCACATCGCGCAACGACGGGCGGCGGAACTGGCCGCGTCCGCTATGCAGGTGGGGAATAGCCTCGCTTCTTGTCGCCGGATGGGTATGCGCGCGGCCGTTCTCCTCGCCAGGAAGCAGGGGGGTCGATTCTGAGGCCGGCCCGTTTATCTCCGTCACGTGCGGATACCGGATCGTCGAGCGCGACGACAGCGTGCGTGCCGACTGCCGCCTCCCCCTGCTTATTCGCGACTGGTGGCGCGAAGTGTGGTGGTGGTCATGGTGGTGATCATGTTCGTGGTGCTCCTTGTGGGTATGGTCGCAGTCGACGATGTGCGAAGGCAGATACTGATGCAGAAGACGTGAAAAGATCTGGATGCCGACGAAGCCGCAGACGAAACACCCCATCATGACAAAACCGGCCGTCTGGCGATCCCAGCCGGCCTTGGCGAAGTAGCGCATGGCCGACGGCAGCATGCTGTACAGCGCCGAGAAGATCTGGACTGTCAGCGGGATTCACATGAGGAGAAAAGAAAACACACCATGACGCCGAAGCTGAGGCTGAGCGAACAGGCGAGGAAGCCATTGCTGTCCTGTATTCGAAAGTGTTTTTGGCCCGGGAAGAGCCGGACGAGCACATCCACGCAGATGATGGTAGCGCCGAACGAGCAGGCTGTCACGGTCAGTATGGTGGACCTACTCTCACCGGGAGGAGAGTCACGAACCGATGCCGCTCACTATGCACATGATCCATCCGCGCGTGTCATTGTCCAACTCTGCTGCCTCCATGGCAGCGCCGACGTGTCTTGGACTGCGCGATTATCCAACGAGGATATATGTATGTAATGGGGCGACGATAAAATCTGGAACCGAAGAAACCGAGTCCTGATGAGGTGGCGTGGTGGCTAACAAGTCTGGATGAGTATATAGTAAAAACGAGGAATGAGCTCAACCTGAAAGGCACAAGCAACAAAGAGAGAGAAGACGGAACGTATATGTTCTTAGCAGTGGTGTCACAGACATGCAAAGGGCCTAAGAACCTCGATGGCCGGCGATTCGGAGTCAAAGAGCAAAGCGCGTGGGCACCTCTACGGTCACAGCAGCCAAGTTTTGAGAGAGGGAGACCGTTGACATTGGAGTCGCTCGCATTTGTCAGTTTTCTGCCGTGCCCCGCTGCAGCCTGGCTTCCTCTCCCGATTTTAGCGCGGATAGCCCGGGCGGTGTGCACTGTAAATGAGGGAACCTGGTTGGACATTCCCCTCTGCTTGGTTCTGCCCGTCATGAAGTGTACACTAGTGAGCGTTTCGAAGGGGTCTCCAGATCTCGACCGCCCAGGATTGCATCATCAAGTCGACGATCCGATGCTTCTCCACGTCGCTGGCCCTCCATGCCTTCCGACTCGTCCATCCCCTGCAGGGCGGATCTCGATCCCCATGTGGCCCGAGGGTCTGGAAAACACTCCGAAGTGACCACAAAACACTTCCAAGCATTCTATTAAATCGATTTCCAGAAATCCCATCAGCATCCGTCAAGTGATAAGCACCAGTCGACTCTGGTGGGGTTCCTGGTGGGCAAGTGAGCATGGCGGGGTGTCGTGCAGCAGTCCCACCCACCTGGCCTCGGCGGCGGAGCAGCTGTGCTCGGGACCTTGCAGGGGGGGTGTGGTCACCGATCGCCGGCGCCTGCAAAAAAATAAACTTTTTTTTGATCCAAGACATCACGCACACCACCACCACAACCGCGCCAGCCACGAGGACGAGACGCGCGCCATAACCCGTGAGCGCGACCGAGTCACCGTCGAGGAACCGCCTGATTTCGGTCTACAGAACAGAGGGAACGTATAAATACGGGAAATCGACAGCGAAAGAAAACAAAATGTCAAAAGCTACCATCGCCGTCATCGCCGCCGTGAGCGCTGGAGCCGGAGCCGCCGCTACAGCCGCAATGTACTCGTTGCGATCCGCAGATAAAAAACCCGACATCCAGACGACAACCACCACTACAACCACAAAGACCGTCTCCAAAGCCGCTCCCATCCCACCATCTCAGGTCTTCACCCAACAAACAACCACAACCTCGACCGCGCCCCTCCCCGTCCCCGGCGCCGTTCCCGTTCCTCAACGCACCAGCAGCCCCGTGAACCCCTCAGGCCTCTTCGAGTACGGCTTCCCGGGCCCGATATCCGACATCGCGACGCGCGCCGCGCTGATCTCGTCCTTCGACCGCCGCCTGCGCAACCCGCAATGGGTCGTCGAGCACATAACCGCCGACAGCCTGGCGCAGCGCGACGGCGACCGCAAGAACAGCGCCTTCCTCGAGGACCCGGCCGTGCCGGACAAGTTCCGCGCCAAGCTCAAGGACTACTTCCGGTCCGGCTACGACCGGGGCCACCAGGTGCCCGCGGCCGACTGCAAGTGGTCACAATCCGCCATGGACGAGACGTTCTACCTCACCAACATGTGTCCGCAGGTCGGCGAGGGCTTCAACCGCGACTACTGGGCGCACTTTGAGGATTATTGCCGGCGGCTGACGACCAAGTATCCCTCGGTCCGCATCGTTACGGGACCGCTGTACCTGCCCCGGAGGGACCCGGCCGACAATAAGTGGTACGTCAAGTACGAGGTCATCGGGAACCCGCCGAACGTGGCCGTGCCGACGCACTTCTACAAGGTCATCTTCGCCGAGGAGGATGGAACCTCGGGAGGAAATGGCAATGTGGCCCTGGGCGCGTTCGTGCTCCCCAACGCGCCGATCCCCAACGACAAGCCGCTGGCTGATTTCGAGGTCCCCGTGGAGGCGGTCGAGCGCGCCAGCGGGCTCGAGTTTGCGACTAAGCTGCCTGTGGCGAGGCGGAAGCGGTTGTGTGCTGAGACGAGCTGTTCGATTGTTGTGAGGGAGTATGCGCAGCGGCAGCAGGCTTTTGCTAAGAAGTAATTTTTTTTCTTTTTTTCGGAATGCGAGCATATATTGCATAGCGTTTGTTTTTGTTTTGTTGTTTATCTATTTCTTCTAAGGAGGAGTCAGGGAGGGAGTGAGTGAGTGAGTCAGGGTGGAGCATATCTGAGACAAGTCGATTTCAAAGCGCGAGCTTTTTTTGGGAGGGAGGGAAGTCTTTTGGACTGTTTACTTGTACTTTGTAACAACACATCTTTTTGCATATGCATCGGAGATAGATAGACTTGTATTACTAAGGATATCTTGGAACTGGTTGTTAGGGGGCGGAAAGGGGGAAGGGGGTTGGCTGAGGACGAGAGAGGCAAGCAGCAAGGGAGGGGGAGGGTTTGAGAGAGGGGAGGACGCTTGGGCTCTGCTTGGGTGGTTCGTAACCTGGAACGAGACTCGGGGCTGATGGATGGCGACATCGCACCAGCTTGGCTTGCTTAGATAGTTCAATACCCAAGAAATACGCCAATCCTGAAAAACATGACTTTGTGGTGACGAGCTTGGTTGTCAACACATCAACACATGTACTGTGTAGACGGTAGAGCGGTAGGGGGGTACTCTACCCGTCAAGCACCCTATCCCGCAATCCCCCCTAAAAAGCACAGCCAACAAACCCAACATTAAAACCAGATGATGGAAGCAGCGAGCAAAGGACCACGATGGCGCCGTTGCACAACAACAAACCTAAAGATACAGACTAATCCAATTCATTAAGTATACCCAGGTAATAGTCTACAACACATACCCCCCAACCCCAACACACGACCACGCCCGCGCCCCCCTCGCGTCCTCGAGCTCGACACACCACCACAGCGCGTCCTTGGCCTTCTCGGGCTGATCGCCCTCCTCATACGCCCTCGCCAGCGCGAACCACGCCTCCGAGTCGTTCCACCCGCTCCCCAGCTTCGTCAGCCCGGACAGCAACATATACGCCCGGTCCCGCGCCGCCAGCCGGTCCAGCAGCGGCAGCGACCGCGCTTTATGGGGCGGCGGCAGCTCCCAGTACTTTTCAGACTGCTGCTGCTGGCTCTCCGACGACGAAGACGACAACGACGAAGAAGACGACATCCTTTCGACCCGCGGTTTTGTCGCTGCCAGCCCCAGCGGTTGCGACGGCAGCGCCGGGAACTTGTCCAGCTTGCTCTTGCTTGCTATCGGCGGCGGGGATTCGCCCTCCAGAGGCGGGACGACCGGTGGGGGGAGTAGCTTCTCCGAGTAGATATCCATCAGGATGTTCGAGAGACCGACGATGGCCCCCGCGTGGCCGGGATAGCGAGTGAGCGCCGACTCGAAATCTGCCCGGGCTTGGTATGGCCTCTCGCGGGCCACAGACAGATGCCCCTTCTACGCACGGTTAGTGTTGCCCCCATCATGACATCTCAAAAACTTGCCTCGGCCAGTACATCCGCCATCAGTTCCTCGACGCTCTTCTTCTCCCCCCATCCCGCCTGTCTTATCGAAAGCGACTGCGGCCCGTCACTCGGAAAATCCGCCTCCAGCCCCTGCACGATCTTTTGAGCCTCGGCGCACGCCTTTTGCGCATCATCCAGCAACCCTGCCCTCCTGTAAAACCCTGCAATGACAAGCCACACTCCCACCAGGATCGCTTTTCGTCTTCTCTTGATATGTTCCTGCGAAAACTGGACATAAGGCAACAGCTTCGCAAACGATTCCACCTCCTTGACTGCTATACCCGACAACTCCTCATTTTTCGATTCCGACGACCCGCTGGACGTGTATGAGTTGCTGTGCTGGAGCGTCACGAGGCCCGACGACTCGGTTCTCTTACTCGCAAACGAAAAGTACTGCGGCAGCTGAATCGCGTCGAACGGGGCAAAGAAATTGTCCCCCTCGGCGACGTTAAACTGCTGGACCGAATCGCCCCCGCTGCTCATAGCCCGCGGCCGGCTCCCGCTGTTGCGTTTCCGGAGACTCGCCCTCTCGCCCCTGCCCTTAACGCTGGCCGATCTCATAGACCTCCGGCTCGATCGCGGGTCTCCGTTTTGCGTTACTTGGATTGTTGGCGCTGTCGTGGCAACGCTATGTTCTGTCTGTGTTGTCTGTGGCCTTGAAGGGATCGTCGCCATCTTCTCGGTCGCAACGCTCTGCCTCGTCTGTGCTGATCTCCCTCCAAAGACACTACCTCGAAGGCTTCGTAGCGTCGCAGCGGTTTTTGGTGGTTCCGTCCTCTCCAGTTTTGGCTCTGCATCCCCGAAAAGCCGCGGGTACAGTGTGAGCAGCTCTGTGCTGGCATTGACGGCAACCGCTGGTCCTTCGACAAGTTCCAGGATTGCGAGCTGTGTCATCTTGATCTCGAGGATATTCTCTTTCTCATAGTCGTCCATCTCATCGACCAGGCCATCTCCAACAGCTTTCTCTTCTTGTACTCCAGCCTCATTCAAGTGATCGCTCCGGTATGCCCCGTTCAGAGCCCTAGCACCAAAAAGCACAAGGGGATCTTTGAACTGCTCAATAGCTCCCTCGCACGCCCGCGCAGCCATCACGTATTCTTGTCTTGCGCTGAGCAACAACGCCAGCAAATGCCACAAGGGAATGAGCGACCTCTCCCGCCAGTAGGGGCCATTGCGGAGCGCCTGATCATCCTCGACAGCCTTATCCGCGAGGAGGGCAGTCTTGACAAGCTCAATGGCGATAGATAGTCGCCGCTGCTCGGCAAGCAGAACTCCCAGAGCGAAGATGGTCCGCACGTCAGCCGCCCGACCAAAGTCAGGTGAGAGCGCTTTTCGGAGACACGTGATTGCCTTGTCCTGAATGTGCGTTCTAGCTTCTGAATCGTATGTCATGCGTGCCCACTGGGCATAGGCCAGTCCCATGGCCTGCCATACTATGGCAAAGGTGTGGGCTGGGACCCTGCCTCGAAGCGGCATTCCGTCTTCCAGACTCGGACGAGCCTCGGAAATCTCCTTGACCAGCTCTTCAAGCTCGATCGCGAGGCTACGCGCTTTTTCGGCTGCATCCCTGCCGCCATATCGACAATAAGCCGCGATGGCAGAGGAGATGGTTTCGAGCATGGTGGCATCATCGTCCAAAGCGGGTTCAGCGTGTCCGGTCTTCAACACTCTCGCCCTCCCTTTCTTAATGAGCGCGAGATACGAGCCGAACGCCATAAAGGCCTCATCAAACTCGGCGCGGGCGAGGTGGACAGTGAAAAGGTGTCTCAGAACAGGTGTCGAGTGGTAGGTCTTGGCCGCTGCCCCATTCAGCGTGTCGAGCACGCCGTGGCTCAGCGACTCTCTTCCCCCGGCGCCGAGATCCTGCTCCCTCCACCCGCGCCCATTCAATATGGTCCAGTTCTGCATGACGCGTCTCACAAACTCTTCCACCTCAGGCCTTTCTTCGTCAGCTCTAGGGAATTTGGTCTCGGTGAAGAGCAGCCCCTGGTAGATGATCTCGACCTTCTTCAGCTCCGTGCGAAGCTGATTCCTCGCCGACGCTTCGTTGTTCACCGGGGCGTGTCCCGTTGGATATGGTAGGTCCTGCTGTAGAATCTCCGACAAGACATAGTAATACTCAGACCACACTTGCCGCCTAGGCACAGATCCTCGAAAACCATAGCCGCCCGCCAGAGGTGCACCCTTGGTGCTCGACCAGTATTTTGACCAGGTCCGGAAGCATGCGAGACAGTAGGGGTCAGACAGCGATTTCTCTTTGTCGCGGATCGCCTGGCCGACAAGCATGCAGTACTCGGTCAAGAATAGTTCGGCCCAGTAGCGCAGCTGTTGACGAGCATTCTGCGTGGTCCATACGCCCGCCAGGGAGGGCAAGGCCGACTCGAAAGCCTTTAGCGCTCCTTCGCGTTGTCCATCCCGTGCCAGAGAGTTTGCCCTGAGATATGCGCTCTTCAGCGCGCAGACTTTTGTCCATTCCGAAAGGCCCTCGAAGTCCTCGAAAAGGGGGTATTCCTGGTCGAAGTTTTTGGGCAGCCGTTCCAAAGCGAGACTGTATTCCCTCAATACCCAATGCACCCATCCTACGCAGACCTTGGCCTGGAACTTGTCCTCGGGGAACGAATGCTCGTTTTCGATCGCGGCGAGCAGCTTAGGGAGCTCGGTCGAGGCCTCGAGGCCTACAATGGCGGTGGCGGCCGAGGGTTGGTCGACCGAAGTGGTTTTCACGCTGCCCTTGGCGATAATAGCTTCATTTTCTGCCGTCAAAGTGAGACCTGTGGCCGAGAGCGTCAGCGTGGCCTACAAGGCCAGGGCGACGGGAGGGCATACAGGCGCGGTTGGGAGCATGTTTCCGCACCTTGCGGACCAGCTCGGGCACCGCATCCCAATTCTCTGAGCAGCGCGCATCATCGAGCAGCTCTATATAATGCGCGGCCTTTGCGGGGTCGGGCTGTAATCGCATACAAGTCAGCGACTAAAGACACGGGGAACAGCAAATCGAAACCCACCATGTTGGCGTCGTCGTGACAAGACTCGCACTACCAAGACTTATTTTGACGGCGAGACATGCGGACGCAGCATCGCCAGTCGCGGCAGTCAAATGTTTCAGGAGACCGGGGAGCGCAAGGAGGCGGCAGTAGGGAGCGTCGTCAGCGGTGCAGTCATTGAAACGGGTGCTGTGCACTGCGCATGTGAAGTTGCCCAGCAAAAGCCAAAAAGTTGTTGGAAATTGGTCAAGTTGGTCGAGCCCCTGGAACCAAGAAAAATGGACATGTTTGATTGGCCGGAACTGCCCGCCAAGCAGCAAGCACTTACCTGACAAGGGGAGCTCCCGCAAAGTGAGTGGGCCGCGGCCTCTGCCGTGCTGCAATGCAGAAAACTCAAAAAAATCCATCCAAAAAAGGAAGTTGCCGGTTTTCCGGTATTTTTCAAGGAATTTGTGCTTCAACATGTCAATTCCGCCAGAACTTCGTGTTCTCTGTCGGAGACTCACCTCGACCTCAGTTGAAGACCTCCCGCGTCTCTGTCCGACCCTTGTTGGCTATGTCCTGCGCTGTGGCGGTCCTCTCTCGGCCGTTCCCGAGACCAAAGGAAAGGACAATGCTTCCGAGGCTTCGGTGCTCGTTCACAGGTTGAGGACTCATATCAACACCCTGCTGAACGGAAGGAGTCCGGCGGGCCGTTCTGCTGCCATATGCTTGATCAAAGCAGTCATCGATGTTGGTGGTTGGGAGAGTTTGCGACAGTCGGAATCATGGATTCGAGGTCTCATATCTATCCTCCAGGTAATACTTTCTCAGGTGTGCTGTTGGGATGAGGCTGATTGATTCAGAAACCGGACCCGATAGCGGCAAAGGAGCTATGCATCGTTTCTCTCACAAAGATTTACATGACGCTCCAAGGCTATCAGACCTTGGTGAGGGAAACGGCGACCCCGACGCTTCCTAGCTATGTTACCGCCTGTCTACAGCTTATCAAGTCCCCAGCTTCCGACAAGGCCTTGAAGACGCCGCTCTCGTTGGTCAACACTGTCGCCTGGTCTCTTTCTAAGATTATTCCCCTGTTCCCCACGACCTTGCGCCCGTTCAGTGCACAGATTACAGCCGAGCTGAAGACTTACGTTGCGCCGACATCCTCCGACCCCCTCTCTGTCCCCGAGGGCTTAAGGGAGAGCGCTAGGAAGGCCCTCATTGTGCTCCACTATACCGCCCCTAAGAATGGGAGTAGTGATGAGTGGGCAAAGAGTGTTCGCGCAACTGTCAACGACTGCCACAAAACTGCCGATCAAATCTTCCGGGCCGTTCAGGAGTCGTGGGAATCGACATCTGGCTACAGAAGCCAAGCGGCGCGGACTGATGTTGAACCATCCGGCGGAACGGATGCTTCAGACGGATTTCCGACTTGGACTGGTCTGACGTCCGGTGCGGAGAGACTGGTTGGCCTCCTCGAATTCCTTGCAGCTTATTTCCAAATGCCAACCAAGGCTGCCGTGACACTACCCCTGGGAGATGTTTTGGATCTGACCGGCAGGATATCACTCATAACCTTGCCAACCTCGGAGGACTCGGCCGGGATGAATGCGGCCATCAGCAGGGACGAGAGGGCTGAGCTCTGGAGCGTGCTACCGGATATCCACGCCGCTGCTCTTCGACTTCACACTGCCATATACCGCCGTCTCCAGAGCAACGCCATATCTCTGTCAACCGACTCGATCGACCAGATGGTTCGTATCTTTGGATCTGACAGACATGTCCCGTCAGTCAGGGAATCTGCCTACGACCTCGCAAACGAGTTACTCCTCGTCGCGGGCCCGACACTCCCCAAGCTGACCGTCGACTCTCTCGTCCCACTGATCCAAGCCTGCTGCCGGGACACTCTTCGACCCACCGGATACGAGGAGTCCAGGTCAGAAGCCCCTCCTAACGGCGCAAAGCAAAAGGACCCAGCATCCAGCAACGCCGACGCTTTCCTTGCCACATCCACAACGACCAATGCTGCATCTTCTGCCCCTCGAGCAAGTCACGAAGAAGCCGCTCTATCACTCCTCCCCATGCTTCTCTCCCACCTCCCCCAGAGACACCTCAGCCCCGACTCACGCGCACTCCTCGACCGCACCGCCATCCTCGCGGCCAGCAAGCCCGCCATGCTAGCCAGCTGTCTCCACCCATACAAGGACAGCCGTGGCCGGTATTACCCCAGTATTCTCCCATTTCTCGTCCGGCAGTTTCCCCAGGATCAGGATGTTGAGGTCCTGCGAACTAATCTCCTCCGAAGCGCCCGTGCCGGCACGGCATCGCATGTGGCCGAGCAAACGTGGGATGATCCTCGGGAGGGACTGGATGTCCTGCTGCAAGAGCGCAAGGACGATGAATCCGAACCGGTGGACGATGGTGATGTGGACATGAACAGGAACGAGGCTACTGAGAAAGAAGTAAAGCCATCCAGTGCGGGATGGGGACTCACAGAGAACAAGACGGAGGTAGACACGGAACCGGTTGTCAAGAATGCGTTCTTCACGGCCGAAAGGACGGTGGTGGTGGCGACCAATTCTAGTCCTGACAATGCAGGAGACAAGGTCCCGACGTCTCCGCTGAAACGGAAGGCCTCGGAGATTGATCCTGGCAAGGCCAAGAGGGTTGATACCGGCAAGGGCCCGGAGACAGTGGTGGATGTTTCAGTCACCGCGAAGGCTGTGGATGACGAGGGGAGTGATAGTGACAGCGACGCCGAGAGCATCCAGATCGATATGACCATGGATGATGACGATGAAGAGGACGAGGCAGATGAAGAATGATCGGCAGGACAAACATCATCACCGTAAATAGACATGTACATACAGCGGCGCTAATGACTGGGTATGGAGTACATGTATATTGACATACAGACACCTAAATTAAAGCACCGACGTCGCATTCCCAACGCCTGTCTTCCTGTCCCCCATCTTGCCTGCCCGCCCGTCAGTCTGTCGACCTGACAGTGATCTGCCCTAATCTGCCCAGCTCCGATGCCGTGAAAATGCTCAAATGGTATAACCGTGGAATAAATGTTCCACACAAGCGCCCCTGGCAGAGTGCGAATGCATCTCTTCACCTTTCCCTTCCATCCCCGATTGCAAAGGCAAGTAAAGTCCACCCATATGTACCTTGTTCAGTAACCCCCCAAAAGACAAAACAAACCACAAGCACCCCTCCAAAATCAGAATACATGCCTAACTCTTTTTTTGAAATACTCCGATACACCATTGTTAGAAACAGAGAGAGAGAGAGAGAGAGAGAGAGAGAGAGAGAGAAAATTCAATCCCTCAACCAAGCCCTCCTCTTCTCCTCCTTCTTCGCCCGCCTCTTCTCCTTGAACATCTTCAGCTCCGCCTTACTCGGCTTCTTGCCCGCCCGCTCGGCCTTGAGACTCCGGCCGTCGTGCATGTTCGCCGCCGCATCCACATCGAAAAACGCATTCATCTGCCGCTTGCTCTTAGCCTCGTCCGAGTGCCGCTCGACGCCCTGCTCGGGCAGCTGCCACTGGCCGGTGCGGACATTGAAGAAGCCGCCGCTCGCGTACTCCAAGCCCCCCGCCGCCGCTGCTGTTGGGTCGGCGGCACTCCCACCGGGAAGAATGGCTGTGGAGGCAGAAGAAGCAGCCGAAGGATCGGTGACGACGCGCGCGTTCTGCGCGTACCACGCGTTCTCGTCGTAGTCGCCGTGGATCGCGGGATTATACCCTCCAGCGACCGAGACGGGGTCGCTTATTATCGACCGGTCTTGCGTCTCGGGGACGGAGACGGCGGGAACGGGGATCGCGCCGGTTGCGCCGGGCACGCGCGGGTTTTCTTGCTGCCAGACCGAGGTGAAGCGGTTGTAAAACCAGTAGCTTGATGTGTTGGGGTTCCAGTGGCACTCCCACCCGTCATCCTCGGGCTCCGGTGCAGGGAGCGGTTCGCTGGGAAGAGGTGGCGCGGCGCTATCTTTTTGTTGTTCGTCTGCCCCTGGAACGGGTTCGTTTGGAAGTGGAGGGGCTTCGGGGTCGGTCGCAGCGGGTTCATCTTGGTTGTCAGATCTGGCTGGTGAGGACGCGGCGCCTGCGCTTGTGTCCCTCCCTCGCGACGGAGCTTCGGCGTTCGATTTGGACGGCGACGAAGGGCTCGGCGAGGAATCGTCTACCTCGCCGTCTTCGGAACCGGCATCTCCCCGTACACTAGAAGGCGCCTTCTCAGGCGTCGGCTCGCGCGACTTGGCTTCGGTCGACATTGTTGTATGCGCTTTTCAGGGCAGCTCCGTGTTTCGACGGTGCGGTGACGAATTCGAGATGACGTGAAGCTCGGGCTACCTTGATGGATTGGACGCGGCGAGGTCATGCATCTCACGGTTCCAAATGCAGTACCCGATGGTAGCGAAATCGTGACGCTGGCGGACCGGCCAGAAAAAGAAAGTCTGGACCACTTTGTCGGGCTTCTCCCGCGATCGCGCTGCAGTCGAACCGGCAAACGGCTTCGCTGATCTTCGAAAGTGGGGTGGGTGGGAAACGTGCTGTCGGTTCCTGCTGCTTGTGCTTAAGCGAAAACCCCCGGAACGGGACTGGGTTGATCCGATCGATAGATGGGACTGCCAAGAAGCGTGGGCTGCTTGCTTCCGATCTCCAAATCTCGCACGCCAAGCTCCTTCCGCGCTGAGCTTAACTTTCGATCTGACATTTGTTCCGCAAACTGAGGTCAGATATCATACGGCATATTTCTTTTTGTGCTTTTTCCCTCTTGTTCCCTTTTTCGGGTCTTGTGGACCTCGCTCATTCTTCCTTCTTCCTTCCTCCTCGTGCTCCGTACCC
Source organism: Echria macrotheca (assembly GCA_030411725.1). Classification (NCBI taxonomy): domain Eukaryota; kingdom Fungi; phylum Ascomycota; class Sordariomycetes; order Sordariales; family Schizotheciaceae; genus Echria; species Echria macrotheca. The sequence goes on along the minus strand of MU839841.1, from coordinate 696,723 downwards.
ATATCGGTTTGCAGTGCAACCTGGAAGCTCCCCCTCCTGTTCCTTGATTCCCGGATTGCGTGTTGGCCGCGCATATATGTAGCATCGCCCCCCGTGATCGTCTCTTGCACTTATTTCGAGGCAGATGGACCCAGAGATGCGCAGCCCTCCTTCCGGGCCCCTTGCCGACACACACGGCAGGCCGAGCGGCCTCCTCCGGCCGGCACTCTATTGTTTCCTCTTGATAGGTCCCCCGTCGACGGCCTTCCCTGTGCTGGGTCGCCCTGCTACCCTGGAGTTGGGGCCTCGGTGCGAGACGATCAATTAGTGTCAGAGCCTCCCAATATCTCCCTCATAGCACGTCCAATTTTAGGACTCGGTCGAGGGGCCACCTGTTTAGCCGGAGCACATTGCCATCAATTACACACACCCTATATGGCAAAATGCTGATCCTTGAACCTGGGTGTCGTACCAGCCGTTGTTCTCGTGCCGTCGCCACTGATTCGCCGAGCCAAGGGCTCATATGGAGAGCCATCAAGCTAGTAACGCCATAGGGCCCAAACGGACCCCCAAGCAGATCCAACGAGCCGTCGACAGCACCGCCGGGACTGATTCCACGGCCCACGCTGGGTCTGGATCCTCGTCAACGGCCCCAGGCATTGACCAATAGAGGCTGACGTCGCTCACTCGAACCAGGCAGCCTGGGAGCGAGCAAGGCCGGCTTCCCTGGCCCTTAATCGACATATATGTGCCTAGTTCTTTCCCGCCGGCCCGCGGGAATCTGGTGTTTCTCGGTCGTGAGGCCCTTATTTAGGGCTTCCTGTACACGTCCACGCGCCACTCTCGTGTCTCCAACTTCTCGCTGATGCCGTCATCGCTTCTGCTTCGCGTCTCAACCTGTTCTTCTTCTCACAGGCTTTCCCGGTGTCGCCTCAGTTTCACGCTTCACAAGGCCGACTTGCATTTTCAGTCTCCCCGGTTTCGACCCGTCGATCTCACACGTGCTTATCTTTAAAGCGCGCCGTCTGGGTGGCGGCTAGGCTCAAGAACCGTTCACTGAAGCCTCACTCGAGGCAGCAGTTGTGATCACAAGAGAGGATGGACAGAAATCCAGCCATGAGTCTACCGACTTCATTATCCGCGCTCATCATCCTAATCTCGGCGGCCGCTCCGCTGGCGTCAGCGGCCGGGCCCCCACTTACCGACTCGTCGAAATGCGGATGTTTCTTGACCAACGGGACCGAGTCCCGGTACTTCTCTCATCATGCCTTTTATGACTTTCGGAGCCAGTCACAGTATGCCGGGGTGCCACCCGTCATCAGCGATGCCGCGAGTAGCGCCGGCGCGCCCGTGACGAGCAAGTTCTTCAGCTCAAGCGCCTGGACGAACGACTGGATAATGGGGAACTGGAACAACAGCCAAGGCGGACGGGCCGACGCCGCCGTGTTTATGGTCCACTCGCCCAACAATGTGTACATTGAGGCCAACGACAACAAGGGGGGCAAGCCAGACACATGGCTCACCTTCCGGACGCAGCGGTTCGAAAAGTTTCAGTCGGCGGCCGAGATTGAATCCCTTTCAAAGGCGTACCAGTTCCTGTCGGTGCGGATGCTGTCCCGGACGTTTGGCGGAAAGGGCGCCATCACTGCTTTGTTTACATATCTGCACTCGGAAAATGTTTCTGAAGTACAGGAGGCCGACCTCGAGGTGCTCACCAAGGGGGAGGACAACATCATTCACTACACGAACCAGCCGGGCTACTCGGCCGACGGCAAGCTCATCCCGCAAGCGACGGTCAACGCGACGATGCCCGACGGACTCAAATGGACCGACTGGGCGATCCACCGGCTCGACTGGACGCCGACGCGGAATACGTGGTACGTCAATGGGCAGCAGGTCGCGCAGATCTCGTTCCAGACGCCGCGCGACCCGTCCAAGATTATTTTGAATGCGTGGAGCGACGGTGGGCAGTGGTCGGGCAACATGAGCGTGGGCGACTCGGCCTACATGCAGGTGCAATGGCTCGAGGTCGTGTTTAATAGCACTGATACGAGTGCCGGGCATAGTCGGAGGAGACAGATTGAGGGGCGGGGGAGCTCGGTCAGCAATGGGGTTTGCAACTCGGTGTGTAGTATCGATGAGACGCCGACGCAGGGATTGCCGGTTATGTTGTGGGATAACGGGGCGGGGAGGTTGCCAAGGGCTGGAGGGGGTTGGATAACGACGGGTGTGGCGGTGGTGGTTATGTTGGTTTGGTCACTTGGGTGAAGTTGCGATGAGGAGAAGGTAATTGAGTTTTTGGATTGTCATTGTGGCATTTTTGGGATCAGTTGGTTTCCGGGGTTTGTTGTCACACGAGTACTTGATACCGAATTGATATTGACATTGACATTTTCTACATCTTTGTCTGAGTGTAATGTCAGCGCCTTGGAATTTCAACTGTGGTTATATGCCAGCACGATCCAAGGCCCAGGATGAAATTTTCTGGACTGATGTCGACGTCATACCCTTCCCTCCCTAGTCTTCCCGGTGGAACTTTAGCTAGGATATATATATTTCTTAGAGATTATCTGTCCTGTGTGAGTCCGAGTGTGATTGAGTGTGTGTTCTGGAAATCCGGATGGCGGATAAAACTATGGAAGCCTTTCGGTCAATATATCTGATACTGAGTTTTGCGTGGGGGTTTGGTTGGATTTTATTATCCACGCGGACATTTGATCTGATGGGGGGCCTTATGTATGTAGGGTGGTATTGTATGTTATGTACTTTGTACTGGTGATGTTGGAAGGAGAAGATGGCGGTATATGAAGTCCCTTGTCGGCTGATAAGTACCGTAGGTGGGTTGCTGTGGTTCTCGGGTATCCTGTATGTATGTATTTCTCGTTCTCGGTGTTTAGATAGTAGATGACCACTTGGTTTCTTAGACTCGTAATCTGGTTGGGGGTCTCTGGGTAACGAGAGTAATAACTAATAATCTGAACTGGGAGACTATGCAACGTTGAAATTTGCTATCATAGAGATTATTTGGCAGGAGTTTGATAGCTACAAGTACATCATTCTTGGCCCCTTTCCTCATCGAGGTGTAAAGCATATTTCTGGAATGCCGTTGCCTATGTTCTGCATCCTCATATTCCCACGAACTGGGTGAAGCGACTGAAGTCCAAACTGGCTCTTTGCAGCGGGATGGAATATCTTGCTGTAAGGAAGAATACAAGACGGGAGTTTCGGTGTGTAAGGCTGCACTTGCGTTCCATTACTTTACATGGGAATATCGGCGGTTTATTGGAGCAGATAAGGCTATAAACGGATTCCTAGGTGACATACGAGGGGTCTTATGAGGATGTCGATACCTAGACAGACGAAACCAGGGCTTTTTAGACGCAGACGGATACACGCTGATATCTGTCTAGACTGTGTGCTGAACACAGATAGTCCTCGAGATGCGTAATGGCCAGAGGGAGCTCATGTATGGAGTTGCCCTCCGAAAGCCTAAGGTGTTTTTTTCTCCCTTCTTTTTGGTATGGAGGCCTCGACGTGCTGTCCTGACGGCCTTATTCTATTGTGGTACACGTACAAGATCCCAAACCACCCGAAAAGGGAATAATGAACCTGCCACCTACACGACAAAAACAATAATCGTGGAAGTCCACAACACCACTAACCACCGGTAGGAACGAGGTATTCCAATGTCTCCCAGTTTGGTTATGGTCGGAGGTCCTTGAATTCCCGGAGGTATGTGGCTAGATAAACTTGCAATGGGAAACCGTTCGGTGTGCTAGAATAGTACCGCAGTACAATGGGACGCTTTCAGCAATACATGGATGGAGATCTCCCCTTTTTATTATAGACCACAGCGAAACCTGTGCTCGCGACTTGTGATAGAGAAGCGGGTGGAGAAGAAGGATCTGCCTCGGGCATCAAGGTCGCCATTGTTCCGCATTCATAGGTACGGGGACCTGAGTTGTCCTGTGGTGGTGGAACCTATGCCCAGAGGAATGGAAGTCAACACTTCTTCTGGACTGAGGCATCTTGTTGGCGGGGATCGAAGTCAGATAGGTATAGGCGGATCCTATGCTTTTCACCTTCAACATTGCAACACACGACCAAACATTTCGCAGACAGCCAACTGCAGAATGCGGAGATGAGATTCAGGGGTTCACCGACACACTCCCACCCAATATTCCGACTCAATGTTCCATGAGGTATCGTCGGGTCCCGTTTTGGGACTGAATTGCAGCTGGAACCGAAATCTGGGGATACCCCAGGTTCATAGCGTGCAGAGCGCGTGGATGTAACGGTACCTAGTTTTCAACCTCACCTCAACAGTCTTCCCCCGGCTCACGACTTGGTCCCAGTATGTAATCCAGCACCCACAAACCGGAAACGAATCCACTGTTTGGGTTGTTTTTAACTTAGCTGTTATCATCCCTACCTTCAAGAAGAAAATAATGATTTGAGTTCTCACTCGGCCCTTTCCGTCGCCGTCGATGCTGCGGCTAAATGACCCGTTGCCGGTCGGTTCGCCCTGCGACTCAGATCGCCCGTCCTCCCGACGCCGATCAGGGAGATTGAGTTCGGCTGAACATAGTTGACAGCTACCGACAAGCAAAACTACACGAGTTTCGCGACTTGTACGCCAACTCGTGGCGATCTCGCAACATGGCGCCACGTTTCGGCAAACGGCAGCCGATCTATGGCTTGGCCACGGTTGCCATATAAACCTCCGACCTGTTTGATGAGACTTCCGGGAGAGTATAACTCTGTTTCTCCCTCTGTGTAAACTTATAGACAAATGCGCCAGCCACACCGTAGACATCATGCCCCCCGGTGCGAATTGATGTCATAATGTTGCTTTTCTCACTCCTCAGTCTCGGCATACTCGGGGCTGCCGCCCAGCGCGGCCAGAACCAAACAAGAGAGTGCCCCCAAATCCACGTCTTTGGCGCCAGAGAGACGACGACCCCACAAGGGTTCGGCTCGGCAAAGACGCTGGTTGATCTCATCATCAAGAGGTTCCCGGGGGCGACATCCGAGGAGATCATCTACCCGGCGGCCGGCGGCGATGTGTACAGCCAGAGCGTCGGCAAGGGTGTGCTCGCCGTGGTCAAGCAGACGTCAGCGTTTGCGGCGGCATGTCCCGACTCCATCATCATCATGCATGGCTACTCCCAGGTATGTCCCTGAGCGGATGAGGCGGATGGCATAGATGAACTGACGCTGGCTGCTCCGCAGGGTGCCCAGATCACGGACGATGCCTTCTGCGGTGGACCCGATCTCCCTTCGGTCAACTCGTCGATATCCCTGGTCTCGAAGACAACGGCCAAGAACACGGCGGCCATCATTCTGATGGGAAACCCGCGCCACGTTGCTGGTCTGCCGTTCAATGTTGGGAATGCCACGGAGCCGGGGGTAAGACGGGCTTTCCGATATGCAATGTTCACATGCTGACCTGGCGGATAACCTAGTTTGCTGCGCGGCCGGCCAACTTCACGTGCCAGCTCTTCCAGGATCGAATTCGGGCATACTGTGACTCCCCAGATCCCTTCTGCGCGAAGGGGAACGACCCCGCCACCCACCAAGGTTACGGGTTGGAGTATGGAAAAGACGCCCTGGACTTTATTGTCAGCAAGCTGGTAGCCAACTGAGGGGGGAACGGTTCATCCTGTATTGTTTAAACTGTAGGGCGTGGATACTCTCCATGCTCGATTCGCTGCCCATAGTAATAGTAATGGAGAGAGCTGCAGTAGTCAGTTCTTCAAGTCGGTGCTCTGAAGATTTTGATCCGATATCCTCCGTCCGATAAGTCCATGCGCAAGCGACTAGCTGCGTCTGTCGTCATGAACGGTGTTCAGACGACGGAGTCTGTGCAACGACGGTCCGCTACGAGAAGCACCGTGTCTTGCAGAGATGTCTCGAACAACACCGACGTGAGACTGCAGTCCAAACCGTCGGGTCTTCCGCCCGTAGACACCAGTTTTGTCTCATTGGATGGTCACAGGAACAGCTCAGATCATGAAACCCTTATCATTTCCGGGAACAAACGAAAGGAAAGTGCAACAAGCAAACGGTCAATGGCGTCTGTCAAAGCTGAGGCTAGGGCTGAGGCTGAAGATGGGGCTGGTGGAGCTGAAAACGACAGGGCCCTTCGTCTGCTGTGAAAAGGCTTAGCGAAAATAGTGCCCCACTAACTAGGCATAAGCCCCACACCAAGATCTCTTCGCTAACTAGCGGCCACTTGTGAGTCTTGGCATTCGACCTCTGCTCGTCAACCCACAATACCACTTTGCCGTCGCATTCTGACGGCTGGTCTAAGGAATTGGCTATAGGCCGGCCGTGTTAATTGTCTGTTCCTGCTGACCGCAACAGAGCAATTCGCTATCATCCAAGGCTCCTGCGATTGGATTCCTGGAAGCCCGTCGAATTCCAAGGCACGCTGGCTTGGCAACAAACAAACCGATCCGGATCGCACCCGAAGATCCATGCCCCTCGCCTGACCGCCGACGCGTGTGCGACGTTGGATGGAGTCCAACGGCTGCTCCACGCTCGGGTCCGATCAGATCAGGTCACGGCGGCAGCAACAAGACCCGGCCTTCTAACCACATCGAGCTGTCTGTTCTCGTATTGCGCAGGACGAGAAGGTCATGTTGACGCTGCCGGGACGATCGGATGCGGCTCTTGACATCTGAAGACACGACATCTGAAGACGCTGACCGCTGGCGGGGATACCTTCGCCCTTTTTTACTCAGATAACGTTGGCGTGGTTGGTCACCCAGCAGCGTACTGTCTGAGTCTGAACTGCGTAGGATTGCGACCCTCTCCTGATGAACCCAAGGTCCGGAATGCTACGAAAGCGAACCATGGAAATTCTGCTGCAACCGTCCCCCACGAATACCTCCCAACCTCCTTGCTGTCCATGCGAGAAGCCGAACACATCAAGGCATGTCTTGCGACACAACCTGCCCAAAGAGTCTCTTTCCGAGCCGTCTCCGCTTGCTTGCGTGCAGTGCAGAGGCTCGGTCTGTCGCACGGCTCTTGGTCGCCGAATCTCACTGTGCGGTGTCTCCGCCGGCCGCAGCAGGCCATGTTCCCACGTCGTTGCGGATGCCGGACGTGGAAGAATGGCCTCGACAGTAACCGACGTCGACGATAATGGCCAACGAGAACCCGCTGTTCCCCACCTCGACCGGCATGACGCTGCGCACAACAGCCTCCGGCCCCGGCATCCATTGCGTCTTTTGAATGGCTGCCGGCGCTGCTGGCCGGCGAATCAGAGCCGTTCCCAGCAGCTGACCGCGCGGTGCATCCCGGCCAGTGTTATTCCCACCAGTCGCCGCTCGGGAAGACGATTGCGTCGCCCTGCTGCGGGGTCTCGTTGTTCTGAAACACGACCACGACGTCCTCGAAGGAATCCGCTGCAGTTCGATTCTGGGCCCAGCCGTCGACCTCGGGCGGTTGACGTGGGCGTTAGGTAATCATTGTTTATTCCCACGGTTGAGGATATATGGATCTTTCTTTGATATACCGGCCATGCTTTACGCCGCATAGTGCGGATCTCTCGCCGTGTTTCAGGATGATCGAGAAAGATGGAAATCCACACAAATCTTGGCCGAGCACGAGAATGCCATGGTCCAAACGTCTTGGTGCCGGTCTTCTCCGCCGGCCGGCTGTGCTAACCCCAAGAGCGGTGCTCGAATGCAGACATCACGGTACAGATGGCGTAATTGTGCCTGTGTGCATCGCAAAAGAAAAAGACCACAGCAGGTGAGGTTGGACCCGCGCTGCAGGTGGGAGGAGTCCGGCACTTTGACTCCAGCATTCCAGCCAGCAGAGCCTCGAATCGACATTAGTGCTGGCGCCATGCGTGTTTTCGTGGTCGGCGCATGGCAGGGCTTAAGTGGTTGTGCCCGTTCGTCCAACCAGGCACTTCCACCCGTTTGCCGTCTGTCACCAAGGTGTGTACCCGTATACAAAAACGGCTAAGCGGGATCGTCTTTGAAGACCTCTCGGGGGTTTTCTCGTGTCACTCGTAGATTCGAGATTCGGGGATGTACCGGGAGGCGGCACGATTTTGGGGTCCTGTCCTTCGGGGACGAAGACACCATCAACGACTTCACGGCAGGATTCATCCGGCTATCAACACGCGGCATTGCCTTCTCCATACTTTTCTTTCGGGTCCGACGCCACGTGTTTGGGTGCAAATATAGAGTAGAGCCCTGGCAAATGACGGTGCGTCAGACCTACAAACCTGGGGCCCCAACTGCGTACACAGTAGAGCAGTTGACGCGGCGAGTGGATTCTGTGATGGCGGCTTGCATCTCGGCCTTGCTTCACGCACTCGCAGTCAGCTGTGAGGTGATCGAGCGCAATGCAGCGACACAGTTATCTACTGAGGCGGAGCGGGCCAAGATCTGGACGCAAACCAACTGACAACCAGGCAGCTGGTATTATTTAAGGAGGAAGGCATATAATCAGTCACCGTCTTTTCAAAACCGGGCTGCCTAGTATCGAAAGGATCTGTCATCCAGCCAGTCCGTGCAGTCACCGACCCGTGCAGCGTCTAGTTGCATACGGGCGAAATAAAAACAGACAAAAGAGGAATAACAGACAGAAGAGAGAAGGCTGGATTTCCTTTCCGAGTCGCTGACTTGCCGACGACACGACGCTGGCCTGCGGCATGGAAAGGGGGAATGAGGGGAGAGCTGCAGATGAGGGCGCGGGCGCGCAGCTGCAAATTTACAGGAACCTGGCATCGATTGAAAAATGGTAAATGTTTGCACACCACCAGAAAAACAATCGAGAAAAAGAGAGAGACAGAGTTGGGAGATGGTTGGCCACGGGTTCAAGAGATACAATGAATAACTTACCAAAACCAAAGCTGGGCTTGGCATGTCGTTATCCACCTTCTCCTGAATTCGATGCATCCCAGAATCACCAGATTCCAGAGTGGGGGCGCCCGCAATAGCCTGAGGTGGAGAGGAGAGGGAAACGAGGTCCTAGAACGCGGCGGAATGGCCCTTGTTTGGTGGTTTTAAATGGGCAAGGATTTCGCCTAGGCATGAAAGAGAAGCATATACGGCGACATGCAAATCTCACACTGTGTGCTTTTTGCTATTTTCCCTTTTCTCCAATGCTGCTTGCTTGCTCGGGCCTTGCAGTGGGCAACAAATGATGGAGGGGGAAAGTGGCAGATATGCGGGCGCTCTAACTAAGCAGAAAACGACACCTCGCCGGTTTTTATCAAGCAGGTTTCCAGAGCTACAATACCCGGACATTGGCTACCCAAACAAGTTTGACCCAAATCCGGGGGGGACTGGCTGGCAATGGCGTGCGTGGATGGAAAAGCCCGAAACCGAGACTGGCATCACCTTTCGTCGTCGTCGCCGCCGCCGCTGCGTTCCGTTCTCATCGGGAGAACCTGAGGGATGACATTCCTGGAAAGTAGGCCCGACCAGAGACATGCCGAGTGCGGGGAGAGAGAGAGAGAGTCGAGATCGACCTCTGGGTGATGTCAGTGCTGGTGGAGGGGGTAAAATACTTTATTCGTAGGCAGAGCGGACGGGCCAGCCTGGCGCGGAAAGAAGATCCAAATTAATTTCGTGATTCTGCCCCGGCTCGCGTCCATTTTTTGTTCGGGTTCTTTTCTTCTCTCTCTCTGTCTCCGGTACTGGTACGGCGATGTTTTTGGCTGCGCTGCTGCAGCGCCGCTCGCAGCAGCAGCAGACCCTTGTTTAGCGCGCCTTGGATCAATGCCATCCCATGACTGGCCCGCCAATCATCAGACTGACTTCTTGGCCCTTGGGGGCCCGTCAACACGGGGCGCCTGTTCCTGAACAGGAGTCGCCTGAAGAGAGGGCTGCAAAAGGGGACTGGTTCCTGTTCCTGACGGAAACGCGAGAGCCCTACCAAAGCTTCCGTGGGGGAAGTCCAGAGGGCTGCCGATTGCAGGGCTGTAAATACTGCAAAGAAGCAACAAAAATTGCCGAAAACAGCATGCCTGAGTCCTGGCCGTCTCTGCCATTCCGTGTGTGAGGCAGGTAAGTGCTGTCTGTGTGCGATGTGTGTGTGTGTTTTGCCTGGATCCCGTCGCGAGCTTGCAAATTGGAAAAATAAGAGAGGGTCGCGTTCTCGTACTGTACGGACACCACTGTACGCCGCGGCCGGCCTTGCTCTAGCGGGTTTAGCGGGTGGAGTGTGCAGTGCGTCGTCTGCGTGTCTTGAATTCTTGCGGTAGCCCGATTCGCCGGCAGGAGGCACCGGCTTGTCCCTGGCCGTCCTTTTTGGTTTTGGCGTGGTGCACCACCGTTGCCCTGCACAGGCTGCTCCTCCAGGAGAGAGAGAGAGAGCCAGAGCCAGACCAAACCTGCGAAACTTCCCCAGACCCGATTCTCGCCGGCCTCTCCTCCCCTCGCTCGCTCCCATTTTCCAACTCTCATCATTCTTTCTCTCCCTATCCTCTTCTTCCCTCCCCCCGTAGGCGTCGACCGCGGCCTCAATTCGACGACGTTGCCGTTTGCCCTTGGCCGCGACCGAGAGTTGCATCGGGTGCTCCTTCGACGCCTGCTTCTTCTCCTCACACGCCGCCGTGCATCTCTGGTCTCCGCCGGGCCTCATTCCCGAGACGCCCTTTCTATTCGATTCTCCCCGCTCCTCTACCTACCCGTAGAATTTCGCCGTCTTCGTCTTCCGTCGCTTCTCCTCTTTGCACTTTTGGATCTGCATCGCATCGTTCGGACGGATTGCACCACGACCTCGCTCGACCAGCTCCCGGGTTTTTATTTCGCTCCCCCCAAATCGCCCCGAACCGACTTGTTTCATAACGACCACGACCGTCAGCCTCCTCCATGTCCTCGTCCCAGTAGCGCCCCAAGACCCGCAGCTGTCAGTCGAGACACTGCTTGCTCAATTCCCATCTCGACTGTTATATCCGGCGGGTCGTGACAGACTCGTTAGTCCCAAGAGGTTCACGGTGACAGTGGGCTTCTTTTCCGGAACGAATATCTCGCCCGTATTCATCCCTTGGCCGCAGGCGTCCTTCAGTTCTATAATACCACAGTCGTTTAAGTCTTGGAATACTATCCCCGAGCTTTCTTGTTCAACAGGCTCAGCCAATTCCTCGCCATTGCTCCTGGCTGGCAAGTGAGTAACACCTAGCGTCGTGTTCTTTGTCCCTTGTCACGCGTCGTATCCCCGGGGGACACGACCACAGAGCCTCACACGGCTTTGGCAGTTCCAAACTATCGGGTGTCTTTTTGACGCCATTTTACGCGACGAGACTGGCTAACATTTTTCTCTGCTAGACGCGCTCCCTAGCCGGAGATCTCCTTGATTCCTTCGTTGTATCCCGCTGTCTCCTTAACTCCCATTTCATCTCGACGCCGTTCCACGTTTCGGCAACACGTCAAAGAATCTAACGCGCGAATCGATTCGGCCGGAACTTTTCGACCATGGCGACCCTCGTACAAGGTTATCCCCAGCAGTCGACAACCACGACTATGCTCCAAACCCGACCTACATCCGCTTCTGGTATGCTCCAGGCATCTCAGCCTCAACAGAGCGGGCAGTATGGGAACAACTCCCAGAAGCGGCATAGCATACATGGCTTGCCAGGCGGAGCTGCAGTCCCAATAGCATATCGGGCGGCTGCTGCTCCTATTCAGCCATACGCCTTCACATCGACGCCTAGCCTCAACCAGGGCACACCCTGGCAGCAGTTTGGGTCGTCCCGAACGAATTCGGCACCGTCGGTACCAACTACACAAACGTTTGATCAAAACCAGTATATCGCAGCACGCCCCCGGTATTCAGCGAGCGCTTCTCTCACGAACCTGCCGAGCTCCGCCACGGTAACGTCGCAAAACGCCTTTGCCTCCCGGGACGATTCGGTTCTTCCCGGACCCGGAAGCCGCAGGCCCCCGATGCCTAGGTTGTCGCAATCTTCGCAGTCAAGCGGAACTTCGTCCCAGTCATCGCAAACGTCGCAGTCATCAGTTGGCTCGGCCCCATCCAAGTTGTCGCCCGAGAGGTACAGGCGGACGGCCATGCGGAGCCCTGACCAGGCGAGTTCAGGGCAGGCGACAGGACGGACTCCTGCTCCGCCTTCAGGGACAAGTATGACTGCTGTAGGCCAGAACTATACCACACGGAACCCACTGGACCAGCGAGGCGCAGTCCCTCGAAGCGTACAGAATCGACCGAACAGCGCTATCGGGCCGCTCACAGGCTCGGCAGTCGACGACATGCCCCTTTCTCGCCCTCCCCAGCAGGATGATGTCAAGCGGTTTCGGAGACGCAGCATGCCTGCATTAGACTCTGTCGGTCCCTTCCAACCGCTGGCCCCGCAAGACGTCAAGCGAGAATTGAAACTCTCTGAGCAGTCCACACGCCCTAAGAGCGCTGACACGGACCAAATTGCCCGCAAGAACGGTGGTAACCTCTCTGTTGATGGAAATGCCAATCTTGCCGATAGTAGAACTGCCAGCTCGGACAGTCGGTCTTCCGCAAGAAGCTCTGGAAGCACTACGACACCGGTAAGTTTTACGCATGTGCCTTCAAACTTGCTCAAGCGCAATACGAAACTGTCTGCATGTTTGTTTCGCCCGAATATTTGCTGACTTCCTCTCCAGTCGGGCAACCCCCCCTCGCCCTCGCAACGTTCCCCAGCCGGTGCCGGCCCAGATTATCCCCGGTTGGTGAACATTCCCCCACGAAGCTCCTCTTCCGATGCTGCCAGCACGAAGCGTATGGCCAATCCTTCTCCCCTCTCGAAGCCGGTGGATATGGACAAGGAGGTAGAAAACGGCGGGCCTGCTGCTGTTCCTGCCTCGCCGGTGAAACCAGCGTCCCCAGGGGTTGAGAGCCCCGCTGTTAGACAACTGTCTGCGATCAGGCAAGGTGGCGGCAAAGCCAAGAGCAAGACTTCGAGACTTCGACGGGCCTTTTCCTTTGGTAGCGCGGCAGAGTTCAGAAAGGCCGGGCAGGAGAATGACACTACTGATAATCCCCGGCCAACAACACCGGGCAAGCTCCACAAGGACCGCGATCCCGAGGAGGCTTACAATGCCGAGCAGGCCCGGATCGCTCAGCAGCAGGAGGACGCTGGTATTGGCAGCAATATCTACGGCGGCAAGCTCTTCACCGGGTCCACGGACAACCTCTCGATCTCGTCCACTGCCTCGTCAGCTTCGATTATGATCCGAAAGATGGGTCGCGGAATGAAGAAGGGAACCAGGTCGCTCGTCGGACTTTTCCGACCCAAGTCGGTGATTGGAGCTCCGGCTGCCGATGCCAAGCTTCCCGAAACCCCGGAGGCATCCGTATCTATGGTTACCGCGGAAGCCGAGCGAGAGCGGGTGAACGTGAACGCTGATCCTCATTCGCAACCCGGTGGTGGTACGGGATTCCCACACCTCGAGCGCAACTCGATCGATGCCGCCAATGCCCCGAGCCTCTCGGAGCGTCTGGGAAGCTCGGGCACCGATAATTCCACCTCGCGGAGGAGCATTGTTGGCGGCGAGAGGGAGAGGGCCGAGGTTCTCGCTGCTGTGCGCAAGGGAATCTTGAAGAGTAAGGATATATGTTGCTTGTCTGTGAGCCGAGCTGACAAGCTTTTAGATACTAGTGGATCATCGACTCCTTCCCCTAAACCCTCTGAGACGAGGCCTTCTGCTTTTGACGTTCCCGGCGTCCCAAGCATTACCGATTCTCCGAACTCGAGTGCGCCAAGCACTCCGAATGATGAAGTCCACGGACACAAGCGAGGGGGCACCGTGACGATTGGCAGCGAGGACTACTTTGTGTCGGCTCTGCGGCTCCGACAGGACACTAAGAGCGCTCCCGGGACGCCGCAGGGGACGATGAAGCGCAATGCCACGTTTAGCCCGCGCATCATTTTCTACGATACGTGGCCGAGTCAGGAGTACGACCGCCGGGGCGAGATTGCTACGTGCAACCGGCTCACGCCGATGCTGGCACAGCAAATCAAGGAGGAGCTGAACAGCTTCAAGATGGTATGTTTTTTGCGGGAATCCATGTCTAGCGGGACTAACCGAAGCAGGAAATGGAGGTCCACGAGAACTCAAAGATTTATACGCACTTCTTTTAACGACCAAGACGATGGTTCGACTACATGTTCTGGCTCGTTTCGTTTCATGCAGGGGCTCCCAGACCCCGACGTGTATTTGACCAGGATTTAGCTTTTGGGGCGTTCCGGGACAGCATAGTAAGGTGTCATGGCGTTCTCTGAGGGATCTTGACAACGTGCGTCTAGAATCTGGCAGGGCAAGTTAATTTCGTTTCTGGTGCGGCCGATAGGCTCAGGGATAAGCGCAAGAGATGCAGTGCTTTGGTTGCTTTACGCGGACTCGACAGCGGTTTTGAAGACAACAGACAGCGGCATCGGAAGACCAGTTTTGAGCGCGTTACGTTTTGATTTATCACCGATTCAGCGAAAAAGGGGTAGCGATGGCGACGAATTGTCCGATGGGGCTGGCATTAGTGATTGGGGGGACTGGAGGCGGCTTTAATGCGTTGTTTCTTGGTGGTATGGCCTCGCGAGCAGTCTGTCGATTTGTTGTCTTGGTCCGTGTTTGGTAGCGTGGGGTTGTAGTTGTTGATAAGTCGGGGTCAATACAATACGACTTGGCCGCTATTTTTCTCTTTTTGTGAGATGTGCCGGGGCATGGAATAATTAGTGTGCTGCAAGTCCGTTGAAGAAGCATGCTAAGCGGCCGTTACGAGGTTGGGAACTGCGACTAAGTCATTACGTGCAGAAGGTATCAGTCCACGAATGGATCACGAGTGGACTGGGCGTGGGATAACGACCCGAACACGGCGAGAGGTGAAGTTGAGCAAGTGGAGCTTTGGTTAAACACTGTGTGGACCATGCCCCTCACTCTGGGTAGGCTGAGCAAGGGGGTTTAGTTGCGGGGAGGTGCATCATCCCGTCTGACTGCACCAATGACAGAGGGTTTATGGTACTGGAACAGTGTAATTTATTCAGCCTTGTCAGCAGCCTGCCCGCCGGTAAACTTTTTTTTGGCCGAACTTTTGTTGCCGCTACCCAGAACCTTCTTCAACCTGGGGCTGCGCGCAACAAACACACACAGCACACACGAGACTTTGCAGGCAGGAAGGAGAGGGATTTTGGTGCCCGTCATCGCGACAGTGGCGTCCCTTTTTTCTCGGGGATTTAAGCCGAGGACCTCGCTGGCTCGAGCGACGACGGTATTCTTCCATTCTCCTCTCCCGTTTGTGCAGCAGCAGGCCATGGCGTCTACTCTTCTCACCACCACCACCACCACCACCACTGTCAACGGCAGTGGTGGTGGTGGTGATGCCGAGCCCGTACCGCAACCGATCGACATCGCGCCCACGACCAAGAACAAACTCCACGGCCGCGCCTTCTACGAGAGCATCGGGAGTCCGAAATACGTCGTCGCGCCGATGGTGGATCAATCTGAATATGTATGTCTCTTTTTTCTGTCTCTCTCCCTCCCTCCCTATCATTTGTCTTCAATAACTAACAGAGACACAAAAAAAAAAGGCCTGGCGCATGCTCACCCGCTCGTTCCTACCCCCCTCCCAAAGGCGCACGATCCTCGCCTACACGCCCATGTTCCACGCGCGCCTCTTCGCCGAGACCCCCAAGTACCGCGACCAGCATTTCCAACCCCTGCTCGGGCTCGACGGCAACCCGGCCTCGGACAGGCCGCTGTTCGTGCAGTTCTGCGCCAACGACCCGGACCACCTCCTCGCGGCGGCGAAGCTGGTCGCGCCGTATTGTGATGCCGTCGATCTGAACCTGGGGTGTCCGCAGGGGATCGCGAAGAAGGGGCGGTACGGGGCGTTCCTGCAGGAGGACCAGGAGCTGGTCTACCGGCTGATTAACCGGTTGCATACCGAGCTGGACATTCCGGTCACGGCGAAGATTCGGATCCTCGGCACGAGGGAGGAGACGCTGGCTTATGCGCGGAATGTGCTGAGCGCCGGCGCGAGCATCTTGACGGTGCATGGGCGGCGGAGGGAGCAGAAGGGGCATTTGACGGGGTTGGCGGATTGGGAGGTGATCAAATGGTTGAGGGGCATGTTGCCGAGGGAGACGGTCATGTTTTCGAATGGGAATGTGTTGGAGTATGGGGATCTGGAGAGGTGTAGGGAGGCTACCGGGGTGGATGCGGTTATGAGTGCGGAGGGGAACTTGAGCAATCCGGGGATTTTTGCTGAGGGGCCGGCCGAGGGTGAGGAGGACCAGAGGGTGTATTGGAAGGGGCGGGATGGGAAGGGTGGGTGGAGGGTGGACGAGACCTTTAGACGGTATTTTGATATCGTGTACAAAAGTGTTGGGAGGACGCCGCCGGAGCGACGGAGGTTGTTTGTGCCGGGGGATGATGAGAGTTGGCTGCAGGAGGAGGAGGAAGCGCAGCCTGCGAGACCGAACGGGGGCGAGCCGCAGCCGAAGAAGAAGAAGAAGGATGACAGCCAGCGACGGCCCGAGTTCGATGAACTTGCGCGCTCTTCGCCGAATGTCTCGTACATGCAGCCGCATCTGTTCCACCTCCTCCGCCACTTTGTCAGTGTGCACACGGACGTGCGGGATGCGCTCGCGCGCGCCAGGGCGGGCGATCTCGAGGCGTACGAGCGGATCCTGGGGATGGTCGAGCGGCGCGTCGCGAGGGGGTTGATCGAGCATGAGCGGACCGGCGGGGAGAGTATTGCTTCCTACTTGGAGGTCGAGGATGCGCCGGAGGGGATCCCAGAGGGCGAGAGCTCGGTGCCGGCGCGGAGGCGGTGTAAGCGGCCGTGGTGGGTTGTGCAGCCTATCATTCGGCCGTTGCCGGCGGAGGCGATGCTGAAGGGGGCGGTGAGGGAGAAGGGGAAGAAGCAGAAGGAGAAGAAGGGAGGACAGGAGGGGAAGAGTGTGGTGGGTGAGGTGGTGTCGCAAGCGAATAGGGAGGTGAAGGGGGAGGAGAGTGTGCCGGTTGTGGTGGAAACGGCGGAGGGGACGAACGGGGAGAGGAAACGGAAGTTCAGCGGCGATGGTGTTGCTACTTAGCTGATTGCCCGTGGATCTGGGGCGGTATAATAATAGACTTCGCTGGGCATGAAGATGTGTGTTCATTATACGGCTCGTGTGGCAGATGGGCTTGATGCTCTGATCTTCAAATACTGTCTGTTAAACTGCCCCCTTTGCCTCTCGCTGTGATATTCAACATTCCTCCCTATGCGGATCCCCGTTGTCCAGGGAAGATAGTGGCATTCAGGGACATTACCCCTGACAAGAAGCCATGTAAACAAACTACTATGCCGAATTTCCTCGCGATAGTGGAGAGCGCCAACTTCTGCCCCATTACTTCTTAACCTCCCCACCAAATCGTATGGACACAAATAATTACTTGAAATATTGAAATGAGCTCTCTAGATATCATGTCCCTGTTATTCTAGAGGAGAAAGGAAGAAGAGAAATGAAACGTTCACAGGGGCTAGATACCCGAGTTGGACTGAAGCACGTGGACATGAGGGAAGAATAGTTTGGGAGAGGGACACCAGGCCAGCTTGAAATACACAGGGCCATGCTCAAGATACACAGCCATCCAGAGGTTTAGTCAGCCATCGAGTATGGAGTAGGATACGTATGGTGGACGGTGGGGATGAACTATGACATAACTAGTTGAAAGTAGAATTGAAAGATGTGCAGTAAACATGAAAGAGAGGGTCTACATACAGCTAGATCTCAATATGTCAATACAAGGTGGCGATAGGAACAGCTAGAGAGAGAATAGAGCCGTGATACCTAGCTGGCCATCCACGGATCAGGCAGGATACCTACCTACCTGGCACGAATCAACCCGGGTACTCCGTAGATATACCCAAGGTACCTACCACGACACCAACACAGTGAGGTAGGCGTATACATAGCCAACGAACACAGCAACATCCAGACAAGTAGCACGCACGGCAGATGAGACACACATCAAGAAACGACCACCTCTAGTGAATCCGTAACGGCTTATCAATTTATCACACACCATCTAGAACTACCCATAATGCACACCAATACTTTACACCCCCTTCAACAACAACCATACCCCCCAAAAACCCCTCAAACCCTCCCCCTCTTAGCAGGCGGCGACGGCGACCGACTAAGTCCCCTAGAATACCGCCTCTTATTCCGTCCACTCTCGACCCCAGGACTCCTCGATCTCGACCGTGACAGTGACCTCGACCTCGACAACGACCTACTAACCGACCGCGAGTCCCTCACCCCCCGTCCCCTCAAACCCGGCCGTTGCGCGGCAGCCACACCCCGTCTCGGAGACGCACTATCCCGCCTTCCCCTGCCCCCGGGCCCCTCACGATCCCGCACCGGCCGCAGCGATCGCGACCTAGACCTAGACAGCGAAGCCAACCTCCGCGCGGGCGGCGGCGGCGGCGGAGTCCGCGACCGCGACCGAGACCGCGAAGAGTATGACCGAGACCGACTATACCGAGCCGGTCTCGCGCGCCCCGCATCGCTTACCGACGAGGTATTCCGTCGCCGTGCCACAGGGCGCTGGGGTGTCCTCGATCTCGATCTAGACCGACTACGCGAGTAGGAATCGTTCCTCCGACCGCCGCCGCGCGAGGGAGGCACAGCGCCGATGGGTGATCGGCCGCGGGTGCGCACGGGCAGCGGAGACCTCGAGTCGGATCGGCTGCGTGAGCGGGCGCGACGGGGAGGCGGGAGAGGTGAGCGGGAACGGGTTGGCGACCGGGAGTAGCTATCACGCGGCCGACGGGGGCTGGCGGAGCGCGAATCGCGGCGTCTGGCCTGTCGCGGTGGTGGGGAGCGCGTGTAAGATCTCGACCTTGACCTGCCTGACGACACAGATCTGGTGTAGCTCCGACTGCGACTGCGGCTCCGACTGGGCGAATACGACCTCCGACGCGCAGGCGGAGTGCGAGATACAGAACGCCCCCTATCCGGCAGATCTCTCCGCGGCGGCGTCCGTGATCGAGACCGCGAAGAGTAGGACCCGGAGTAAGACGAATAACTCGACACCGAGTCCGAGTCCGAATCCGACTCAGCAGGCGCAGGCAATGCCGGCTTGGGCATATTAGCCAGGAACGTGCGCATCTCCTCGGTGAGAAAACCCATCTTGATCGACGTAAAGTAGTTGATCGAAAACCGAATGTTCCTGGGATTATCATGCGGGAAGATGCCCTGCAGACTCGGCTGAAGCAAATCCTCGCTCATCCGCTTCTTGAGCTTGGCCGTGCCCATGTTCTCCTGCAGATCCTCAAACAGGATCTTGATGAATATACGGCTGGCCGACGTCGTCTCCTCCTCGTTCAGATGGATCGTCGACAGCACGTGCCAGCCGATGGAGTCGGTGGCCAGCAGATGGCCAAAGAAGCGGGCGATATTCCGCAGCTTGTTCGTCTCGTAGCGGTGGATCGTCGAGTAGTACTTGACAAACGACTCCTCGAACAGCTCGGTCCACATCCGGTTCAGCCGGGCGAACCGCTCCCCCAGCAGGCCCATAAACTTGATGTAGACCTTTTCTTGGGCGCATGACTCGACAATCATGGAAACCAGCTCGGACTCCTGTCCAGCGGGCAGCCGGAGCTTCATGAGCTTGTGGGCGGCTTCCTCCGGATCCGCACTCGACTGGATGCTGAGGTAGATGGTCTTTCGAAGATTAACAAGGTCCGCGTTGCTCTGGTCCTTGATCTCGATAGCCTTTTGCTCTTCGTCTTCCTCATCCTCCTCTTCCTCTTCGCTGCCCGAATCGTCGTCGTCATCCTCATCGTCGCTCCCTTCGCCGAGAATCTCCGCCTTCAGCCGCTTGTACTCGGCCTCATTGGTCTCCCAGTCCGGATCAAACTTGAAGATATTGAGCCCGTCCTGCGTGTCGATCTCATCGTCCAGCCCAATGCGGTGCGTTATCTGGTCCTCCTCCTCGACCAGGTCCAGCTCCTCCTTGATCACCGGATTGTCCTTGTACTTGTCCTTACGCACCTGGAACAGCACCTCAATCATGTACTGCGTCCGCTTGTCAATATCGGCCTCGTGCAGGATGTTCCGGAACTGGTCGAACACGGCATGGGCGATGGCAGGCGACATCTCCTCCAGAAACAAGCCAACCTCGCGCATCAGACCGACGGCGATCTCGACGCTGTCGTCCGTCGGCTTTTGCAGGAGCAGCAACAAAATCTGCGCGGCAATCATCTCGTGCACCACCTGGTTGTTGACAAGGTGGGCGATAAACATAGTCGACGACAAACACACGGCCTTGTCGTTGCGCTTAAAGGCCTTCCGGAAACGCATGACGAGCCGCTTGACCAGAAGCTCGCCGACCTGTGGTAGTTTCGTATTGCAGATAGCAGCCAGACAGGCGTAGATGGGCGTAAACGGCAGACTGGCGTGTTGGGCCTTGAGCAGACTCTGACAAAACAGACCTCGGCCGCGGATTAGATTCTCGCCAAAGAGCTCCGGCACGACAAACTTGATGTTGGCGGTGTTGACCTTGTTGACCAGTCCGTTGATCGACTTCTTCAGAGCTTCCCAAGCCATGCGCTGGTACTCCTTGCTGCTCCTGTCCGTGATGGCGGCCTGCAGCGCGCGCAGCTTCTGCGGCGGCAGATACACGCCCTGGCTGCGCATGTTGAGCAGCTTCTGATACTCTGCGCGGGCGGCCTCGAGCTTTTCCTCCTCGGTTCTGACCGGGGCGGCTGGAGGGGGCGACCGCTCCCGCTTGGCCGGGCGGTACTTGTCGGCGGCATCGCGACGCGGCGGCGGCGAGTGTCGTCTGGGCGGGGGTGATCGGTTGCGGGGGGGAGGAGAGCCGTCTCGGGAGTCGGGCGAGCCATCGCGACGGCGCGGTGAGGGGCTGCGACGGGGAGGAGGAGACCTGTCGTCAGAAGGGTGTTGCGCAGGCGACATGGTCGACGCCGACGCCATTTTGTCGGCTGCCTTGTCCCTTCAGTCCCGTGGCTCAAAATCCAGATGCTGTCAACAAAGCTGAGGGTTGGGACGGCGTCGCAGTCTCGGTATCGATGTGTGTGTTTTGTATGGCGATGCTCTTCGCAAAGCCGGTTGCCAGTTGCCAGTTGCTGTTGCAGTTGCAGTTGCTCGATTTGAGCGAGGCTGGTGGCGCGCTGCGCTGAGCGTCTGCTCCAGGAAAATAAAGTGGGGCAAAGAAAGGCTGTCTGCCTGCCCCACACCTCTGCCGCACTGACGCTAAACGTAGTCCCCTGCCGCAAAACGACGTGACGGGAACGCGAACCCCTGGCCGACTTTTCAGGAGCGAACGTGGCGTCAGTTGTCAAGTCGTCGGTTTGGTGGAGTTGAGGCCACACCAGCAGACAGACCAAGCTATCCACCACCACCCGCACAGCGCATCTCGAGTATTGTCGCATCGCGAAGCACGTCGACAACATTTAATCATCCCTTCTTCTTTCCGGACCACACGCAACTCAACAATGGTAAACCCCCAACCCCCGACTCTTCCACTTCAACACCAGACCGAAACTAACCAACGTCCCCCCAAAAGCTCGACAAACTCGTAGGCCTCGCCATGCTCGTGGCCGCCTCGGTCGTCTTCCTCTACTACTCAGTCTGGACCCTGTTGATGGTATGGATTTCCCCATCAACTCCTATATATCCCCTTCTAATAATACCTTAAAAGCCCTTCGTCGACTCGGACCACCCCCTCCAAAATTTCTTCCCCCCGCGCGTCTGGGCCATTCGCATCCCCGTCATCCTCATCCTCCTCGGCTCCGCCGTCGTCGGCTCCTTCCTCAGCGTCGTCATGATCCGCAGTAACCGCAAGAAGGCGGCAAAGGCCAAGGCGGCGGCCAAGAAGAAGGCATAGACAATCGGGGGACAGAACAGAGGTCAATAAAGGGGGACTCATTCCGATACATCTATAAACCATCTACCCATAACCACTTCAGAACTCTAATTAAGATAAAAAACACCAAGCTTAACTTCGAGCCCATGAGGTGATCACTTCAACGAACAGATTACATAGTGTAGGCAAACTTGATTAGTACCTAGTGCCTAACTCGCTAGCTAAAAGACTAGCTAGACGGCCGTCATCAGCCTACAGACCGGAGAGCACCTGTCCAAGAGAACTAGCCAATTCCGCTATGCGCCCATCCCAACCAAAGAGTGAGTAGAGCAGATGTGCCGGTGTCGAGGGGTGGCCGACAAGCTATGCCGGCGCCCCTGGAATGCAACCCGCTATCCTCTCCCCCTTTGCCGTCCGGAAAGCAAGACCGTAGTGTGAAACGCAGACCAAACTCAAGACATGGACGCTGCCTTCCCAGAACGAGCTGCCGCGCTCAGACTCGCTGGTCGGCAAAGTCGAGCACCTCGCAATCATCCTCAAAGAACCCATCATCCTCCTGGCCCGCCGCGTGGCCGGCCCCCCGTCTGCGTCGCGTCGTCACAACGATCTGTGCGTCATCGTCCCCAGTCCTCTGCATAATCCTCTCCATTGCCGACGCAGGAAGCGCCCGCATCTCTTCCGAGCCGATGTTGAACGACTCTTCATCCGTCAGCGGCAGTCCCAAGTCCACTTTGGTCGCCTTGACTGGCTGCCCAAACGCCCACAAGCCCGGGACCGGGGATGATGTGGACGGTTCCGCTTCTGTCGGCCGTTGCACCTGCCCTAGCTTGCCGGCTTTCTTACGCCGAGCCGGGCTTTGGTCTGGGACATCTTCGAGAGATGTGCCCGCCAGGATAGCCGAAATGGACGCCACCGTGTTTTGCAACGGGAGAGCGCCGATTTCGAACAGCGCAACCCGTCTATCCGTGTGGAACGGCTGGTATGGGGCGCTCGATTCTATCTCAGCTTGGGGAATTGATGAGTCGGCACTGGTATCATGCGCCGGAGCTTTGGCCCGCGTCTGCAGGACCATCGTGTTGTTCCCGGCATCGTGGTCCTTCTCTGAAAAGTCGCCATATTCGTCGTGATCGATCATCTTCTGAACATACGGCGGGAACAAGCTGTTCGGGAGAAACGGGACCCTGAAGTCAACATATCGCGCAATCTGCTGCACTCGCTTTCCACTGCTAGCAGATATCTTCCGGCTCTTCGACGGATAGCTGCGCACTACGCCCCCTCCGAGGACGAAGAGCGAGTGGTTCCTCCGGCCCGTGATCCACGATACGCAAGACGGTCCCGGCACGGCAGCCGCCGCCGGAAGCGCCACCCTATTGTCTCCTGTGTGTCGGAGCTGGTTGATCGCGTTACCCGTCTTGCCCAGTGAGTGACTGATTCCGGCGGCAATGACCTTGCCGCCGTGGGCTGCATAGTCACCAATTCCACCTCCGGCTAGCTGTGGAACCCCGGAGTTGCTCCTACGCGGCCGCGTGATGAGCGGCCGGGCAACCTCCCGCACCGAGCTGAGGGCATTCGAAGCCAAAGATACCGCCGTAGTTGGCTCCGTGGTTTGACCCTTGGCCTCCTCTGCTCGATTCCTGCGACGCGGAGGCGGCCAGGTGAACGCGCTCGACGGGAGGTCTAGGAGATGCACCGTTCCGCGCTCTGTCACCATGGCGGCTCCCTCGCCGTTAGGTCGAGTCCACGCCACATCGACAATCCGGGCGACCGTCATTCGCGAAAACTGGGCTACCTGGCGCACCCGTGGCCCAGCCGATGACGAAATCCCGGAAGCTTGAAGCGGCGATGCCTTGGTGTGTTGAATACGAAACAGATCCCATACCGTCTGCACATCGCCCTTGCTGCTTGCTGTGAAGAGAGACAACCCCGAAGGCGAGAAACAGAGATAGCTGCAGCCGTTGGGAATGCTGAAAGTGGTGATCGGATGGGGATTGGACGACAGGCCGAGAGTCTCGATATCTAGGATCGACAAAATCCCCGGTTCTTTCACCGCCGGCGGCGGAGTGACAGTACCGTGGGTTGGGGGGAACTGACCCTGGTCCGCATGGGGACTCCCGACGCCTCCCCAGGGTGTGACAGACGCGGGAGACGTCCGCGTCGGCGGGTTTGACTGCGGGTTCCAGTAGTTGTTCCAGGCCTGCAGGCCTTGCTTCCCGACCCATTTGGCACCTTGGATAAGCTCTTGGGTCGCATCCCGCATGAGCTTGTTCATGACGCTTTCGGAGATGGGAAGGTCCACATCGGAGTTTGCTGGCGGGAGCTGAGGCGGCGTCATCGATGCCAAACCGGGCGCCCGGCCGTAAGCGGGCACCGGAACCGTAGCTCTCAGAGCAATCTGAGACGACGGTGTCGCCGGGCAGTACGCGATCCATCTGCCATTCACGCTTAGAATCGCACTTTGCGGCCGAGGCCGCGGCGGCAGTGGGATCCGACCACGTTCCGGCTCCTGCGAAGAATCACCCTTGGGGGCCTGCTGGAGCGTCGTCCAAAGTTTGCCATGGCACACGAAGAACAGACCGTACTCGTTCGAGATCGGCGCCTGACGGTATACCCAGCATTCTCCGGTGATCCCAGAAGAAACAACAACACTACCCCCGTCCGCATGCACATGAAAGGCGCCACTGGGGGGCGGAGGCTTGAATAGGGGGCTCGAAAGCGGCGTCTTTAGAGGTATCTTGGGCGCCTCTAGCAGCACGCTGACTTTCTGGCCTGTTTTTAGCGAGTACACCTCGACGGTCGTCTGGTAAGATCCCGGGTTCATCCTATTTCCCGGACCCTCCTTGACCGGACCCTCGCCGTTATTGATGCCCATGGCCTCGGATCTGTCGGCCGATACGGCATCGTAGTCATTCTCGACATTGATGTTGGGCGTCGGCGGCTGAATACTCGGGCCGTGGATGACAACAGCCACCAGCGGAGACACGTCAGACCCGGAAGTGATCCAAGGTAGGACTTTGGCATGGTACACTCCTCCCCGGAGCCCTTTCAGGCTTGCGGCGTGCTCCAGGCCTCGTTTGCCTACCGAATACACTTCCAGGCCACCCTCATAGCCAGCGAGAACGACATTGTCTCTTCCGGGAACGTAGTCGCTGCTCGGGCTCGGGAGCTTGTCGAAGCTGAAACAGTAACCTCGTTCACCGGCTTTCATCCCGGAGCTCGTCCCTAGGTCGAGATCAATATCCGGAGCGCCGTAGAAGTGAGGCTGGGGTTGGTGAGGAAGCGGAGGATTGGGGATGCCACGAGCCTGGCCCAGATTCGAGTGCATCGAGCTTCGTCTGTTAGCGGCTGCAGCAAAATGTCCCTGTGCGTCCGGTGGAGAATAATGCGCGTCCATGTGATAGCTCAACGGGCGCCTAGTCGCAGCTGTCGGGGGAGAGACAGAAACGGCATGATAGTTGGTGTATGGCCGGGGCGAGGACCAGCCCGACGCGATGCCTCGGGTGTCTTCATATGAGGATGGTGCTGTCGGAGGCGACTCGCCAACCAGGCTTATCAGGTTTCCAGGCGACCCAGCCATGGCAGACAGACCCTTAGTCCATTCCCTTGTGCTCAGCGAGTTCGAGTTGCTTGTCGCGAAGGACGTTGTCGACACGGCGTCAAGCAGAGGGGAGGCGACCGGGTTATCGCTAGGCGGGACGGCCGGTCGGATATCGGGAGACTGGATCGGAGGTGAGGGACTCGACGAAAGCCCCTTGGTGGCGTTCCCGTTGCTGGGACGAGTTAGCCCGAGGCCCTCCCTTCCTAGGGACAGGCGTTGGGAACGCACGAGAACTTGGCAGCATGCTTTGTCACCGCTGCGACCACTCCACCACTGTCTTTGCCATTCTTCTTGTCTTTCTTGACTAGCAGGTAAAGTCTATTAGCGGACGTTCCGTTGCCGCCGAGGCTTGGCGGTCCGGCGGAGCGGGGCCGAAGGGGTGCCGGGTGCCAGACGGCATCAAGGGAGATAGGGCTTCGACGAACCTGGCATGAATGGCGACGGGGAAGAACAGGGGAGCAGTTTCCCGCTCGCGCCAGAGCTCGAGGGATGCTAGGTCCCTTTGCACGCAGAAGCGGACGCGACCGGGGGACAAGAACGTGGCAACCGGATGGATGGCTCGGAGCCTCGGACGCGTGCTACTCGAGAGATATGGTCTATACAGAGTCGGCGACAGGTATGGGATATACGTCGATGCGTGGGAAGATGCTCGTTGATTATAACGCTCGTTCACGGTCGTCGGTCGAAGACAAAGGAACGGAAGTCCAACGGCGCAGCGCGTTGGCGAGAGAGTCTGGGGTTCTTCTTTTGAGACAGACACAGACAGACACAGGAAATGAATAGGAAAGAATAATTACGAAGAGTCTGGGAATCCAAGGAAGGAAAGAGAGAGTTTGGCCGTAAAGTAGAGATGACTAGTGCTTGCAGGAGGAAACGTGGTGGTTGAGGGATGGGAGGGCAGGTCGAGGGGGGGATTGTCAACAGCTGTCGGGGTGTGACTCGGAGGCAGTGGATGGCTGGGACAGGCGTCTGGCAGTTGTAGCAGCTGCAGAAGGCGGGGCTTGCATCTGCTGAAGGCCGGGCGCAGGTGCTGTGCTGGGAGGGGAAAGGGGGGTGAGGAGGGGCCACGCGGTTCCTGGAGGGCGGGCTGGGGGTGGGCTGGCTCGGTTGGTCTCAGGCCTTGGTGGGGTGTGCAGCAAGTCCCGACTGGGGATGCTCAGCCCGATAAGAATGGATAAGCACATCTGCCCGCGGGGTGATGCTGCATTCGAGCTCGAGAGGTACCTTCTCACGCAGGCAGTTGGACAGCAGCAATGCATTCGCAGGAACCGCTTTGGGACGCAGTAGCCAGTTATTCTCGTCCCTTTCCGGACACCTGTGACCTGGCCAAGTCTCGAGGTCATCGAGCGCGATGGCGCCGTACTCGTACGTCATCTTCTTATCCAGAGGTCAGAGGTCACACCCCAGTCTGCGCCGTGGCTGAGAGCTGGGAACGCTGACACGGCCAAACTGCTGTGGCACCAGACCTCGGTCAGGTCGCCGAAGCCCGCTTGACCCGAAACGAGCGAGGCCCGGCATGATCTGGCAAGTCAAGCTCCCCGAATGAGTCGACCAGGAACCCGTCACGCCGTGCTCCCATCGGGTCGCCCTCCGTTCCGGCCGTCATAACGTCATTTGCCGCCTGTCCAAGAAAGGGCGCTTTTCTTTACACTCGGCCGTGCCTTGTAGTCCAGAAAGCGCTCGATATGGATTATTTCTACACTTGTCCAGGCTTCGAGAGAGAAATGACACATGACCCGCGATTGCTTAACTACCCCGCAGCCCCGCTTCAACGACATCGATGTTCCCCAAGCCAAAGCCGTCGAGGGAAGATATTCTCCACCGCCATGGCATATAGACAGATACCCTTGCTATGTATAACTACGGGGGTTGACGGTTAAAAGCAGTTTACCAATACACCGTCCACCCATCCTTCCTGGCCCAGAGCCGCTCGCATCGCTGATGTCTTCTAAGAGTCTTTCTTCAAAAGCCATGCCGGAAGAAGACAACATGCCAAGGTGTATTGCCACCGAAGATGGCCGGGTACACGCGCCACAGGGTATTCTTTCCTTAACGCGCTGCCTCTCCATAGTTGCATCCTCAAATCCCCTGATTGCTATGCTTCTCCATCACGCTAGGATATCTCACACACACCACTATGCTACCTAGCTTTTGTTTCCGTTCGGGCTGTTCTCAAATATACGAGGTAGAATGCGCAGATGGGTAATTGATGCTGTCAAATCGGATGTATGAGTTGAATGAAGGAGACGGGGGCAAGCAAGAGACTCGGGAGAGGAGTATTTAGTATTTGTAGGAGGCTCCTAACCTACCCAGGAGGGACCTACTCTCCAGTACCTCCTGCCTACCTTCATTTCCATCCCATGTTCTCCTTCTACCGGACCTGGTACCCGTACGTGGTAGGAAAGGGTTGGGACGGACCCAAAGTCTGTATAATTCACGTGCTAAATCTACAGGGAGTGGGTCCTGATTGGGGGATTGGGGGTACATAGGTCAACTTTCCACACCGAGTTACCAGCGAAGTAGCTAAAGTAGTGTCTCTAACGCGGGTATCTACGTCCCCCGGCCGGTTTGGCGGAAGCTCCGGGGGGACCCTTCGCTATAGCGTTTAATCGAGGGGAGGAAGATTTATTTTTTTACTTCTTCTTTTCTTCTATACTTCCTCCTTTTTTTTACAATTGCTTTTCGCTTGGAAGGAGGGAAAGGTGCACGAGGCCGTCGTGGTTGTCGCGGGCTGCCCGTGCCGGTGGTAGCGGAGGTACCACGGTAATATTGGGTGCGTGCGTGTATGGCCTTGTTGGATGAGAGGCAGCTTCTTTTGGGTTTTGGATTCACAGATACGCTATATGGTAAGACTGGAGAGGAAGCTGTGCGGTCGAATCGGCTTGTTGTCGCTTTGCAGTTTTTTTGGGGGGGTGGGAGGTGGTGGTCGTTGGTGTTGGTCTAAGGTGCGGCTCGTCTGGCATCCCGATGCGCAACTTTCCAGATTGCAGGACTTGACACGACTTAGCGGGTTGCAGAACCAGAAACAAGTGACTGTGAGATTGTTGCAGCAACAGTTAAGGTACTTTGGTTCTGAATATCATTGTATGACAAGTCCTGCCGTCTACCCATCCTTCGTCGTAGATGCTGCGGACGTGTAACTGACCTCCCAGAGCAAACCAAAACAATAGCGCCTGGCAGCGTGGCCGTAAACGCCTTGGAACATAGACCGTGTGAACCGCGGTGGACCCCTTCGCGCACCATGCCACCAAGTTATATGAAAAACACAAAAATCATAGCAGATATAAAACGGCCCTGGGCCACAATTCCACCTCAAGCTTTCACCCCTCTCGCGCTCACCTCGCCCTTCTCCCCTATCTTGAGCGCGATTCGGCAGTCAGGGCAATACCACTTGGTAGTGCGTGGCGGCACGTCTGTCAAGCCCACGCACTCCAGGTGGAACCATTCGCCTTTGCAGTTCTGCGTGGTAACTCGGTCAGCAGCACTCCACTGAGAATAGACAAGGTTACTCACGTCGTTGGCCAGCTCGCACTGAATCATCATCCCAAAGCTGACCCGATTGCAGAGACAGTATCTAGGCTCGTTTGGGTCAATGACATTGCCCTCGTCATCCACCTCCACCTCGAACGTGTCCCCAGCACCACCCCCGGGCCCGTCTGCGCCACCCGTCTTGCTGTCCTTGCCCAGCTTGTTGCCACTAGCCCGTGCACTCTTCTTTTTAGGCGCCGCCGTGCGTTTGGTGACGGCGCTCTTACTGCCGCTCACTGTCTGGCTGATGATACCTGGTGCCGGCCGTCTGGAGCGCCTACTAGAAGGTCGTGCCGCCTCAGACCGTTCTGGCGCAGGTGTGTTCCGGGCGGTGCTAGCGCGCCGGGGACGATCTGCCGCCAGAGACGGTTGAGGTTCTTGACTGGATGCTTTTCCTCGAGATCCTGGTCGTCGTGCTGCTGACGCCGCCGCCGTTCCACCCGACGCGGGTGCGACCGATGAGAAGGGCGGCAACTGCATGTCGGGGTCCGTTTGGGGGCTCAAAGACGGAAGCGGGCTTGACGTACGAGACACAGGCTTGGGTACGGGGGCAACCGGCGTTTCTTTTGGCTGATCCTGGGTGCGGGCCGCCTGTGACTTTCTAGTCTCCCTCACCGGCGGTAGAATCGGAGTCGTGGACTTTTTGGGAGAATGCACCGGTGGAGGAATGGGCGTCTCGGAAACAGGTAGCTTCACTGGCGGAACGACCGGCCCTCCAATGGGCTGCCCAGCGCTGCTGCTAGGAGTGGGAGAAGTTGCCGACGCAACCGAGGCCGCCGATTTGGCGGTAATCGAGTAGTCTTGACCATGAGCTGGCAGAGGGATGGGTGTGGTGGAATGAAGGATAGGGGCCGCCCCGGCCCGTTGTGATGGCGGAATGGCCATTTCTTGACTCTGTTGAGAGGCCATTTGACTGATCTGCGGTGGCGGGACGGGCGTCTCGGTCTTGGTCCGCTTGATCTGGGGTCTCGGGGTCGGTGCGTCAGCCGCCCTGGGCTTCTCAGCATCCGCTTCCGAGACCGAGTCTCTTTTCCGCTTCTTGGGAGGTTTCGCTTTGTTGGATGCTGAGTTTCCTTGATCCTGCAGCGGCTGCGAGCTGGGAGTTGAGGTGAAAAGCGTCTGGGCGATGTTCTGCATTCGCTTGGCCGATTCTTCCGCCTCCTCCGCTGCCATAGTCGCAAGCATTTTCCTCTTGAGCTTCTTGGCCTCATTCAGCCGCATCCCCCGATTGCTCAGGTTCCTCTCATCCGTGGCCAGTGCATCCATGGTTAGAGCGCCGAGCGGCATGCGCTCGTCACCAGTCTCGGGGTCGACAACAGGAACCGGCATCTGACCCTCGAAGGGTCTGCCCTCCTCTTCCGCCTTGGCCTTGGCCGCTTTGAAAGCCTCGACACCCCGTCCCAGGTTGCTGAGCTCGCGCGCAACCATAGTGTCGCTTGGAGTCCATGCTGAGTTCTTCTTCATTCGCTTTCTGAGCCTCGCGAGTTCGTACTCTGTTAGCTGGCCCCACGGAGCATCGGCGCTTCCGATAGCGGCATTCTCAGGAGGCGGCTTATGCTGTGCCAGCGCGGCACTGGTGGATATTATGCCCCCAGGAACGGCGGGAGGCGGGACCGACGTTCTCGATTTTGGAATCTTGCCGGCCTTGGGTGGCCGCGAGCTACCCTTGACGCCTCGGCTGCGGTTTGGTCCTGGAGTAGCCCGACCGGTGGGCTGAAGGTCATCGTTATCGTCTTCCTCCTCTGATGAGCTACTCTCGCTCCCGCTCGTGTACATTTCGTAGTTCAGCTCGTACGGAGCGAGCACCTCTCCAGGAACCGTGATGCGAGGGATCCGAGGCCTACGGACCTTCTGCCCGTCGGCTCGTTGTGGAAGTTTGGTCACGCGTGATAGCTGGGGAGATTTGGACGTTGCGACGGGGCTCTTTTGTTCTTCGGGCGGGGGAAAGTTCTGGAGCATGACGGCGAGCTTCGACTGGATTGTCTTCCCGCGGTTTAAGTAGCGGCTGATATTCTCATACATTCGGACAGCCTCGGCATAGGCGTAGGTACGCGAGTTCAAGGCATGTTGCAGGCTCTCCGAAATCTGGGCGCGCAGCTCGACAGCTCCAGGGCGCTCGGCAGGCGGTATGGTGGGGAGCTGGCCCCAAGTCGTGGTGAGGTCGTTGACTTTGGCCGAGCTGTCGACATAAGTCTGGTCGAGTTTGCGGATCAGGGTCAGCGAACGGATCATGTCTGCGGGCAGGTATTCGGTAAAGTCGAGGAAGTCGTTGACGGTCGCCTGGGCATCGGGGTCGGCGCGCAGGTCGAGGGTGCCAAGGGAGGCCCCAACCGTGACATTCCGAATCGCCTGTTGGATGGGAGGCGCATTCTGGCGCGGCGAGACGGCCTCGTCGACGTCGGGACGAGCAGCTTCGTCGGCGGCCATGGTTCGGGTTCGGGTGAAGCAGCGAACGTCTTGATTGAGTCGCGATGACGACAGGGCTCTTCCTCAAGTGCAAAACAGGTGCCGGGTGGTCGCGATGTGATCGGCACCTGCCGTGCAGCTCGAGGAGCCGGGAGGTGGGCGGCGATGGTGGTTCGGCTTGGTGGTCGAGGGTGTGGCAGCGGGTCGGCGACGGGCAAATGCGACGACGCGTTCACTGGAGCTTGGCGGTGTTGATGCAGCCGTGGTGGTGGTGTGGGTCGACTAGTTCTCCCTTCTGGGAATTGCTGGGAATTGCTGGGATCAATCCAGGTATTTCGACTATGTGCTTAGGTACTTCGACTATGTGGAGCACGGGTAAGGGCGGGCCGGCCAATGGGATTTGGCAGCGAAAACGCGCTTAAGTTGCCCGCAACCTTGCTACAGCCTATACTTACACCTACAGCTATCGCAATTACTATCTCAATCGCCATTTAATCGCCGTTTTAGGTACGATAAGCAGATGCCGTTTATGCGGTAAGGGTACTAGAAGTAAGGGCGTTATAGCGCTAGCGGCAAGGGCCGTACGTGGTAGGAGGTTTAACTTAAACATTTTTTGGTGCAAATTTTATACAAAAATGTTGGGGTGAATGCTCCCACCACGACCAGCGCACTCTATGGGCCTTATGCCATTGGAAATGCCAGTTCAATAGCAAATTGGCTTATGGTAATCGCCTTAAAGTTATTGTTTTTATTCCCTTCCTTAGGAGGCAGCTTCTTACACCTTTGATGGTGCGCTATGGCGTGTAAGTCGATGCGTGGGTAAGTCGATGGCGTGGGTAAGTCGGGCACGTGATCGCGGTTTGGCTGCCAGATCCCATTGGTCAGCCCGCCCCTTGCCCGTGCTCCATATAGTCGAACTACCTGGGCATATAGTCGAAATACCTGGATTGGCTGGGATGGGCATGCTGGGACAAACGAAAAGCCAAGAAAATGCTGATTGGCTGATTGACTGATGCGAAGTTGCAACGGATTCTGGTCCCGTGACTTTCAGGTACCGACTAGCAGGACCCCACGGCGCCTTCCTGACAAACAAAATGCCCTGCGGACAACGACCGAGTTGCTTGCACGGGCTTGCCAGATATCCTCCTGCCGTTAAAACATTGTTCCTTCCTGTCGCTCGAGTAATTATCAGTCTTGATGGTGTCGATTCTCTCGTGGAACGGCTTCTTCGGTGACTCGAAGAAATGTGGTTGCAGTAAAGAAAGCGAGGACCGACTCGACCAAAAATCTGCCCTCAGTTGTGGCAGAAGCGGCATTCATACATTTTATTTAGAACTAGTTCTGTGCCTAGCGACGGTGCTAGACACGGGCTTACGAAATCCCGCATCGCCAGGAGGAAACCCAAGTGTGTCTGTAAGCATAGTATCCACATCGAGGGCTCATGCAAAAACAGCGACATAGGTAGGCAGTATAACTCGGGATGCGTTCGCAACAGACCGAGACCGAGGAGTCATTCCAGGAGTGGGCCGATGCGGAGGCAGCACGACCGGGGCTGTGTAAAGAAGCACGCACCGGAGTCAGCTCCGGCGGAACTCCACGCCTCCTGCAACCCCCTGGCGATTCCCGCCATTTCATCACCACATACAGTAAACGCGATCTCCATGACGGAGTCTCTGTTTGGGCCAGTTCC
This sequence comes from Echria macrotheca, assembly GCA_030411725.1. NCBI lineage: Eukaryota > Fungi > Ascomycota > Sordariomycetes > Sordariales > Schizotheciaceae > Echria > Echria macrotheca. Next base: position 663,695 of record MU839841.1, on the reverse strand, counting down.
AATTGGATTCCGGCAAATATCTACCTAATGTTATATCCCAAGCTCTCCTTATAGTCCCATTAATCCCATCTGAGACCCTCACTGACATCCCCTGTCCTTCCTATCCATGTAAACATCCCGTATCATCTGCTGCCTCCTCGTCGTGGATGTTGTGGCATATACAAAACCTTATAAGGAAACAGAGACAAAAGCAACAACCGACCCCATATGCAACCCAAGCCCGACCAGATCATCATCATCCTGGAGAGTCCCCTAGACAGCAGAAAACTTCAACACTCTCGGCCGACCTCGCCATGCCCCAAATTCCCCGGAATGTCCCCACGGAAACCGATGTAAGCTGATGCTCTGAAGAATCGAAAGAAGTGGCAAAAAACAACGCAACCCGCCATAACAAACATGCAGGCTGGGGAGCAAAAGGAGGTGTAATACAAAACAGAACGCCCAAAACCAGGAACAGACCCGCATGTACCCATACAAACCAACAGAGTGAGAGAGGAAAAGACAGGCATCTTCACCAATTGTCCCTCTGTATCAGCTTGGCCCCGTGGACCACCTCTTCCTCCTCGACCTCGTACCACGATTGATCGCCCACCGTGGTGACTGATGCGTATGCCGTTAAGGACTTGCATTTCCTAGTTTCCCTTTGTCAGTCTTGCCGGTCTCAACAGAACGGGAGAGGAATATGATACGTACAGACATCCATTGATAGTCAACGCCCCCCAAACCTCGACGGGTGCTTGGATCTCGAGTGTGCCGATAATCTTGAGCTTCCCAAAGATCTTGACTTTGTCGACACAGAGTGCTGTCCCATTGATCTTGACGTTTCCAAACGCCTTTACTTTGCCACTGCTCCAATGTCAGTGTCTTTATTCACCAGCCGGAGAGGGATAAAGCATACTTGCAAGTCAGATTCCCGTCGAGATCAATATTCCCGTACGCCTCGATTCGGTCATGGACCAGGAAGTCGCCGTTGAACGTGATGGCCCCCATTGACTTGACTGACCCATCAACCTCCATCGGCCCGCGCAGCTCGATCGATGAATCCGCTTTGATGCTCTTCTTCTTCTTAATGGGCACCATCTGCTGCCCGGCCGTCGACGCTCCGCTGATGGGTGTGTCGTCAAACGACATGACTTGCTCGTAGCTGTACATGGTGTCCGGTGCCTCTGCTGTTGTCGTTGTGGTAAGAGTCTCGTTCGCCGAAGAAAGTGGAGGAGGCGCGGAAGATGACGATGCCGGTGTATCTGATGATGTGGTAGGCGGTGATGTCGTGGTTTTGGGAGATTTGGAGTCACGCTGCTTGCCCTTCTTCATGATCCGGAGATGGATGGGAAGGAGGTTACTTAATATATGATGATGGCACAAGACACAGCCAAGAAACAATAAGAATAACAACAACCCCCAACTAGGGGAGTCCGGCTTAGGTTTGACAATCTGAGATCCCGAACAAGAAGGTGGACGTGTAACAGAAACACCAAACCGGCAAGACGGTCATCCCTAGCTCGATGCAAGTCAGGCAGGGCTTAGGGTGCAGCTGGACTGCCCCCGGATTGGCCGTGAGGAGGAGGATGTGTGGATAGCGGATAGGTCAAGAGAATGGTGGGAAGAAAGGCGAGAGTTCGCGGAGCTATATAGAAAGGGGAAAGCTGTCGACACAATGTGTTGACTGAAGAACAAGCTGCAACATGACGGACTGACTGACGCAGGCCTCGGTTCTCCAGCTCAGTCAACTAGTGAAGCCGTCAAGAGAATGACTAGCCAGCGGTAGGACGACCGGTGGACATGAAGACCCCCGGAGTGCCAGAGTCCTGGTTTCTGCCTACACTTGTAGGGAAGCTTTGACGGACTACCATCCCGAGGCAAGACGACGGCTCCCGACCCCGGCTCGGTGGCAGGCTGCTTGGGACGCACTGCGAGATGGGATGGGACATGGCTGACATGGGGCGTCGGTAACGGTAAGGAAGAAAGGTGACGAGTCTGAGGATGAGACGACCGAACAGGGCCGTTAGCCTCCACGATCTGGCCGTTGTGAGCAACACCAGCCCGTCAAGTGACAAGATCGGAACCGGGGGACCCATGGCAGATGCTAGGTAAGCCAGGGCCTTCGAGCCGGACCTGAGAGCAGTCCGGCAAAAGAGTCACCTTGCTGTTGGTGGAGGTACCGAAATACCGTGTATGGAAAGGCAAGATGTCTTGGTTCGTGGAGAAAGAAAGCCGTCCATGACATGCCCACCCCCCATCCGACTTCCCAGCCAGCCCCCATTCGGAGGGACACTATGGCCGATGGACGGGGGGATATCCCGGCTGTCATTTTCCCATGTTGATGGTGCGGAAAAAATCGAGCAACATGTCGGTGGAATCGCGAGTGAAAAACGGAGAGCATCGCGCGGCTCCAGCAGCTCGGAACATTGCGATTGGACAGGCCTCAGCCAGGCACGGGGCGCAGTGGTTGCGGCACTCAGTCTTTTCCCATCTCGTTCAGCAGAATGCAGCGTCTTGGTCCACGGCTGCAGCAGCTGGCGAAAGCCTCCGACACCGTCATGCCGACTTGTTCTAGGGCCTTCTCGTGCGTCTGCCCCTGGGTTGGCAGCGCTGGGGCAGCCTATGGGAGAGGCCGCCCGCCCGTCTTCCGCTTCCGGCATCCTGAGGCCTGTGCGTCCACCGTGTCCGGCCCCGGCGCTCGCCAGACGGAAAAGAGGCGCCCCGAACCGACCAACGCCATTCGCCCATTCGTCCAGCTGCCGCTAAAAATAAGGCGCAGCAGGGCTGAAGCTGCTGCTTGCCCTCTGCTGTCGTCGTTGGTGTCACCGATTGTCGCTCGTTTCCCCACCGTCGCGATATATGCTCCATCAGAATAAGACATCCCGTGGGTTATGTTTCCTGTTCGCTCTTGGTGCGCTCGTGCCATCAGGAAACGCCTTACCTGCGTCTAGGGTCCCTCAGCTCTCCGGCCACCCAACGCCTAACCCCTGTCCGACAGCCGCCATGTGGTATGGCGATCCGCTCGCGCAAGGCTCTCGGCGTCGAAACCATGTGGTATCCTGCAGGACCGTCAACTTGGAAACACGCAAATCACCACTATTACCGCGGCTGCGAAGAATTCTGCGGTAATGAGGGGTGGGGTATGGCGTCAAACAAACGACTACGTGTTGGCTGCCTGCAAATGTTTCATGTCATTTTCCCCAAGTCCTATGCCCTCGCTATCCCGTCAACTCCAACTTCAACTGAATACCAACCAAATCCTGGTGCCTCAAGACAAAGAACAGAGAACGATTCGTCACATGTCATTTCCCATGACGCTTCTGGTCACAGACGACTCATATCAAACACTGCCAACGTAGCGTAAGGAAAGCCCAGCCAGCAGCGTCGCCATGGTCCAAACACTGGCGTATACAATTGAGCCATACGGCTCGGCTCCCCGGATTCCTAGGCATCGTAGGTACGTCCCGACACCAGTAAAAAGCATCGCAAGGGCGGTCCGCTTTATCGACACCTTGGTTCTCGAGGTATAACCCCACAGATTGTAGGCAACCGTCTCTTGGAGAGTTGCGGAGACGGGATCGAACTTGGCCAGCTCCCGTTCAGACTCGCCCGTCTGCGGTGTTGCAACGAGAGGGGTGAATATGAACAATCGCGCAGCTGTCCCTAGCAGCAGAGTGACAACATGCGTCGTCGGGTTTCCGAGAACGGTAGCGTCTGTGGCAGGCCGGACCGTAGGGATACCTTCAAAGTAGAGAACAAGGGTATCCGGAAGAAAAGCCCTAGAGGCCAGAAACAAGATGATGCTGTAGACTTGGCCAGATAGGACCGAGGTAAGGACTTGAATGCCCCTGTCGACGATGATCTCGCGGTTTGTCACTCCAGGTGCGGCTGAATGCGCCCCGGACAGCTGCCGCAAGAGGAAGAACGGCAAGAACGATGACAGGACGTCAACACCGAGATGAGCACCGGCCGTTATAGTGCGGACTCCGTAGAAAACCGAGGTGAGGTACGCCTAAACGCCGTGGGGGTCGGGTCAGTTTTGCTCCGGCACCGTCCAGTCGGCTTCAGCCGCTTGACGCGCAAGCACAACGGTCCAACTTTCCCCGGACCGCACGGCATGCGGCTGCGGCAAGGGCGTGAAGGAGGGTAACTTACCGCAGGGCCACTTGATAGCAGAGCCAAAGCGGCCAAATCGTAGCCGTCGAAGTTCCCAAACCAAGCTAGTGTGAGGCCGAATCTGCATGCCGGAGAGTGTCAGCAGTGTTTATTGGCCCGAGCTGAGATAGTGGTCCATTCAGCCCTACTGAGGCCGGAATGGAGGGCGAGATGTGGACTGAGTCTAAGGAGCTGTGGGTCACAAGTGGAAACGATCAAGAAACGCGGGGGTTTCTGACGCAAAGAGTAACATCGAGGAGTTAGGGCAGACGTACATTCTCCAGAGAGCTTCAGGAATAGATCCGGCAGCAGAGGACGGTTGCCACATGATGCTGCTCAGCTCGCCACCACTCAGGGAGTGAACGAGGAACTGGCCGGCGGCATTGAGTGAGAAGCTGAGCACTATGGCGAGCGCCAGCTGAGCGGGTTCCGGTAAGCCGGCTCGCATTCGCCGCAGGGCTGCCACAGTCGATCTGACACGCGCGGTTGTGGTGAGGGCTGAAGAAGAAGAGGGTGTCGCGGTTGCGGTTGCGGCTGCGGCTGTGGACGCGGCTCTGTCAACGGCGCTGCTCGACATTTCGGCCGCAGCCACCTTGACGGGTTTCGATCTCGCCATGGCGTATCTGGAACTGACGAAGTCCACAAAGTTCCCGGACCACCCCAGCAGCTGCAACGCTATGCCGTCAAATGCTTGAAACTGCTCGAGGGTCGCTAGTAACGTTGCGTGGGCAACTCGAAGGATATGTCCTCAGCGGGCTACCTGTCCGCTCAGCTTCGTAGCTAGCAAGATTCGACTGTCTTATCTCGAAATCCAGGTCGGAGACAGGAAACGGCAGCAGGGAAGCGGACAAGAGACGGGATGAATTCAGAGCGGTGGAAGGAAAGATGGAGAAGAGCTGCAACGCAACTTCCAGGCTCCATGTGGAGCTGTGACGTTATCGGTGTTGTCTTCACGCGTTTGCTGATCGCGGGGGAAGCTCTTGCCCCGCTAGGCGCAAGCACCACAACCCCGCCCCTTTTGGCAGGCAGGCAGGCACCCCTCGGCGGCGACTCTCCCATGCTTTCGATGCCCAAAAACACACGGCGAGGAAAGCAGGAGCTTTCTGGAAGTTCAAACCGCGTCTGCCGTGTGGAAAACTCGCTGTTACTTGCTCTGTATTTTACAGAACTGCCAGACTGCTTTTTTTCGCAGAAATACGTCTTCCATCAACCTCCCACGTCGATCTCCCCAATATGGAAGGGGATGAACAACAAACCCGCAACCGAACGTAATCGGGTCGCACCATCCCCTCGCTACAACATTAGTACTGGCAAGCTTCATACAACTTGAGCAGGTTCGTCGTTTCATCATCCATTCAAAAGGCCGAAGCACATGCCTTTATATTTCATCGCTCGCTAGATTTCGAGGTATTCGCTCAACGCTCGCACACGACACTCACTTTAACCTCGTGGAGTCAGCCAACCTGTCCCGCCGTTGGGCCAGTGCTGACCGCTCCACTCTTCGGTGCTAAGTGTCGTCGGCGGAGCGACCTCATTTACATGGTTGGTATATGTTATACAAAAGAAACGATATCCTTCGTCGTCGTCGTGATCAATAGCGGCATCGCAGCCTTCGTACCCAACTCCCCGACAACGAAACGCGCACATGGCTCACTCCTCCATCTTTCCAAAAACGCCATCGTCATCTTCGTCGCTTCGGGCGCGCGAGCGCATATCATCGTCGTCATCCTCGTCCATGACGCTTCCGCCGCTCTCATCCATCTTCACGTCGGCTCTCTCGTCCCTCGGCATACCCCTCGTGAAGCTCTCAGGGGCCCGGTTGGGGAAGCTGTTTATAAAGCTGGTACCCGTCAATGCTTGGTCAAGATATTGCGCCGGGAGAGGGGGGACCGGAGGCGCATCTGCTGGCAGATGCACTGTCCTCGACCCGCCGTTGCTCCCGAAGCTGCAGCTCAGCAGAGCGGCCGCAAGATCCCGGTCCTCTTGACCAGTGGCGTTTTTCCCCGAAGACATAGGGCGTTGCTCCTGGCTCAGCTGACGGAAATGGCCAAAGCTTGAGCCATTGGGTACACTACCAGCAACGGAGCTGGAGTACGGCGCGGACTGGTACGACCGAGAGAAGCCGTTGCCGCTGCTGTGCCTCTTGGCGAAGCTCTTGTACGAGCCCGGGCCTACGGCGATACCGTCCGGTTGGGGCGGAGGGGTCGTATCGGCAGAACTGCGGTCCTGCGGCTCCGAATACCCCGAAGCCCCCGGAGAGGCAGAATCCTGGTCGCTGGCGAAGTCCCGGGCCGAGTCCGGGGGCGTGTGACTGTTGATCGGGTTGTTGTTCATGGCCACCAGGACCGAAGCTGCCTCCAAGAGTTGCACCTGCTGGTGCTTGGAGATGAGGAGCTTGGAGGTGTAGGACCACTCGGGAGTATGCTCCCACCTGACGGAACAAACAAGTCAACACAAGTGCTCAAACGGGGCAGTTGAGTCTCCCATGGCCGGCAATCTCTGCTCATACTCCGCATTCACAGGACCAGTGGCAGGAGAGGATGGGAAAGGAGAACGGGCACAAACAAATGCTTGGTTAGGCAACTGCTATGCTTATATCCCTTCCCGCACTTCTCGCAGCGGAGTTCGGGGCGGTTGCTCTTCCGGCCCTCCTTGATCAAGGGTTGACCGTCGCTCGCTCTCCGGACGCGGGATTTCTGCTCGGCCTCGTCCCCAGATATGTCGTTAAGCTCGTCGTCGATGGCGCTTTCCTGCATGTTGGGCGTCCCGCCGTTGGTTACAAATTTGTGGCTAGGCAAGCTGGCCGGCGGAGAAGGTAGGCTACCCGCAAGCCCGGACCGAGACAGACTGTTCCGCGACACCGTGTTCCGGCGAGAGTTAACGGCAATCGGCAGCGGCATCGGCTTATCACCAGCTTCTTGCAAAGCAGCAGCCACCGCTGCGACGTTGGCACCGGTATTGGTCATGCTCTTGCGACGGGTTACCCTGTGGCTCCCATTGAGGGCCGCGCCGATGACCGAGTGGGAAGTCGTGCGCGAGTGCGATTGACGATTGACGGACAAGCCGCCCGACACGGAATTGGACGACATCGACGGTCGGTGAGTTAGCGGTCGTGAAGTTTGTTGGAGTTCCTGCGAGGCGGACAATGGGTCAGCACGCCAGGTCCGCAGGCGGGTAAGCGAAGCAATGAGTCGACGAGATCTACCTTGGAGGAGGCCATGGTGGAAGCGAGCAGAGGCGACGAGCTGTACGACTCTCGCGATGCGGGTTTTTATCCAACACGCAAGAGCGAGAGACGCGAACAGCAAGTATTTCGGAGTCGAGGTTGGTTGTTGGGAAAGAGGTGTCGTGTTCGGGGGCTGTGGATGGCGAGCGGGATAGCCTGGGCACTTGAGGTAGGAATCGCGGGGAATAACAATAATTTTGGACCAGCAGGGGTGTGGACTGGGAAGCGACTTGCTCAGCCGTCAAAGCTCAGGACACGGAGAAAAAATTGGCCAGCTATCGTGGGCCAGTAAAAAGAGCAATGCAATACAGCGAGCACCGAGGGAGATGACTGGCCAAATCCGACCTCTCAGCAGGGAGAAATTCTGAGGTCTCAAACCCTAGACGGAACCGGGTTTCTGGACGAAGAGAGACACGAAGACGAAACAAGGACCGACAGCTTTGCTGGAAAATAAAAATAAAACCAAAAAAATGGAGTGGATCGAGAGATGCCCCGAAGGATGCTGCGGCGCCGACTGGTCGACCTGGCGCTTGTGAGTGATGGGCAAAAAATGGTCATTTCATCAGCACCTGCCTAGGTACGGATACCGGATGGTGGGAGTATCGACTCATCGAGAGTACTCGATCCACACAGCCCACCACGCCGTGGCTCGGAGGTACCCCTCCACGGACAGAGCTCCTGACCAAGAAGGCTTCGCTGCAGCCGGACTGTGCTGCACAGTACGAACAGCGCGGATATATGCGCTAGGCGGATAACCAGCGCCTACCGAAAGCGGTTGTTATTAAGCTTAAGGTCGACACAAACTGGCGGCTCCAGATATAGCCCGTTTTCGCACTGTAGCGAACTGCAAGATTAATTCGTGAGACACGCTGATTGGGTGTTGGCCGGAAATGGGTGTGAAATGTTCTGCTCCAGGCCCGGCACGTATTCTTCAACATTGTTGCGCTTGTTCTGTTGTGTTAATGGGTAGGAGGGCAAGCGAACGTCCTCATCTCACAGAGCTGTGTCGTTGCATATGGTTTGAGAGTACAGCTGGAAGCCTGGCGAAGCCGAGCGAGTTGGGTTACCCTGTCCGAGGGTCCGTCCAGCTTTTGGAATGCCATGTCCAGGGGTGGCTATCTTTCTCCATTGACCCCATTATGCTCACCTTTTCCGGTTGCTGCACCTCTTTCGCAGCGGAGCCTCTGACCTAGAAAGAGGAGCCGCGTGACCTGTCCGGATGCTATGTTCAGACAAAGGCGAGGTCGATTGTTCACTAACTGCTGAGGACAGCGCCGCAGTTTTAGGCGCGGCTTTGCTTTGCATAATACGCTGGCCGGAGGGGAGGGACAATATGGCCTCTGGGCGGGGCGAGGGTCCTACGAGTTGATATTGTGTTATCCGTGTGTGTGATAGATGATGCTTCGTCGTCTGGATCGTGACACACAGCTACCCCGCCCTGTCGTGCTCCCATTCGGGCTTGTCGTCAAGGTTGAGAGGAGCCACAGCGCGAGGGGTTGACGGGGGGGGATCTGTGGAGACCGGTGAATCTAGATGTCTTTGGTGGTCCACCTTTCATGGCATCGAAAGACGATGGCATCGGCAAAACCCCGCTACCACTCCTCCTGTCTCGGTGAGGTTGACAAGATCTCAAAGGCAGAGGTGGCTGGGTGTTTAGCTCTTCAATTTTTTCTGTTCACCGAAATTCATCAAGACTCAGCCTGGGAGCCTTGAGAGCTGCCTTCTCCTGAAGTCGGACCTTGGCAATTGGAAATGTACACTGCGAGGTGCCAACCTACCTGCCACAGTATCTCGAGCCGGCCCGTCAGAGAGAACTTTAGATTCAATTACAAAACAACCAAGGTAAATCTTTCCCAACTTCCCTATTCACATTTCTTATTCCATCTCTTTCTTCTCATGCGGCACCAACCATCTGTACACCAATGCACCATGGAAATCCCCCGCACTGTGTATCCCCCCTCCAGGACCGCTAGCCGCACGCCTCCTCCTGGCAAGCCACCACCAACGCAGCAAATGCCTGTTCATGCAGCACATCGCCAGGGCCCTTGATCCTGGCCCGAATTGAGCCCCTCCTCCGAACTTGATAATGACAGCTGGAGATTGACATTTCGACCTCGGCGTCAAGCAAGATGGCCCGTCGAGACCAGGAAATGTGGGCAATTGACCACGGGATACCGCGGACAAGACGTGAATCTTGTCGAATACGACATTGCTCCAGAACAGGAACCAGAGATCCGTCAGCAGGACCGCACCCGGCGCAGCGGGCATGAGGGAGAAAAGTAACGAGCTCGAAATGTCACTTTCTCTCGACCAGGGCACTCCACACCCACCAGCAGCTGCAACCCGCCAATGGTGTCGAGGCACGCAGCCCCTCCTCGACGGGTTGCTGAGCTCACCCCCTCTCGCAGCTCGATGGGGTGTCCTGAATCCGAGGGATGGAGGGACGCTGGCCAATCATCCAGATCACCGGATCTCCCAACAGCAGAAAGATGGGGGACGGGAAAGGGCGCATCCTGCATTGTCCCGCTAAACTTTTTTTTCCTAGGCTTGAGTGCCGACTTGGGATTAGGGGGGGTCTTGGGAGGAGGTCTCGGGGACTCCAGGTGTGTGCGCGCGAAACCAACAGGGCGACGCGGCCGACTTCGTCCTTGTGTGGCTCGAGGGCCGGCCAGCTGGCAACCATTGCACAGCATCACCGGGACACAAGTTGCCACTGCCCACGGGAAACTTAGTCTCGACTGATAAACTCAGGGCTTTGTGCATGAGCCACGTTCTGGCTTTGATTCGGGACGAGTGCTGCTGGAGGTGGGGCTGATTCGAAGGTCGTCAGGCACGCTCTTGACACGACTGGCGACATCATTCAACCCACGTTGCCGTGCTGATGTGGCCCCCAAATTTTTGTTCTTTCAAAAAATAAAAAAACGAGACGGGGCTGCAGGGCTGTCGTGTTTCAAGCCAGACGATTTGCAAATCCCCCATCGTCCATTCGACTGTGCCATGGCTATATCAGTCGCATTTAAGCATAAACGCTCGGTGTGTATGATGGACAGAAAGAGCCACGATGGGGAACGGACTCGATTCGATCCTCCGTCTGTTCCTGCCGCAGCGGATCGGTGATGGGAAAAAAGGACACGATTACCGGTTTGTCATGACACACATCTTTGTCGATTCGGGGCTTGCATTGTGTATGGCAAGCGGAGGCAGCGGAATGCCAAAGAAGAGGATGACGTTATGAGGATCCGCCCACATGATCCAGCAGCCTGACCGGGTCACAAACCGAAAAAAAAAAAAAGTTCTGCAACACGTCAACTTTGTTGACAAGCTCGAAAGGGAACACAAGAGGCTTCCGATTCTGACATCAGGTTGGATTTTGTTGTGTTGAAGTTTCTGCGATCCCACCTTTCCTACACTAGTGTAGTGTAGTGTCGGGCATGGCGATCGATCTCCATCAACTTTTTCTTTCTTTTTTCAGGTCCGTAAATAGCAAATGTCAGTGGCGAGGATCAGCACCGCCCTACCCGTCGGTCTGGGGGCTGCCGTGCCGCTGCAAATCACCGGGCCATGGACCCACCTAGCAGGACGGGTTTGGACGTGGTGATGGCAGATTGATGAATCCCGAGATGTTTTCAAGATCGGTTGAGGGCCGTGAGCCGGTTCGCCTGTGGTCTGAGACGAACAGACGAACATAAGCTGGCTTCGAGAATGCGCCTTTTTTTTCTCTTCATGGGACCAAGTTTGAAGCCAGGAACCAAGGCGGGCACACCATCGGGCTGTGTGTACCTGCGCAAGCTCCACACACTCACGCCCTCGAGGTTGCTTGCTCGGGTACGATACGCACATCAGGCTATGAGTCGTCTTGGGCGGCGCAACAAGCTGCTTTGCGCCCGGAGTAGGACAGGAACTCACGCCATGCTTGACAGCCTAGGCAACGAGCCTGGTCTACTTGAGTTGGAAGCAGAAGAGACGTGATGACCAACTGCAGCCTTGCGAGTCCGGATATACGGCTGCTGAAGAACACGCGTCTATCTCCTGTGTAGTTGCACAGCGAGACCACTCGAAATGACTTTGGCCAAAGGAAAAGAAAACTCGGCAGCTCGGTGTAGATCATCCGAAACCGGCGGACCGAGTCCAATTCTACTGTCACACATGTTTGCAACTTTTTTTTCTCTCAACTACCAAATCCTCTCAAAGGCATTGAAACGAGGGAATTTCTTCTTCACCAGAGCAGAGAAAAGAGATGCTTCCAGGCTGTTGGTCAAGAAGGAGACAAGGGGCCCAATGCAAGAAAGCAATTTTTGCCTTGGCGCCTTGCCTACGCATCCAAATTGGGGGAATCTTACCTTCAAGGAGGGGGGGCAAAATGGGGGGTCGGTTTTGATAAGAAATCAAGAACCTCATGATAAATAAGAAGATGGCGGTATAAATCGTACAACACTTGAAACCCCCTTTCATTATTTTGAATCAGAGACTAGTAATACACTAGACCTACTCCCAATACTCATTACAGTACCTACCCACTATTTGTTTTGCGCTCGCAGTCAAACAATGTCGGAACCGGTCTTTCGCCGCGTCGGCCGCGGGGGTGCGGGGAATTGGTACAGCAAGAAAGACGTCGAGGAGGTTCAGAAGAACGAGGCGGCGGCAGCGGTATGTTTAGTTCATTTTGTTGTTACCTATGTATTCTTTTATGATTTCACTAGATCGACCTTTTACACACTGTATATACATATAGCTCCCAAAAATAAACATTCACATAGCTAACTCCGGGTACCATTACCCCAGGCCCAAGATATCGAAGCACAAAAGCAAGCAGTACCAGCAACCACAGTCCCGCCGCCAGCAAGCGAGTCTACCACACAGACATACGCACGCAGCGGCCGCGGCGGCGCGGGCAACTTCAAGGACCAGGCCTCGGCCGCCGCGAGCCTGCGTCTCGAGCGCGAGGAGGCCGAGCGGACCAAGGCTGTTGTCGCGGCGAACTTGGCAAAGGCGAAGCATCCGTTCAGCGGACGGGGCGGCGCGGGGAACTGGTCGGATGGGGTGACGCCGCTGGGGGCCCAGCAGCAGGCCGAGGAGCAGCAGAGGGTCGAGGATTTGGAGATGAAGGTTTTGAGGGATGTCGAGGCTGGGTTGGCGCTGCCTCCGCCTGCTTATCATGTGCCTGAGAGGGATACATGAGAGGGATTGATGGGAAGTTGTAGTGCGGGTGGTGAGTACTGGGTGTTCAAGTGTGTGGTGATGACGGGAGGATGGAGATATCATCTGAAGGAGGGGGATTCTTGTTAGCTACGGTAATGATCTTTCGTAATATACCATTTGTGTTTTTTTCTCGAAAAGAGAATCTTTCAAGCAGAAGGGCTCAGAATGGTCATGTTGTGAACCGGCATGGTTCCACGAGAATCTTATTGGGCGACCACCTACCCCTATGTCTCCCAGTAACTAGTGCCTTCATCCAAGAGTTCTTGTCTCCAGAGGCACACCATAATTCACAGAATAACGACTTCACGCCAACCTCAGATTTTCATGCCAACTTCCCTCCAAGCTCAACACAACCCTTCAGTGCATCAAACTACGGAGTAACTTCCCAAAAGTGCACAAGAACGTCAATATACCCACCCATGATTGACCCGATAAACGCATATCCAGGATAAACGCACAGACCACACTTATCCAGTCACCCGTCCCGACAATCGCGACCGGAGCATCCCGAGCCTGCGACCGCGGCGCAAGAAAAAAAAAGTTGCATCATCCATCACCACTACCCAGAACACCACCACCCCGAAATCAACACCGTCGCCGAACTCTACGATACCGCGGAGCGAAAACGAACCCAACGCGATCCGAATCTAAATCTAAATCCGATCGAGCAGCGAGTTTTATGAGTCGGACCGAAGAAGGCAAGAAAGGAAAAATGGCGTCGGTATTGGCAATCGGAACCGGTGTAGCCGTTGCTGCGTTCCTGGTATGTTTTTTCTCAACTCTCTCTCCGGTGGTCGAGTCGAGTTGGATGGGTTTGGTTAGCCGGTCTATGTATCTGCACGCCCTGCTCGATTTCCCGTCGAGCCTCTGAGAGGAGAGGGCGACTCTCGATTCAGTTTTGGAAAGAGATTATTCAAGGACAAGAAAGAAGAGGAGGGAAAAAGATGGGAAACACGAAACGCTCGATGACCTGCCTGCCACAAGAAAGAGATCATTGCAGTCCCATCATCCCCCATCCAAACCAACATAACCCAACCCAAGCCACCACCCATGGCATACAAAGAACAATAAGACTAACAAAAAAAAATCCAGGGCAGAGCAGGCCTAGTAGCCTTCCGCCGCTCACGAGGCGGCGTCGGCGCTCTAGGGAAAGCATTCTACAAGGGCGGTTTCGAGCCGCGGATGACACGGCGCGAGGCGACGTTGATCCTCTCACTAAAGTTTGTCTTCTCCTCTCCTCCCCCCTTCCCATCCCATCCCCCCCATTCCCTCGTCCTCCAACCCTCACCCCCACCCATATCCATCCATATCCATCCATCCATCCATCCATCCATCCATCCATCCATCCACCCAATCCAATCCAATCCCCTCCAATACAAGCCGGGAAACTAACACCCCCAAAAGTGAACGCTCCGTAACAAAAGACAAAATCCGCAAGGCCCACCGCACCCTGATGCTCCTCAACCACCCCGACCGCGGGGGCAGTCCATACCTCGCGACAAAGGTGAACGAGGCCAAGGAGTTTTTAGAGAAGAATTCTTCTTGATTTTTGCTCTCTTGGTCTGGTATCATCATCACACATGAACCGTACATCATTCGGAGCGGTTGTTGGACGGCGGACAGCGGATAGCAGACAGCGGACAGAGAGATGAGGCTGTTGTATTATTCAAACGTGTATAACAACAAACACACAAGACGAGACATAGCATCGGCGTTTATTCGGATTAGATTTTGGCTTCCTGGGAAGTGGGTTAGTGGATGGGTGGATGGGATTCACGTGGGAGGCTGGGGGCTGGGGGTGGATAAAGATGCAGCAGCGGTCGACTGTGAGACTGTGAAAGCATCGATTTGATATTCAGCAGGGGAGAGGAGGGGAACTGGCTACCTATCTGAATGTGCACGAGCTATACCACGAGCATTATATACTCGTGTGGTCCAAGCAAGCTCCGTCACTTGACGGTATGCTGAGGTACCAAGCTCAAAAGCGCTGTTCTACTGTTGTACATAATTACCAATCCAGCAGGCCTAAAGGGCGCTCTGGTGCGACTCCCCTCCAATATGAACCCATATAAAAACCGTATGGGCATATATCTATCTTTCCCCCCTAAAGATCCCTGCTGCTGTGCATTTCCATATAATCAAACACTCTCTCGATGGCGGTTCTTTCTTCCATGTCGGCCGGCTGGATATGCTGCTGTAGAATGTCTAGAACTGCAACTGAATTTCATAATACCCCCTCCCCTCAAAAAGAGATGTGAAGGAGTTGAGTTGCTCGCCGATTTCAGACCTAGAGCCGGTGTAGAGCTACAGACGTAAAAAGTTAGTTCATCTCTCTCTCTTGAGTCTTGAGACTCATTGAATAATAACCTGGAAGTACTTACGCGTAAACGGCACATCGCTCAGATCAGGACAAGGCCGCTCCGGCTCGCCACCGTCATCGGCCTCATCACTCTCCCAGCCCTCCTCGTCCTCGCCGTACGGCGTGAAATCAGCATAGGCAACACAGCTATATATCCCCAAGAACCAGATTAGCAATCAGTGACATCGAGCCGGGTCAACCAAAGAACAAGAAAAAAGACTTACCCATTCCCCCCCTCCACACCTCCTCTAACCATAATCCTCTTCTCCACAGCAAGCCCAACCATAGTCCTCAGCGTATAAACAGCATCATTCCCCCCATTATGCAGATTCCACGACTCGATCCCCAAGTAAGCCAGGACGGCAGACAGACTGGCCTGGTTCGGCGCGCGGCGTATGTACCGGTACATCTCGGTCGTGTCGACAATATCGATCACGTTAGCCGCGCGGAAGACGTTGTACCCGATTGAACCCAGAAAACGGATATCCGAGTCTGCGTCGTGGAAGACTAGGACGACGGGGCGGTGTTCGACTGGAGAATCACCACCGCCACCGTTGTCGTCGTTGGATGGGTTAGGGAGAGACGAAGCGCCGTCGATGATTTCCTCGAGGAGCGCGGGGATGTCTTCCTGAGAGAGGATTTCGCTTTGGCTGTGTTCCCGTCAGTTAGTTAGATACGATACTCAGAATAATCAGAATGAAAGGATCTGAGACAAATACATACCCGAACCCAAACTTGTCAGGACACCCATTCAGATACTTCTCGTTCTTGGCCCACGTATTCTCTTTAACAATAATATGCCGCGCCTCAACCAGCCCGAACCAGTTCTTCCCGCCCTCGCCCGGCGCAACACCAACCAGCTTGGTCGTGTCCAGCGTGGCGACGCCCACCTCGGTGACGACCTGGTTGTCGCGCTCATAAGCCTCGACATCGATACAAACAAACAAGGCGGACCGCTCCGGCGCCGCAGTCATCGGCTTCTCCAGATCCAGCACCTTGTCAGCGCCTTGCGGGCCCGCCTCGCGCAGACCGAGGTACCGCTGCGCACGCTTGATCGACCTTCCCCACGCGACACGCTGCGCGGCGCGCGTGACGCGGCTGCGCTTCTGCTTCCTCGAGTTGCTGCCGCCCTTCTTCTTCTTCTTGTCGTTTTCGCCGCCGTTCTTCTTCTTCTCGAGCGCGCGGATCGCAGCAAACATGGCGTGAAACTTCGCCCGCTCGTCCTTGCCCGTCGTCTGGTCGAGGCTGTCGTGCGGGTTAAAGGGCGGGACATCATCCGTCAAGTCCAAAAAATCGTCCTCGCTGGCCGACCGGCCGAGGTAGCGCGGCCGGGGCATGCTGCCCGGGCCGAACGTCATCTTGAACTTGCTCGCGGGCGGGCCGATGGGGACGGTGAAGTGGACGTCGAGCTTGGCGTTGATGACATCCAGTAAATGCTCGAACTGGGAGGTCGGAACAAAAAGGACGGGCTCGCTTTTGTTGTTGTGGAAGTCGTAGACGTAGTAGCTACACATAAACAAACAACAGCGTCAGTGACTTGATTACCTTGGTGATGAAATGAAATGAGTGAAACTACTTACAGGTCCCACACACGATGCTCGTGTAGAGCTTGGGTGGTGAAATACGGCAGAGCCTGAGCAACAACGTCAGTATCACCAGAACGCAACTGGATAACAAAAACTCACCCTCTCCCCGTTGACCTTGCCGCAGTACATCTCAGGATACCCCCGAACCAACTTCCACGGACAAAACACCTCGCCCGCAGGCGACATGGCGCCCTTGACGAGGTCGGGAACGTTGAACTGGATGCTCTCCAACATGGCGACCTGGCGCTGGGCTCGCTGGGCGCGCTCGGCCTCGGCCTGTTTGGCTTTCGCAGCCAGGAGCTGCTTCATGCGCTCGGCTGTCTCGTCGGGAGGAG
Source organism: Echria macrotheca (assembly GCA_030411725.1). Lineage (NCBI taxonomy): Eukaryota > Fungi > Ascomycota > Sordariomycetes > Sordariales > Schizotheciaceae > Echria > Echria macrotheca. The sequence goes on along the minus strand of MU839841.1, from coordinate 646,853 downwards.
CAGCAGCTGAAGCCTCCTCCAGGTTCTCAGGCTTGGCATTTTCCTTGTCATCTCCATCACTGACGTTGCCACCGTCGTCGTCGCTTGAGTAGCGCTCAATGTCGGACTCGTGGAGGTCGGTTAGGTTGAGGTCGTCCCACTTGTCCTTGGTGCCGGTTAGGCTCTGGAGGACGCGGACGAGGCCGGTGGTGTCCATGGTGTCCACGGTGTCCATGGTGGCGGTTGTGACTACCTAGGTGGAAACTGATTAGGTTGTGTGTTTTGTGTTGCGCTGGATTGCTCGGGATGTTTGTTTGGTGAAGGTTTCTGTCAAGACCTGGAAACTGCGATCTAGTGACTTTTGGGGGGAGGAGTGAGTAAATGGAGAGATTTCCCTGGGTTTGGAGTGTGAGGGAAAGAGGCAAGGGCGTGAAAAAGGAAACCTTGAAAAAGGCGTTCTACTTCGGATGAAAAGGAAACACACACTTTGGCTGGCTTGTTTTGAGCAAACAGTTCAGCAGTCCAAGCAGTAAAGGTGAGTGGTCCAGATTATGGGTGGAGCAATACAAATTGCGCCGTTGGAAAGCAGTACTGCTTCGGACGAATGCACCTGAATGGGAAGGGGAAGCAAACTTGAGGAAGGTGTGCCCGGAAAACGACAGACGTAGACCGGAGGTCAACTGGCCGGCTTCAAAAAGGACCAAACATCATATTCAGTGAAAGAAAAAAAGGGAAATATCATCAAAAACACTTAGCATCCCAGCCAAAACTGTGACTGAAAATCAACCAACTGCCGATCCTGACCTAGGCTGAGTCGTTATCCATGTCGGAACACCGTTGCTCATTCAGGGGTTGTTTACTTTACACTTGTAGAGACCACCAAAGAGTCGAGAGCCCAACCTGCGCCAGTTCGCCCAACGCCAATGTCTCCTTCAAAGTGCCAACTCACTTTTTCCATATCGCATCCCAAAATCCGTCTCAACATTACGCTCCACCGACATTTGTTACAATTATGATGAAGACCCCTTGAGAAACTGTGACGGCGTCAGTAAAGTCAAGGTATAGTTAGCTCGCAACTCACCTCCTTCGCAACCTCCTGGGTAACACCTGATGGCTCGCACTCGTCACAGGTAATCAACCCCAGATGCCCCTCTACGATGTACTTGAACCACATCTCCCGACGATCCCCGTTCAGCTCGCCCGACAAGATGCTCTTCTTGAGCGCCGTGACGAACTTGTTATACAGTGCCGGCATCTCCAGCCCGACAAGCTCCTGCCGCATCACCCGCATATTCTCAGCCGCCTGAGCGTACTGCATATCGGCGAAACTGTCCTGGATGAGCTTCCGGACAATCTCGCCCATCTGCTTCGTCGAGCTCTCCACCGTTGCATCGTCTGTAGCCGCGGCCAGAGCCTGCTTGAACTCGGGAATCGCATTGTCCTTGGATATTGTCGTGCGGCGGCGACTCTCTCCCAGGAGTGCATCGACGTCGAGACCCGAGAGCGGCTTGACCTGATCCTTCTTTCCGCGCTTGCCTTGCGCCTTTGCTGGAACTGCGTTGCCATTAGCGACCACAACAAGGTCACACAAAGCTGCTCACCCTTTTTGATCTCGGCAGCCTCGATCAGTGACCGGATCTCCGACTTGGCATCCACTATCAACTTCTCGGGAGGCTTCGAGAAACGGAGCAAGATCGGAGCAGGTGGCTCCAAAGGTTCATCCGGATGAACTGCTCGGGCTCGGATGGCCTGGTTTATCCGATGTATCACAGGATTATAATTCTCATCAATAGGGGCGTACTCGACAGGATTCCTGTATACCTGGTCAGCATTGTACAGAGATAAGTCTGACGCCATACCCTTCATCGTCTGCACTGAGCTTTGATATATCCATAGCATCAACGTAGTCATCCATCGCCTGTTGGAGATCATCAGATGGCAGCAGCCGATGCTCCTTGAGAACATGACCGGTGACGGTGATAACCTTGTCGAGAGGAGGAAATTGGTAGGTACGAACATCCTCGGCAAACGGCAATGGCACATCATATAGGCACTCGAATGAGTCCTCGATGCTGGGATTAGGTTTTAGTAGTAGGAGCTGTGGTTGCGCGAGGTCTTTCTGCACATATCGGGCGACGGCATAGGATTCCAGCTCGTGAAGGGCATGGATGAGTGCCGACAGGGCCAGCTCAGCTCCCTCGTTTTGTCTCTGAGCGACAACAATTCCGGCCTCGCCCATGTTGAAGAATGGCTCATACTGAGAATACGTCAATACACACAAGACAAGCATGGACCGAGGGACACGCACGCTGCTGTTGGGAATAAATCCGAGGATGGTGAACTGCTTCTTCGTTTCCAGCTTGGTCACGGGAAAGTCGGACTCGTTAAAAGGGACCACTGTCCGGCCGTATTGGTAGCCCTTGTCCAGATCCTCGAAGGCGACGTCCCTCTTGCCGCCCGGGGCATCGGGGTCGTTGATGCGGTAGCTTCGCATCTGCCTGACACCGGAGAATTCCATACCGCCCATTTCCGTGTCCTCATCAAGGGCCTGGGATGGCCCACCAAGATCGACCTGACTGGTCACGGTACTGGCCGACGGAGCCGCTGCGCGTTTGGTCTTGAAGTAGCGCTCGACATTAATGCTGAGGGCGCTCTCATACTTGGCAGGGTCACCGAGCGTGAGAAGTCCGTCGTAAGCCTTGAATGGCCTTACTGACTTGATCCTAGGGGTGGATAGTTCTTCTATCGCTTCTGCCATGGTTCCGAACACGCCGGCCTTGCACTTATCGACCAGCTGTTGAAGCACGAGCTCGTTGTTTGTCTTTGCCGGTTAGTCCGGCACTACAGCCAAAGCCACATCACTGACCTTGACAGATGACTTTTCCTCTTCCTTGAAGCCGTACTCGGCATCGTCAAAGTCGACGCCACTGGCGGCCTGTTAGGGTCTGCAGCGACCAAAAGGCCGACACAACACTCACATGACAATAAGCTCAATTCCGAGCTCGTTGAGTTTTGCCGATACATCGTCGATGGAGCCATCCGAGTCGTCAATGGGAAACTCGCCGTTGGTAACCAGATAAATCTTCCTGTTGTACTTGAGCTTCTTGGTGTAGGCCTGGATCATGTACATGGCCACGACGACGGCCGAGACGGCATCGCCGCCTTCGGTGTGCGAGGGCTTGATCTTGGAGCGCAGGTCCCGCAGGGATGTCATGGTCATGGGAGCGATGTCCTGAAGGATCGAGATGGACTCGTAGCCTGGGTGGCCCTCTGTGTCCTGGGGGTTGCTTGTCTTGTCGGTGCCGAGCCCGACGACGCCGACGGTCCATGTCTTGCGGTTCGCAGCGACCGTGGTTGAGATCTTGTCCCAGACGTAGCGCATGCTCCAGTCGAGATCGGATTCTGTGCGGCCGTTGTGGCAGTCGCCCATCGACTGGGCCACGTCGACAATGTAGACAACTGCTTCCTTGTCCGCCATGGTTTATTGTGGCAATTGCAGTCAGTCAACAGAGACGCGTTGTCGGGAGTTATGGGTATTGATTTTGAGACGTTGAGTCAACAGTAAGTTCCGGACCAGCATTTCGGGTGTGGTCGTTATGTCATTGCTTTTGGTCGCGCTAGGATTGGCCCAGGCAGCATCGCCAATTCACTTCACCATTCGCGCGCGTGGGCACATGCTTTCGCGTCTTCCACTTTAGCGGGGACCCACTGAAAACCCCGCCAGTGCCCCTGGTGCCTGAAATGTGGGGATGCATCACTAAATCTGGGGTCTCTTAACTGATTGAAGGAGCTTTGAACAGCTTTCAAAAAGAGAAGGAAGAGAAACCCAAAAACCCGAATTCTCACTCTGTAGCTCGTCATGGCCATACATTGTATCTGTGATTTTTTGATGTAACTACAAACGCTGAACCTCACCTCTCCAGAACGGACAGTCCCGAGTCCGGCGACATGATTGGCCCGGAATCCGGCGGCAGCATGCATAATGGTGGAATGATCGCTCCAAGCTCCCAACTTCACCTCCTCAACCTCATATCTAAACTTACAGTCCCAACTCCCTCCCGACATTTCAACAACACCCACACTACCCAGTCACCAAAGTCCAAAAAACCATGACACCCGTCGGATTCTTCTCCCCCGCCCCCTACCACATCCTCAGGTAACCTACCAACCAACCTACCCAACTCCCATCCACAATCTAGTCTCCAACTTCCCAAACACTAACAGAGACAAAAAAAAAGCTATGGAACCCTCCTAGGCACAACCTTCTTCCACACCTTCGTAGGCGGCATAGTCTCCTTCCAAGTCCTCGCCCGCCCCCAGTTCTCGCTCCTCATGGCCAAGCTCTTCCCCGTCTACTTTTCCATGCAGACCGCCCTGCCGGCCGTCATGGCCCTCACCTACCCTGGCTCCCCTGGCTCTGGTTCCCCGTCCTGTATCGCCGGCGTGCTGGACGCAGAAAACCGGTGGAGCGTGCTGGTGCCCATCGCGACCGCCTTCGGCACGGCGTTGGCGAATCTGGTCGTTGTCGGGCCCGCGACGACGAGGTGCATGGATCAGCGGAAGATTCAAGGTCCGGATTTTCCCTCCCCCCACCCCCCCCCCCCCCCCCTTTTCCCTCCTCTTCCCCCTTTTCTGTCACTCTTCTTTTTTTTCTCCTCCCCCGTAGTCGATGACGTAGTTACCCTCCACTCATGGTATTGGACTGTTTATGTTTTTATTTTTATAGCTTCGTTTTCTTTGTAAAAGAGACAAACTAACTAACCCCTGGGAAAAAACAGAAAGAAAGGATGGAAAAAAGAGCTACGACGCCCCGCCCCACTCGCAGGAGATGCAGGCGCTGAACAGCAAATTCTCCATGCTCCACGGCGTCTCGTCGCTGCTCAACCTGGGCTCGTTCATCGCGACGGTTGCGTACGGCGTGACGCTGGCTTCTCGTCTGTGATTGTCACCGCTCCTCAGAATACACCAACACGCACATGATACATCAGAGGAAACAGAAGCAATGGTAAATGTGTCACTTTCTCCAAGTACCATGACCAAAAATATTACAAGATGCATATGATAGAACTCGCTGTTCCCATTCCCTTTAAACGCCGTTTCCTTTTTCGACCGCCGGCTCGCTCTGGTGCAGCTGACCGAGAGATGACCGGTGGCGGGGAAAGCCAAATATGTGCCCCAGAACCAATACGCCCATTTAACCATGCCTATGCCTATGCACCGCTGTTTTCTAGAAGACTGAAGGAAAGATCGAAAATAGTACCAGCCCCATGTGTCGGTCGATTCCGTGACACTGTGGGGTACGGCCCGATGCGTAACTGCCATGTCGTCCGCCACTCCCGTCATGCATGGTCCAAGTCGGATAGCCCAGAAATAGCAACCAGAAGCGGGCGTCATGTTGACAACGGAAAAAAGAAGGCTCGACCCGACCCGAACGAAAGCTGGCACGTCCCAAGAAAACCGCCTACCGCCGCTTCGCCGCAAGCTTCTTGAGCTCCTCATGCGCCCTCAGCAGCTCCCGCTTGGTATCCTCGATATCCCCACCGCGCTGCTGCTGAAGTACAGCAACCATGGTCTTGCTGCTCTCATCGGCGGCGCCGGCGCCGGCCTTCTTGACATAGTGGCCGAGCGAGTACCGCAGCGGCGGCCTGGCCAGAAGCTCCTCGAGCTTGACCTCGTCCGTCGGCTTGGGGAAGTGGCGGCGCAGCGGGTCGAGCTTGACGGGCGGCTCGGGCGTCGCGACGGTCACGGTGCGCGCAAACATCGGCTTGGTGACGCTGCTGTCTCCGTCTCCCAGGAGCTCGGAGCGGGTCGAGAGGGTCGACGAGATGGAGCTGCGCGGCGTCGTGGTGGGGAAGTAGCTGCCCGCCGCCGCGTCGCCGGTCGCGTTGGGCGACTCGGAGAGGGCGGATTCAGAGGAGGTCGACATGGTGGACGATGATGATCTTTGAGAGTGGTAGTATAGAGTAAAAGTCGGCGAAAGGAATGAGCTCTGAGATGAACAAAGCGGTGATGATGGTGGGAGAAGGGAGGAGGATCGGGACGGGAAGATCCTGTAATAAATATCCTCGAAGAAGGAAGCCATTTTTTTTTGGGACGACGGGAAAAGCGGGTGACGACGACAGATGAAAAGCCCACGAGTGCAGTTTGTCAATAAGGTGTACCCTAGTTTAGCGTTTTGCGGGTGGGTGTGTTCGCTTCGGCCGCCGTCTTGCTCTCTCCTGCCTGCTTCTCTGCTCGCGGGGATCAAGATAGCATGAAAACCCACCCCACAAAAGACCCGAGCTTTTCGAGAGAATCCACACGCGCGTGTCAAAAGTCCCGGGGCCACTCCTTGGAATGATATTGATGTGAAATTTCGCTCAGGTGAGCTCGAGGAGATGCGGGATGCCGCAGGTAGCGCCAGGCGGTGCCTGAACTGAGGTGAAGGATAATAATGTCTCCTCCACACAACCAAAACCCCCACACGCTTATTTAGGTGACAAGCCCTAGGTAGAGACTAGTAGCCGAGACGTGGACGACAGGTACACAAAAGGTGGGCGGAATGATCCGGGGGGCAGCAGTAGCGCAGGCAAGCCTGAAGCTAAAACGGCTTCCTTCCGCGGGGTGCAGCGTGACGAGTGAGGTAATGACAGGAGGCGAAAACGCAATGCGAAGAAAAAGAGGGCGGGCGCGCGGGTGGTGGTGAGACGACGACGACAATACGCACCCCGGAGTTGGGGCCGGAGGGGAGCGGCTTAAACGGAGATCGGATGAAGCGAGTGACTGCGTGCAGGGTCGGCTGACGAGTCCGGAGGTTCGGACCAAGTTTCTGTGCGTGTGCTGTTTACGACCGGAAAGGAGTGTAAGACGGTGGCGAACAAAAACGACAAAGTTTTCTTCAATGTTGGTTTTGCTCACGAGACCGTCTACAGCGAGAGGATAGATGGCATGTGAAGGAAAAACGCAACAACTTCAAGTCTGCAAACAAACAGCAAGATGAGACACGGGGACATAACTTACCTGCAGAGGGCGGTTCCGGAACTTATATCGCGGCCGAACCCCCGCCGGTGCATCTCCAATTCTCCGCCCCGACAGGCCGTTGCCATGCAACTGTCTTCCACAAAGGCCTGGGAAAAGCAAAAAGAAGGACATGTTGAATCTCGGTTTCTCTGAACCCTTGAGGCTCTTCTGGACCGGCCCACGTCTCAAACGCCTCTGTCCAATCTGAGGGCCGGGCAATTTCGCAGCTGGTCACGCGGTCAGCTTAGGGCGTTGGGCCCCTGTTGAAGGCTTGCCTGCGGACCCGGCCTCTGGGAGCTCATCCCGCGAACCTTAAAAACCGGAGCACTTTTCTTGACTGTCATGTGCCCCTCTCAAAGGCTCTAAACCCCCACTGGATTTGTCTTCATTATTGATGGCATTCGTTTTCCCCAAAATACAACAACCGCCATCCGTCTTGGGTTTTTGGCACGCTCTGCTGTGTAGCCGCAGATCCATCTGTCTCTCCTTCATCTCATGTCATCCCGCGCCGAGTCCTGACACTGAAGATCGGTGGTCTCAAACCGCTCTTGGCACCTGCCAACCGCCATAGGCGCTACGGCAGTGAAATCTGGGGGCCCCGCATCCCCAGGAATTCCGTTTCGCGCCAGACTTGACAGCTTCCGCTAAGAGAAGCTTCGACCATGCAGCGATCCCCGCTATCAAGTCAGACCGGACCAAGCCATGCGACATCCGACGTCCTACTTCTGCTTTTTCTTCGCCAATTCGCTCGTGCGGATGATCTTGGGACCAGGTGCTTTGTACGGCGCAGTGCTCGTCGGAACAAACATGCCAACCCTCCGCTGATATTCACGGTACTCTGGATACTTGCCCGACGTGATCAGCTCCGTCAGCCAGGTCGAACCTTGGAATAGCATGATGAGAAACATGGGACCAACGGCCAACCAGCTGTAGAGCGTCTTGGAAGCGAAGCAAGACCACTGGTACAGCAGGAACCAGATCGTCTGCTCGGCAGCAAAGTTGGGATGGCGACTGTATGCCCACAGTCCGCTGGTGTTGAAGCCGCGGTCGAGGTCAACCTGTTGGAACCCGCGTGGAACTTTGGCCGTTGTCTGGTATTCCTTCTTGGCCCCGTGAAAGTTCCATTGCTGCTGGTCGGCGAACCACTCGATGAGAATCAGGCCGAGTTCCATGGCGACATACGTCAGGTCGGCGCTTGTTACATTCGGCTCGAACTGAGTGCTGAGCAGAATCGTGTAGACTGGCGCCGCCAGCATGAAGAGGAGGATGCTCTGAATGAATGATATGAAGGTCCAGTTGAAGACGTGGAAGACAATCTTGGGGATTTGCTTGCGGATGATCTCCCTGGAAAGTGTCAGCAAGACGCAACATGATATACTAGGGTGAATTTACCATCTGTAGTCCTCTGAGCCGATTTCATAGCCTCCCTTTCTCCAGTAATTGTATGTGAGACGGATCTGCATGGACGGTTAGCCACGGTTTTTCTCATCGGCCGGGCCAGAAACATACACTCCATATCGTGCTGAAGAGCAGAGCAGCATCAATCCTCTGACTGGGGACGCCAGCAAATCGAGCCCAGAGATCAAAATGGGCAATGTAGAAGGTAGGCAACAAGCTCCAAAACCTGTCCACCTGGGAGTAGTTCCTGTTGACCTCGGCAGCCACGAGGAAGACGGCGCCGAGAAACACGGAGATGGCAAATCCCGATATCAGAGGATTGGTGTCAACGTAGAGGTCCGCGAGGGATTGCCGACGAGCAAAGACATCGGCCAGCTTTGCGGGCAATTCGTAGAGCTGGGGCAGAAAAGGCTCGACAGTCTTGGAGAAATCGGAGCATTCCTCGAGCGAGTACAGCGTCGGAAGCGCCATGGTGTTCAATTGCGCGTGTAAAGGGGGTTGCTACAATCACCTCGCCGGTTCTGCGAGGTTGCACTCCGTGATATATAGTTATCGGTAAGCTCAGAGTCCATACGTCATTATCTCGAGCTGAGCGATGGCGTCGACTGAAGTCAGATCGTTTGTCGTCTTTCCCGTTCCAGCGATCAGCGCTCCCGTCGACCCCTGCAGCCCCGCGTCTTCAGCAGGCTTCCAATTGCATAAGCGGATTGTTTACTTTCGACGGTTGGTTACATATTTGACCCCGGAATATGCATATCGATCAACAACGCGATCTGTGCGTCAACTTCCATCGCGACTTCCGTTTCGGCATTGTGGTGCTCGCACGAAGAGAAATAAGACAAGATTGGAAAACTTTGTTGCCGGATAACAGACAATACGAAATTGGTGCAATGTAAACTCTCACCTGGGTACCTATCGAGCTCTGAGACTCTGGAAAGATTTCCACCTCCGCAATTCCAACCATTCCAATCTCACACTTACTTGACGTGCCATGTTCATATCACGGCATGCATTTCTCGTCTCGATCCGGCCCAGACGACAAAATAGCCTCGGATTCAGAGTCAGTGAACACTGACTCGCGTTCTCCTCGGCCCATACATCGTCCCCAAAGATGACGCGCATTCTCTGCGTTGCTGAGAAACCCTCGATCGCCAAGGCAGTTGCAGGACATCTTTCGGGTGGCCAATACCAAACGGTTTGTTACCAAGAGACTCTGAGTTTTCTCTAGTCTTCCCAATTGGGCTGACATGGGCAACAGACTGGAACCCGGGATGTGCACATCAAGAACTATGTCTTTAACTTTGACTTTGGGCCACCGTGGGGCCAGTCGGAAGTCACCATGACCGCCGTCAAAGGCCATCTCACCTCAGTTGACTTTTCGAGCGACTATAAGCGCTGGGAATACCCGCCTCCAGACCGTCTGTTTGATGCCCCCGTTCTGACCATCATTCCAGATGTTTGTACTCCAGAGGAAGCCGGAAATATTCAAGCTAATACGGAGACAGGATCGGAAAGTCATCGCCAAAAACATTGAGACTCAAGCGAGGCAGTCATCGGTACTCATAATATGGACCGATTGCGACCGTGAGGGGGAGCATATTGGAGGTGAGATACGCGACGCGGCCAAAAAGGGCAATCCCAGGATCACGGTGAAACGAGCAAGATTCAGCAATATTGAGAGAGTTCATATCCTCAACGCCGCCCGACGTCTGGTGGAGTTGGATGACAGGCAGGTCAACGCGGTTGCAGCACGCATTGAACTCGACCTCCGAATCGGCTACGCATTCACACGTTTCTTAACTCTGAATCTACGTCCTCTTGGTGGCGCTCTGGCGAATCTGCTGCTCAGCTACGGTGAGCTCCCCAACAGCAGTCAAACGGATGGTGTATCTGACCCTCTAGGATCTTGTCAATTCCCAACACTTGGTTTCGTGGTAGACAGGTACTTTCGTGTTCGCAACTTCGTCCCCGAGGCGTTTTGGTCTATCAAAGTCATGCATGAGAAGAGCGGCATCAAGGTCAACTTCAACTGGGCCAGACACAGACTATTTGACCGCATGTCCACCATCATCCTCTACGAGAGATGTCTCCAGGCAAAAATTGCCCAGGTGATCAAAGTCCAGGAGAAGCCTACCAAAAAGTACAAACCTCTTCCGCTCACTACAGTCGAGTTACAAAAGATGGCAACCAGGTTTCTCCGTCTTACTGGCCAGGAAGCCTTGTCAGTAGCGGAAAAGCTATACAACAAAGGCTTTATCAGCTACCCCAGGACCGAAACAGACCGGTTCGACAGAGCCATGAATCTCCGAGCACTCGTCCAGAAGCAAACACCAGACCAGCGATGGGGCCCGTTTGCCCAGAACCTGGTTGACGGCGCCTTTCAGCAACCTCGTCAGGGCAGTCACGACGACAAGGCTCATCCGCCTATTCACCCCATTACCTATGCGAGCCCGACGGTGCTTGATGAGAACGAAAAGAAAGTCTACGAGTTTGTTGTCCGACGTTTTCTCGCCTGCTGCTCCGAAGACGCCCAGGGCATGTCGACGGATATCGAGATCCTCTACGGTGATGAGACGTTTACGGCACACGGCCTCATCGTCCTTGCGCGGAACTACCTTGATGTTTATCCTTACGAAAACTGGACTGGAACCACCGAGTTGCCGGTCTTTCGGGTAGGCGAGCGGTTTCAGCCAACCGAAGCGATGATGACCGAGGGAAAGACGAGTCCGCCGGGTTATCTGACGGAGGCTGACCTCATTGCCTTGATGGACGCACACGGAATCGGCACAGACGCCACCATGGCCGAACATATCGAGAAGATCCAAGAGAGACAATATGTCCGTACCGTTGAGCGCGGGCGGAGAGGGGGCGGCGACGGCGACGATGACGCCCCGGCAGCTCCTGCTGCAAGAGGCAGAGGCCGCGGCAGGGGCCGTGGCCGTGGTAGAGGACGGGGCGGACGAGGTGGTGCTGGAAGAGGAGGAGGTAGGGGTGGTGGAGGAATCAGAGAGTTTATCCCGACCAGCCTGGGCGTTGCCCTGATCGAGGGGTTTGACCGGATGCAGCATCAAACGAGTCTCGGCAAGCCTTTTCTGCGCAAGGAGATGGAGCAGCAAATGAAGGCCATTTGCGAGGGCCGCAACACGAAGGAGATGGTTCTCGGCGACAGCATCTCCAAATACCGCAACGTCTACGACCATTCACTGGGCGAGCTTGGCACGCTCAAAGCTGTAAGTTTTTTTTCTTGCCAGTGCTTTTTGAAGCTGCAATCGATATCCAATCTCGATGAGGAACAGTCTGCTAACCCAATCATCTTTGTGATTTTACCAGGCATGCAGGCGATATGTCTTTGGCCAGGAAGCGGCAGCGGCAGCGGGGTAAATGGAGTGAGGCGGGCATTGGGCATGGGGAAAGGGGCCGCTAACTCGCTGCGAGCCCGCGACCCCTTTGACGGGAGCCAGTGTTGATAGACGGCAACCCTCCCACGATGTTCTGTTCCGGCCAACCGAGAAGCGACGTGCCTGTCGTGCGCACACACACACTGCATGGTCGACAGCTCGCCGGCGATAGGTGAATTTCCACCAACCTACAGTAGCGGGGAATGCATGCTGTGTATGTAGTGTGTATCACGGGAGAAGGGGGAAGGGGGGAGGTGGAGGGGCGTGGCGGGCAGCGGGCGGACACATCCGATTATCGGATGTCCTCCTGCTTGCTACCTATCCCCCACCTCCGTTTTTATCTCTGCACTGCGTGCACAGCTTGGAGTTTTGAGAGGGCGGAGACACAGAGTATGTGTGCAATAAGAAGGACCGTACCTTACCTAACGTAGTTTGCTCTACACCTGCCCAGCAGTCCAGTCAATTGAGATTGTGTGTAGTTGGACGTCTAGTACTAGTCTGTGTACTCCGTAGAAAGTGGGTATTGATCGCCTTTTTTTCATCGGAAAGATAAGGTAGTGTAGATCATCGGCGTCGTCAACGGGTTTTTACTTTTAACTACACGTGTACACGCTAGAGTAGAGTACGGAACCCCGCGTCGTGGGGCAGGGATCGGATCTACCTCTAGGTTCGAGGAGTGATGGACATATCTCAAATGTACGGGGAATCCATGATCCACGCGGTCGATCGGGTTGATGGAGCACCTTGATCACCTTGATGGGGACAGATTGGCGGCTGATGGGGCGTGATGTGGATGGAGTCTCTCTTTCCCTCGGTCTCGGTCTAGAAACAGCGGGCAGGGTATCCGTATCGTTATTTGTATCCATATCGGATTTACATTTCTCGCGGCTGTTTAGGTGTATGCTCTTTGCTGTATGAGGGGGTAAATAACCCCCCAACCCCGCGTTGTGTATGTTTGTTGTTTGTACAGACTATGGAGATATTACCTAGCAATATGTGTTTTTTGTCGGCGCATATTACCTATGCGTCTCTCTCTCTCTCTCTATGTGTGTGTGTGCCATATTCTGTGTACCTAGGGGATAGGTACCCAAACATTTTCCCTTCCTCGGCCTATGTGTGTCCTATTTACAGCAAGCAGCACTGCACTGCTCGTACAAACGTGGGCGGGGGGTGGGGGAATCGGGCTTCGGGATGGAGAATGGGTATGAGATATTTTACTCTACACTACACGTACAGGTTGGCATCGTCAAATGATCGGGAAGAGGAGGAGGAGGCGGCGTCGTCGGGGCGGGGCGGCGGGGAATCATTGATGCCTGTGGTAATCCGTACGGATACAACCATGACGGGCTCCATCGCGACGGGAGACGGCCAAGAAATCCAAGGAAAAACCAAGGCAGCTAGCTAGAGTAGGGGAAGGGATACCCGATGGAATCCGGGGTTTGTTTTTTTCGGGAGTCATTTATTTTGAGCATTTTCTTGTGTTTTATTTTGTGTGTGTGCGTTTGTGTGTTGCGTGGTGCGTGGCGCGTGTGTGTGTGTATCATCCATAGCTTTGTGGTTTGTGTGGTTTGTATGAGGGTGTCACTCATATCACAATTCTGATATGGACAAAAAAAAGCTGAGAATTTGTTAGGGCAACAACCACGAAACCATCAATACAACATGTAGGTATCGCGGCACACACACACACCCCTCGAGCCGTTTGGTTACCACCCTGCAAAGTCAAACTGTCGTCGTCATGTCCGACCTTACCTATCGTATTGCCTTCCACATTAGCTCGGCTCGGTTTGGAAACACCCGCAGCAAAGCCACGGTCAGCTGGTGTTGGCAAAAACGAGAAAAAAAAAGACGATGTCATTCATCCGTTTTCTTGTTAGCGAGGGGCTTTCCACTCAGTGGCAGGTTATCCTCATAGGCCAATCAGCGTTGGGTATGCTTCCAACGTGATTCCTCTTTTGGCCCAAAGTTTGTCTCTCTGTCTTGGTGTCTTGCGGGAGTTTTCGGGTTTTGAGAGGATGCCGTTCTCGTTCCATCTATCCGCTGCGCCTATCCGACTCTCCATCTGTCCATTTGCATTTTTGGTATACGATTTGGTTTGTAGTAGTATTTTGGGGCAGATGTAAGTGTGCGCTGTTTTGTATCGGGGATGCCGGGTACATACCCTGATGACGGTAAAAGGTGAGATCTGTACAGTACTGCTGGAGTCATACAAACCGGGAGGCCCGAATCAGATCAGATCCCTCGACAAATTGATACACACCCTTCTTCAACAAACGGATTTTCCCAGGAACAGATCTCGCGCAAGACGCAGGGCACTGCACTGCCATGGCGCTGACAACGGGACTCGGGCTGGTGGTGGTGCGAGCGGGACTGCAATCAATCTGGCTTCGGGCTTCAGAGAGGGTATCTAGTTACATGCTGTACCTGCTTTCGCCATACCCTACCATGCCCTATCATGGCACACACAACAAACCTGGTTTGAGCGATGTCGGGGTTGCGAAGTAAAAAATCGATGCCCGATTTGTTCGCGCTGCTGGACCCCTTGTTGTCTGTCTCTGCTCGTGTATCAATCACAGCCCACACACAAGCCAACGCCCGCCGCGCGCCGCCTGTCGCCCCCTTCGCGGCCTCCCACCCCCCTTTATCAGTGGGCGGCAAAAAGGTCAATGGGACTGCTTTGAGTATTCGGGCACGCGATAACAATGCGCGCAAGGAGGTTCCTAGATATCGCCGGTCTCGACTGTGACCGTGTCGGATGATCAAAGTGTGTGGGTGAGCCCTTATCTGGTCTGGGCGGATGGAGCACTGTTGGCTGCGGGCGGGGGGTGTGGACACTGGGAAAGAAACTTGGGGAATCACCCATCAATTCATCAGCTGGGATGCGAGCTTGTTCGCACGGTGGAGACCCGACGGGGAACTTGGGTCTGACTGAACAATGGGACCTGGGCTGCATCAACAGTGCATGAGCGACGAACGTCACCGGTCGCCAGCCGGCATGGCTAGGTGTACTCCCTCCCGTGTGCATCGCGTTTGAAGGAACAGGAAGCTGGATTCGTCATCATCTCTGCTGTGTCTTCCTCAGTCTTATTGTAGGTTTCGACGGCCAATGTTCACGTCTATGAAGCATGTCTTCAGGAATAGATTCTTTTCGGTTCTGTCTAATTTTGATGAATTGAGATGCGTTTCTTTTGCCCCCATGTGTGGGACATTGGGCTAAACGTCTTTGGTAAAGCAGATTGACAAGGCACCATCTCCAAACACCCCCGGGTGAAAGAGAACAAACAGGGCAATAACCGGTGGATTCGGTGGTGAATAGAAACAACGGGCCGCTGCCTGCCATTCACTGTAAAACAAAACATGGCATTGCTGTCTGCATTTCTTCCCGCGGCGATCTACACTATCTGAATGCTCCGAGGATAGGACAAAGAGAAAAGAGTGGGCAATGCACTGCATTGCAGCGTGTGGCTTGTGGCCAGTCAATTGGAATGTGCCTGTGCGCCGAATCATGAGTGGCCTCACTGCGCCCACCCCATGGGGAGGGTATTAGCCAAGCCCATCCTTGGCTGGGAGACCACACCCATGTTGGGATGCTGTGAGTCGCAGCAGCAGCCCGTCAGCCAGCCAGCCAGCCAGCCGGCGGCTTGTGCTCTGCGAGAGTGTGTGTGTGATGGTGAACGCCAGGCGCTTTATTAGCATGTCGCGGCCGGCGAATCCGTCCCGGCCTTCTCTCTTGATCCCCCAAAGCAACAACAACACGCAATTCTAACCCATCGATTTTAGCATCGAGAGTCATCTCCTTGTCACAGAAGATCATCGCAGCAGCTCTGCCATTTTGCCCCCTCGCTTTTGCCCGACAAGACACGGTCAAAAGTCGCTTTATCAAGCTGCGCAATTTGCTTCGGACCTTGTGAGTCACCCCCAGCGAAAAAAAACACTCCCGTCGTCGCGAACAGCACCTGCAACACCGGCCTCCAGACACTTTACGTGGTGGAAGACGCGTCGCATGCCTCGAGTCTGCCATCGGTCCAGCCCAGCTAACCACATGGGCGCCCGGCGCATCGCAGTCACGTCTCGAAGCAAACCCCGACTGAAAACTGTCAATATGGCAACCATGGCATCTGCTGTTCGCGATATCGCAACGACCTCCGGCCGAGACAACTTGACTGCTGTAGCGGTCCGGAGCGTCCCTGTGACAACCCATCCGACCACCCTCCCGACTCCCCCCAACTCCATATCCCCCTCGCTGCCTCCCCACGGGCTCAAGGCGCAGCTGCAGAAGGCGCGCCTCGAGCCCATCGACTCGGACCTGGACCTGCACGAGGATCACGACGGCGCTTCGCCGCTGGGGTCGCCGCCCTACGACTCGGCCGGCGCCATCACCCCCGGCATGCTGGCCAAGTTCCACCTGCCCGAGATCCTCGTCAACCACGGTCCGCTGTCGATCCGCCACATTATGGGCTACCTGACGACGTCGGTGCCCGGCTTCGCGGGAATCCCGCCCACGAAGGCGCGGAGGCTAGTAGTGGGCGCTTTGGAGGGAAAAGGGGTGAGAACCGAGGGTGGTGGGTTGGATGGTGACGTGGAGTTTGTAAAGGTGGGCTGGGGAACGTGGGATGCGAAGAAGCGAGGCAAGCTCGCGCGCGACCTGGCCGTGCGCCGCGTGTCGCCGACGAGCGAGCTGTACCCGACGAGCATCCCCATCTCCAAGGGACTAGGAGGACGGACTACGGACCGGTTACGGCTCGCCGCGTCCGGTTCGAGCGCAGGCGGTGCCTGGTCAGCAGCCTTTTCGCACGACGACCGGGACATCTCCATGCTTGAGAACGAGGCCGATAAGATGTCGTTGGACGGCTCGGGCTCGGCTTCGTGCTCCGAGGCGCCCGATGACGACGTGGCCATGAACGACGACCCCGAAGACCTCACCGACGAGGAGGACTGGGCTGCCGTGGGTGCTGCGGCTCTCCGCGCCTCATCGTACCAACCCCGGTCCTCACGAAATCTTCACTCTGACAATGTATATACCCCTGGCTGTGGATTCCGGTCCTTTTCCGGCTCGGCTGGAATGGCGCGGCCACCACAGTTCCGCAACATCGACTTTTCCGGCGGCCCTCCGGACGCGCAGGAGCGCGAGGCTGTCGAGGCTCTTCTTCGACTTGGATCAGTGTAATACCACCTCATGCATGGCTCGGCGTTCAACATTTGGGAGGCATGGCATTCTGGGCCGCCCCGCCGGGGCTTTTCAACGGCGATTGGGTCAAATTCGGTTTTTGGGTTCGGTTGGGGCTGGGATTTTTTGGTCTGGTTTGGGGGAGGCACCGGTTGCATCAACATCAATCACACCCACACTCTTAACGACAAAGGCGGCGCCCTTTTATCAGGAAGGTTTTTCCTGGTTGGCATTTTTGGTTAGACACGAGGCGTCGTCGGTATTGTCGGATCACACACACACACACACACACACTTGCCATTCTCACCATTCTCACCATCCCTGGGGGATCTTGGTTATCGAATCGTCGGATCTCTGGGTGGCGGAGACGGCTGGTTCCGGTTGGACATTGCTTGAGGCCGTACCAGCTTTCCGTCACACCCTTACTTTCGATACTGGACTCTACGATTTGCCAACGCCACTCAACGAGCAACCTCGAGACCATGGTATCTTGCGTGCTCGGTTCTCGGCGGATGGTTGTTGGTTTTCGCTTCCAGGAAACCCCCCCCTCTGCACATATTTCTTTTTCGCTACGCTTTCACAAACACCTATACGGCCGCGTCTGGCGTGGCGTGGGGGCCCTTTCAACACAGCCCTGGATGGTGATATCATTTTATGAGCCGTGGAGTAGTGGGAGCTTAGTTTTATATCTTTTCTCCACTTGATGTACGCTTTTTAATGGGGTTCCCGGAGGAGGGGGGGTTATTTGGTTTGGGCATTACGCGGGGATTTTTGTGTAAAAGTCCCCGCCAAAACAAACACAACACACATTTTTGACGACGATATGGTATGGACTTTGGGATGGATTATATGAACAATTGGGTTTTTGAGAAGGGGAAAGCGAGAGAAAGCGTCGGAGTTTTATTTAGTATGGGCTGGCTCTCCGCTTTTGACCACGACGTGGATGTTTTTTTCTTGTTACTTCCCATGACGACAACACAAGGAAAAAAGTTCTATTGTGGATCGCGTATTTTAATTCAAGACGTGGCTGGCGGCCATGTTTGATGGGAGGAAGGGAAGAAAGGGAGTGTCGGAATGGGATTGGGGAAGAGGGAGGAGAGAGAAGGGAGGGAAGGGGTCGGGCGGGATATGAGTTGATAATAAAACTTTGTTCTGGTCCGGCATATGATGTTTTGACTGCTTTGCTTCATAGACTGCCCCATTTGACTTATCGCCATCCGTCACCTAACTGTTCGCATCCCATCCCGAGCGGGACGACATGGGTTCCAAGTCTAATATCAGAGCCACAAACGCCAACTTTGAATATTCCTATCGATAATCAAACCAAGACACGGTTTTAAATCGCCAAGGCCAAGCTGGGAGGTATCTATCCTGTCTCCGGTTGAATTAATCCACAACGATGGCACAGGACGGGGAGAATGCGGCGGTGTAGTTTCCGAGCAATAAGGATATTTGGATCACGCTGAATGTGAGCGGGGAGACGGTGCGGGAGAGTCCTTGCGGGGAGAATACGAATTGGAAGTTGTCGGGGAGTGGGGAGAGAAGTATCTGCGAGACATAGCAGATCCACTCAATCTGTCAACACGACGGCTTCGGACTTGCGAGAAAATGGACTTACTCACAGTAACAAATTCCCCACACGTAACCCAGACCCATTGTCAAATTTAAAAAGCACCGGTGGTTCCCCAACAAGGCAACTTTGAAAACACAAAGCCCGCAAGACGACACAATCCTATTCTGGTCCTCGAAGAGCGCACCAAACAAAGGAAACACAACCAAGATACATATTCAAAAGCCATGTTCCCTCCACAATGGCTTTCTCCCAAAAAATACCGCTCTGAGATAGCCCTGTGATTTCAAAAACAATGCGCCGGATGGGTCGAGATATCATGTATTTAAACTCCTCCTCGCATCCGGGAATCAGTCACTTCTTCTCTCCATCACCATCATCAGCACTCAACAAGCTACTGATACAACAAAAGCAATCAATCACTCACCATGTGTGTTCCGAAGTTTGAGTACATGGACACCCGGGAGACCCTCGATGAAATCGAGGTCATGGACTTCCCGGAGCGCGTGGCTGACGACGGGTTTGACGACGGGTCTGACGACGGGTCTGACGACGGGCAGATGTACGTTGAGCAGCAGACGATTGGCATCTGGACATTCAAGCGCTCTCGCGATCCTCCTCCCCAGGATGATGATCGTATCAAGGCCACCTGGGAGGTGGAAGGGGACTTCTACTCCCTCCTCGAGAATGACCGCGTCATTGACGAGAACTATCCCGCTGATCCCGTCCTTTTGTCTACTCACCCGGAATACGAGGAGGAGGATGAAGAGGTAGCCACCATCTGGGTTGATCAGGATAAAGCTTACTGCCTGAGTCAAGACCCCGAGGCCGACCCCCTATGGACCGATCCGCAGTGGCAGGACACCATCGCCGAGATCGTCGCCCGGAAACCCAAGACCTTCCGGGTCCAGGAGATTCTGTACGATGAGTGCCGCCACGGTCTGCGATGCACCATCTCTCGGAGACTCGAGGGACCCCCCTTCTATCGGGGACACCCGAGAGTCTCCACGCTGGAGGACGCCTGGTGCGATATCATCGACAACACTCCTGACGGTTACGTGACGGCCGAGGCCTCGGATGAGATCAAGCGCCTCTGCGACAAGATCTCGGACCAGGTCATGGCTGCCCTGGATGAGATGGCCGAGTGGAAGTCTCCCGAGCTCGGTGCCGTCGGTCATGGTCGAGTTGGCGTTGCCAGACATCCGAGCAGGCACTTTATCAACCATGCTGGCGGTATTGCTGACGAGAATGACTCGGATTCTGATGACTCTGATGACTCTGATGACTCGGATTCCGATGACTCTGATGACTCTGATGACTTGGATTCTGATGACTCGGATGACTCTGAGGACAACCCCAGACATGCTCAGTTCAACAGGAAGGAGATGGAGACGTTCTCCCGCTTGGCTGGTCTCGACTGCAGCGAGTTTGTCTTCTCTCCTGGCAACCTCCAGCCTGACAACATCGGTCTGGATGAGGACCGGAACTTTGTGGGCTTCGTGGACTTGAAGGAGGCTGGCTACGGCCCGAAGAACTTCGTGCAGATGGAGTTTCTCGACCCGAATGCGGCCATCGAGGCAGGCATCATTGATCCGGGGAACCTAATTTACGGTTTCTTCTATGCCTCGCCTGGTTTGACCCAGTCTTTCTGGCGCGATGCGATGGTTGAGAAGCTGACTGCCAAGGGTCTGGCCCCAATCGATCCGGCCAAGCTTTGGTGGCTTCAGCAGGATGGCCAGCGACCGGATGGATATTGATCACGCACGGTCAACCAAGTGGCCTCGTCAGAGGTAGACCCTCGAAGCAACAAGTAAGGTAAGTCTCCTAATGTTCTGGAAGCAGGTACAAAATGGTACCGAACGACATTCTTTGAAATAACAAATAAATACACACTCGTTTACAACAACTCTTATTTTTTTTTTCTTTAACAACAATCTGTGATAGTATCAGCGTAAACATCTCTGTTAAATACAAGTAAGCCCATCCATCATCTAAACCCTGCAGATTCAACTTCGTAGCCCAAGTCAATCAATTACACGTTAGACCGTCTCAGACATGGCGCCTTTACCAGCTGAAGATCAAACCAGTCAACAAAAGTATTGTGGCTCTACTCCCTCCACTCCGGTCTCGAGAACAATCATATATGTTCAATATTACAATGTACCTTATACCGGCCGCGTTGTACTGTTCGGTACCCGAGGATACTCATGTTCGTTCATACGGGTCATCCCTAGATCTCTCTCCACCTCAACGCAAACCCGCATGCTCCCGCCCCGTCGAAAAAACTGCAAATGAAATGAATCCGTTGTTCAGGGCTGCAACAAATCCACCACCACTTTTCAAAGAATCAATCAATCCTCATAACTTGATTGACATCAAGACAGAAAATTCAACCTTTCCGTCTACCCAAGGACCACCCCATATCCATCCCCTTCCATCTCCAAGTAACACACTTGACTAATTCCAATAGTATATACTCCAATATGAATAACACACATGGGCCTGCCTACCTAGTAACTAACTGCAGCACGCTAGTCCCAAACCGCCAAAACCCACAAAAAGAATACATATGAATCATGATCACCACCAAACCCACTCACTCAAAAGATCTAGACCCCAGGAAGGATGGATCCCTCACGATACACCTCCCAGGGGAGAATTATCAGCATCGAATAATCTCAACCAAATTCCCTCCCCTACCTGTCTGGAAGATCCCAGTTCTCAGAATAAACTGGGTAGAATAAGAAATTCCAACTCGGAGATAAAAACAAAAACCACTAGGAAAAATAGTGGAGAGTTCCCATATCAAAACCATGACCCATACAGCGGGCGGTACATGACAAGCCGATAGACCAAACGTCGTCTGGGCCAGTGGTACCTACAGTGTACACGTGTAAACTGTACGAAATACACAGCATCTAACCCTAACCCAGCAGAATACAGAAGCAAAAAAAAGGAACACAGAACGACACAAAAACAAAAACACAACAAAACCACAGCCACAACCAAATTCGCCACACCAGTTCCCGCCTCCCCGTCCCCCGCCCGTCCCCTCCGGAACCCCTTCCGAGTTGTACACATACAACTCCCCAAACACAACACGGTACAACACAAGAATAACACAAGACAACACGGCACAAACGGCTCGATACGGCACACTCCACA
Organism: Echria macrotheca; assembly: GCA_030411725.1. NCBI lineage: Eukaryota > Fungi > Ascomycota > Sordariomycetes > Sordariales > Schizotheciaceae > Echria > Echria macrotheca. Next base: position 625,177 of record MU839841.1, on the reverse strand, counting down.
TTAATAATCCTCATAGTCCTGTAAATCGCACACCATATTCAGAACAACTCACAGACTCACAGGACTATGATCCCCTTATTAATGTCCCCCTCATTCAGAAGTCTGACACTAACATATCCGTGACATCCCTTCCATTCGACTCGGACACGTCGGAGTTAACCTTATCGATCGGAGGTCTACTTAAGTTCTTCGCCACCCGACGCCACATACTTATTCACCCTTACCCATTCCGGAGCATTTGCTCCGGAACATAGGGGTAATTGCCAACGCCCACCCGGCGACTGCCTCACAACATACTGTGATGTCCTAGCCAACCGCTCGCTGTCTTCATCAGACCATCTGAGACAGAGTGTAAACGGCTAGAATTCCGACATTGTGATATCTATGTAGTGCCTCCTATTCCATCATAGACCAATATGCCCGCCAACTCCTCACTCCACAACATCTAGACCGCTCTCTCTGCCTCGGCCACCTCCTGCCTGCATCTCTGACACATGCACCATCCACCGAGACTGCCGCTTGCCCACTCTCTCCTCTGTTGTACCGGTAGGTTCACATCGCAGTAGTGGTTCAATATCTCTTCTCCAGCTTTGATGCCCCCTGGGCGTCCACCCACCACCCTCGTCTCGCGAGCCCAAAGAACCATACGACCACCCCATTCCCAGGTAACATTCGGGTCGCAGTCGTGGTTTGCGAGACACCAGAACGGGTGGACCGCAGCGACATCCGGCCGTCCATCACGGGTGCTCTTGCGTGCGGATGCCGTGCCACGGAACTTTGCATATGCCGTGTTGAAGACCCATGTATCGTGATTCGCCAGCGTGGCGTATATATCAATGTCCATCTTCTCCAGCACGTGTAGGGGCGTCTCAATGTTGTACTTGAACGAGAACGGTAGCGTCCACTCGGGCGGTGGCCCTGCGTCGACAGCCAGGTCGATGTCGTTGAGCCGCGATGGCACAAAGTCGCCCCATATGTACTTGACTTCCTTGATCTCGAGGGGATGTGTCTCCTGATGGGCCGCCATGGCCAGTAGTCGCGAAAGGAGGAGAAGGTATAGAGACTCGTCGGCATCACGGGCATCCGGGTCCTTCGCGATCGAATCGACCTCCTTCTCGCAGACGGCAGGGTGATACTGTTCCTGGGCCTGGGCGAAACAGAACTCAGAGCAAAAGACGGTATCGTAGCATTCGGGACAGCTAGCCGCCTCCGACTGACCACCAGAGGTGAGCGGAGGGAGGTCGTTCCCGCATGCGTCGCAGGCTGCTTCTTTGAGGCGATTATTGGCCGTCAAGAGCGAGTACTCTGTCAGAACAGCTTCTCCAGGGGCTATATCTTCTTTGGCAAAGAGGCCTAGCTGACTGCAGGTAGCTATAGTATTATCGTCACCGTCGTCGGTGGACTGTCCGTCAACGAGGACCGGAAGTGTTGACACCTTGACGACACACTTGGGCGCCATGGTGGACAGGTGTTTGTTGAGGAACGACAGTGACTCATCGGAAAACCGGTCGGGCTCGTACGCGTTCCATGGGTAGATCTCCCGGCGGACAACACCACGGTCGGGCAGGTTCTGGACGTTGATGCTATCGTTTTGGCTGAGCCGCAGCCTCTGTCGGGCTACCTGTTCGATGTACCCTCGAATCTGCTTGAGCTCCGTGTTGTTGGGCACGAGGCCCAGCCCCCTTTCGCAGAACTGGTAGGCGCTCTTGAGACATCCACAGAGCAAAAGACTGAGCGAGAGGATCTGGAAGCATCGGGCCGAAGCGAGGGATGCCAGACGTTGGTAGGGCTCCCGCTGGTGGCCCAACCCGTCGATAAGCTCGTCGGTGCCGTCGGCGAGCGAGCCATGGTCGAGCACCTCGGGGATCGATTCGGTCACGTACCTCTCGAGGGCTTCACGGGCCTGTTCATGGTATTCGAAGCTCTCGTCGCGGGCCTCGTCGGCAAGGAGAAGGGCGCGGTAGGCATCCCCAGCAGCCAGGTCGGGATAGGCAAGGTTAGAGTAGACGACGGCGCGGTCCAGGTACAAGATAAGGTCGTACGGGTTGCGGACCAGGGCGTCGGTCATGGCTTGACGTCGCAGGAGGAGACCGTTGCGACGAGGATCCTTTTCGTCAGAGCCTGAGGGGGACGAGCCTTCCATGACGGGGAAGTCTCGGCAGGAGCCACGTCTTGTTGGGGGGTTACCGTAAGGAAAGCACAACCGGGCAGCAAGGGGAAGATCCCAAAAGACCCTGGACATGACCCGGGCTTGGGGGTTGGGCGGAGGAGGGGGGGGGAGGGGATCTCCAGATGGACCGGTCTGGATGGGCAGCCGCGGACGGGTCTGCATCAGGGTTTGTTTTATATCTTGGGGGGGAAGTGCGTCTGTCGTTAGGGAGAGGCTGGCACCTGCAGCTGCAACGACTTGCAGTTGCGGACAGCAGACTCCGCTCGCCAGCCCGGGTCAGCACGCTGCCCAAAACCTCACTGCAGATGGGGATGTGAAAAAGTAGCTGCCAAGAAACAGACCATCTCGCGCGCAGGTGCCACGGAACCAGTGAGACCCTGTTTCCGACGCCTCCACCTACGTCTCGCTTTCGCTCAAGTACCTACCTAGGCACCCAGCTCACGCCCGTCTCTCCCTAACTCTATCCGCCTTTAACCCGGCCGGCCTGGGCAGCGGGAGGTCTGCAGAGTGTGTAGTGTACGAGTACGGCGAGGGACGGACGGCCACGGGAGCCAAGGCCGTTGCAAATGCTCCGGGGCCTCAACACCCGAGCTAGGCTGGAAAGGGAACACAAGAGGCGCCTGGCAGGGAGACGAAGACGCCGACCAAGAATCATGCAGCATCCTCGCTCATGTCTCGATGCGATGACGGCACCGGCTGCATGGTGCAAAAAGCGATGCGCCCTCCCACGACGAGTTGTGTGCGCGCCCGTACGCAGTAGGTCCTGGCCCTGGATTTGCCGAATGTGGGGTGGCCTTGGGGAGGTGGTGCGCCTCATCAGCGAACTCCAGGGAAGACGCCCGGCCGAGGGTTCGGGGCTGAGAGGCAATGCGTCCAGAAGTCACCGAGCTTCTATACAGTAAGGAATCTGTTTCGATGTTTTTCGACGTTGTGCCAGCCTGGCTGTCCGCACCCTTCGCACGCGATGTGCTGCACAGAATTTCCCTTCCTATCGGCCATTATTCATACGAGAAACTCACGGCAGCGGACCGAAGTGTGGAGATTGTTCGAGACCGTCCAAGCCCTCCAGCAGCCCCACGGTCCCACGGATACTGGGAAAAACAGGGTTCACACCCACCCGTGGGACCTGATATACCAAGCGGGAGCACCGGCAGCATGAGATTCAGGGTCCTTCCCCAACAGCATGGCTTGCAGCGTGCAGCGAATCGCAGCGAATTGCAGGGCTCAGCCGACCACTGACAGCTCAATCCCACATCCGCCAACTACGTCACACCCAAGACTTTCCGACCACCACAACCAACGACCCCAGCTCGAGATAGCGTCGTGGATGGCAGCTGGGTGGGCACGCGGCCTCGTACCGCGCCCTCGCACCGCGCCCAACCGCCCCAGCATCGTGCCTTGATCAACATGGCATCATTCGATTGCGGCGCACCGCGCTTTTCTCTGTTGGGAGAAGATCTCTCGCCGGCGACGCGGACATGGCCGCCGAGTTCGCCTTCCCAGGCGGTGTTGTGTGTGTGTCCCCCAGCCTCGAGCGCCATGTGAAACTACCGCCGGAAAAGGAAGGGAGGGGCGAACACACGATAGTGTACCCTCCGTGACTCTCCTCGGCACGAGAGGTCCGTCCGCTAACTTTGGCATTTCAGGACCACGCAATAAGTGACACTCGCTCCGCCTCTGCATGGCTCGTCGCTTGCATGGCCCACCGACAAGATATTGGCAGCTTGTGTGGCGGTCAGTGTAGAGTACATAGCAGCTACATCTCCAGTGTATACTCTACGTACGGGGTACGAACGGCATCTATACCATGCGTTCTATTGGCTGTCTTCTCCGTCACAAATACGGATATATCTGCTCCGGCGCACTTGTCCTTACGCGATCCTGTGGTATGCGGCTCACAACGGCAGTGCCGTCTTTGATCAACATCATTCCGCCACAAGACGCAAGTCGCTCAGCTTATCAACGTAGAATGCCGGGACAGCCACGGCGCCTTCGGCCTCCCAATCGGCCTTCTTGTTGACACCTGTCTGCACGGCCAGAGTACCACCAAGTCTTCCCTCGATGCCGAACTTGATATCGGTGTCGAGACGGTCGCCAACCATGCATGTACGGGCACGGTCAAACTGGAACTTCCCCTCAATCGCATCCATCATGGCTTGACTCGGCTTGCCGAGAGCTATCGGTTTCTGTCCAGTCATGTTGGCGAGCGGTAAACTGACGGAACCAGCCCCGGGAAAAAAGCTATGGTTCATCGGGAATGTGGCATCCGTGTTGGTGGCCAGGAATACCGCTCCTCGCTGCAAATACTGAAAGCCATGAGAAAGCTTTAGGTAGTTGATGTGGAAATCTAGGCCAGCAAGGACACAGCCGACTTCGGGGTCCAGCAGCGAACCATCAGCGATGCCCTTCCAATCTTCGGGCGTCATGTCTCTCCGGAAGCTTGGGTCGGTGCCTCCGATAAACGGCACATTCTCCGTCCTGAGCTCCTGCTCGATGCCGGCTTCACCGATCACGTATACCTTGTTCTTAGGTGGGGACAGCTTGAGGATCCGCGAGATGTAGATAGCTGCGGAGTATGCCGAACCAAATATCTCCTCGGTAGAGGTGGGTATCCCCAGGGACGTAAACTTTGCGAGATATTGGGGCCGCGACTTGGTCGAGTTGTTTGTGACAAAAATTGTCTTCTTCCCTAGCTTGTGTGTCAGGCGAACAGCTAACTTGACGTGGAAGGAGCGCCAGCAAACCTTTCGATCGCAGGAATTCTAGCGTCTCCACAACCCCTTCAAAGAGATGGTCCCCAGACCAGAGGACCCCTAAGTAAAGACAACGACGTCAACATTGGATCGGCGAGGAGTTGATGCGGGGGACTACCATCGCAGTCAAAAAGAAAGACCTGGGGAAGGTGAGTAATCGGGGACAGTGGAGGGTATAGTCATAACCCACATCGAAGCGGTCGATGAACTCCTGGATCGCGCTGGAATCGCCGGTGAGATATTTCGATGAAGCCATTGTGTAATTCTGATTCGAGCTATTCAAAAGCATGAGAAATGCCAATTTCAGTTCAAGAGTATTGCCCTCAGGACGGCCAGAACAAAACGAAACGGAACCCTAGCGAGGCGGGAAAGCATGCCCTGCCGTCGGGCACATCTGTGAGTCGCTTCCGCAGACGCCGAAATCGCTCCGGGAATCCCATCTCGCAAAAATTGCCCATCAAGCCGGGGCAAAGATATTGGACGAGGGGCAACCCGCTGAGTCGGCAACCTCAGATCTTGGCATGCCGGGCAACATCATTAACCAGCACCCCAAAAGATGCACGAAACCACGGACCGGAATGATCATCAGGGGCATTGTAGTTGCCGTTCGCAACGCTCCATCTTCTCCAACAACTCCAATATGCCACTTTGCATTCCCATGAGCCTGGTCTTTTGCAAGTGGGGCACCTACTCCAGAGGAGTTCTAGTGCGGGGTTGCTAGACCCTCACGACCCTCCGCCCCGCCACCCCTCTGCCCCTCCAATTTTCTTCAATATTCGATGACGTAATGGAGCATTTGAACCACCCCTCCTCCAAAGAAATCTGCTGCCAAAGACAACCACTTTGGATATCGTGAACTTTTACAGTTTGGGAAATCGTCATTTTTTCATCATGTGCTTGTCACGCGCAGATTCTTCAGGGTCCAGTCAGTTAGGTCATAACGTACATGCAGGTCCTTTCTATGACGCTACAAATTTTGTCCTCAGTTTAAGGGATTGATTCCAAGGCACGATGCCACGGATGCCTGCTAGGAAGTCTTGGTAGAACCCCATTAACACACTCTAGAGAATTCAATATCGTATGATTATTCCGTCAGTCACTCCATTTAGGAAACGATCGGTATTCGGAGCTTGGAGTACCCATGACGTGCTGGATGAGTGCAACCCAACCCCTCGCTCACTGCCACATTCTGTCTCTAATATCAACGGGCGTTGTTGCAATATCAAGGCGGATTACGGTTTACTCTATACCGTCGGAAACCGTAGTTTCACCATTGGTGTTCTTTTGCGTCAGTCGGCGGTTGCCAAAGACTTCGACGCCTGTTTCTCGTTTACATCCCCCGTAATGTCGGGACTGTGAAAGGAGTTTCCTCTTCAGGTCGACACCAATATCTTCCTCTGGTCTTGTCATTGTCACGGGACTGGAGATCCAGACCCATTCCCACTTCTTTGTGTGGCCGACTGGGGCATTTTTAGATGGGGCTTCGCGGGCACTAAATTTTCGAATCCAAAACGCCGGAATCGTCGTCACACTGATGATAGTGTGAGTCCGTGCAAAGCCATGAGGCCGAACGACAGTCGACATGCGGCGCGAGTTTGCCGGCATTGGGCTTAAAAGTCCCGCGAGATCCGTCGGTTCGGAGACATGAGCGCAGTTCAACAAAACCTTGGGCTATCGAGTAGCATTTCCAGACCAGAGTGGACGATGGGTTCCATGGCTCAAAGGTCGGAATATCCATTTACTCTGCATCATCGAACAATTCTTTGTTGGACAGGACCCTGCGCAAGCCCGCATTCTCCGGAAAGAAGCGTCCTCGAATGCGCGACCTAACTAGTAGTGTAGCCAACTAAGAAAATCCTCCGCAACTCCAGCTTGCATGACCCAAACAATTGCATCCTGCTCACAGCCGCATTCCTCAACATTCAGGTGGATAGTGAGACTTAGTAAGTGACGACTTCTTATCGCAGACACGCCGTTTATTTTGAACCGCCAAGGCAACCAGTTAGCTTGCCGAAACTCACAGAAGAGGGGCTCCTCATCTATTTACGATCTACCCCTCCAAAAAGTGTGCCCCTCCAACTGCAAAGGAACCTGCCCCTCCACCGAATTTCGAGGCAGCCACAAAATCCCGCTTGGTACTCCGAGCAGTATCTGAATGCAGCAGTTCACTGGCTCATGATCTGGTCCTTATCGCTCCTTGATACCCGCGGAAACATTTCTCTCCTGACACTGACGACGTTTGCTCTCGAAGCTCGATAGCCTGATCGGTAGCTCGCCGCAACACGTCGAATCGTCCACTCTGTTGGGCCCGAGAAAAAGGTTTGACCCCGTCTTCCCGTTCCGCAACGTCCGATTATCGCAAGGCTGGAAACATCCCCGCGTACGCCAATCAACCGACGCTGAAACGACCCGCGTCCGACTCCCAATAGCCACCACACCGCAGACGTAGCTGTTCAGGAACAAAAGAGACACGATGGGCAAACAAGTTAACCTTTATGCCTTCTCCGGGGTCGACACGCTTGCGCCAGCCCTCCGCGCCTACGTTATCGCGTGTCAGAATGCCGGCCTCCAGCGTCACGGCGTCTTCAAGGTCGGCGTATCTGGCGGCTCGCTCCCTAAGACGCTGGCGCAGGCGCTCCTCGCCCGGTCCTCCTCGGACGCCGACACGGTCAGGTGGGACAAGTGGGAGATTTTCTTTGCTGACGAGCGCGCCGTGCCGCTCGACCACCCGGACTCCAACTACGCCTTGCTGAAGGCGGAGCTGCTGGACAAGCTTCCGGCGGACACGCCTCAGCCGACGGTGCACACGATCGACCCCGAGCAGTTGGGTGATACGCAGGAGCTGGCCGACGTCTACGAGCAGGTGCTGGTGCGGTCGTTTGCCAGCCGCGACTCGGTCAAGCTGCCGATATTTGATCTGCTGCTGCTCGGCTGCGGGCCTGATGGCCACACCTGCTCGCTGTTCCCGGGCCACGAGTTGCTCCGCGAGACGAGCGCGTGGGTGGCGCCGATCGAGGACTCGCCCAAGCCGCCGCCGAAACGCATCACGCTGACGCTGCCGGTCGTGACGCACTCTGTCCGGGTTGCGTTTGTGGCGACGGGCGGGGGTAAGAAGGAGATTATGAAGGAGATCTTTGAGGAGGGCAAGGGCCTGCCGTGCGCACTGGTCAACGAGGGGACCGGCGAGCGGTGCAGCTGGTTCGTGGACAATGCGGCCGTCGAGGGGGTGAGCTATCCCCGAAGGCCTTTTAGTCTATAGGTTAGTCTATAAGACTGGGATGGGTAGTTGCGGGAGGGATAGATCTGTGAGGCGACTGGGCCGACTGAGATGGACAGGAGTGGTGGGGTGTTGCAACGAGGGTTGCGTTTGTTTGAAGAAAAGGGGGTCTCTTTAAATTTGCTGTTTGCCTCGTTTACCATATTTGATATCCCATCCCAGCTTTTTCGGCCCGAGCCGGACAACAAGACAAGACATGAATTGATGACACGAACTTTTTGTATTTGATTCGCGCACATTTCATGGAAGGGGATAGAGATTCAGGTAGAGGGAGGAGGAGTACAGGTTTAGGTCTAGGTGTCATCAATTCGACTCACAAGGTTGTCGGGCAGTATGTCTCTCCTGGGTCTCCTGTGATATCCATATGCCGCGGCAACTAAAGGGGCTGCTGGCGATACGCTGAGTTGTCGATTGAGGTGGTAAACTGAGCTACGCTGTATAGAAAAGGGGCCCGGTACAAGACCGCAGCCAATACCCGGAAGATGATCAACTTTGCAGAGGGTATCTATTGCTGTCAGGGTTCGAAGAGCCCATATCAAGAGACACATGGTCCCTGGATATCAAGGACTCCCTCCCAGTTAAGGGATTGCAAGCCGAACCGAGCGTCAGGCTGTCTATTCGAGGTATCGGCACCTCTATATACTTCACCTGGTCAAGTATACCCCTTTTGCAGAGCACGAGGATACTTAACAGCACATACGCGGGAGGGAACAAAATAGACAATAAGATTCCCTCAGAAATGACACCAAGATGACGAAGAGAAGGCAATCAAGTCATATCCAGTTGTACCCATCACATCGACCCTGAACGCAGCTAATACCCATCATTGGGGATGGAACAATGTCAGCCTGGACTCCTCAGTTGTATCTGGTATAAAGCGTTTGCCTAATCAGACAGTTCTTACCACTAATCTCAAGAAAGACAAGCATGGCATCTTTGAGGGCCACCCACCCGGCCAGGAAGAAACGAGCCCTCAAACACCCTTGGAACGGAGTCCTCAATATTATTCCTCTTAGGCCACAAAATAAAATTCTCGCCGCAGTCCGATTACATTAGTATGAGTCCCCTTTTCCCAAAAAGGCAGGTTAATAAACCAACATAGGAAATCCAAGACACAATGCTCGCGGGTATCGTTCCATGAATCCCCATTCCCAGTATCCCATACCGACGAGTACCCCAATGCAAAAGACAAAAGAGAGACACACCAAAGATAAAAAAGAGACACCGGTATCAAATCAACGAAATAAACAAACTCGCCGCAGAGGCCTGCGTGCCCAGCGTCGCATTCCGGAACGGCCCCTTCCAGCTGACATCATAAAAGCCCGTCTCATTGCGCGCCCTCTCAAACGCCGACCGCGCATTCCGCACCAGGAACTCGCGATACGGATCGCCGGGCACGACATTACTCAAGTCGGCTAGATATCTCGCAAAAATGCCCTTGAAGATCTGCTGGTCATTGTTACATAAACTCTCGCCCCCGTCACACGGCTCCGTGAGAATCCCATCCTGCGTAAGTGTCGAGTTATGAGTGATCACCACGGCATCAGCGATCCGCCGCGCTTCTGACAGGTACCTGTCATCGCCGGTGGCGCGCCACAGCTCGACCAGCGCGCCGAGGATGACGCCCTGGTTGTACGTCCACGTGGTCCCCCTGTTGTTGAAGCAGACGCCGTCGGCGGTCTCGGCGAGGCCGTCGTTGACGAGGGAGTCGGCGTTGATCATGCCGGACGCGTTGAACCACTGCCAGGCGGCCTCGGCCCTGGTCAGGTAGGTTGTGTTTTCTGGTAGGATACGGTTGTAGAGGGACGCGGCGAGGAGGATGTACAGCTCGTTGGAGATGGCGTTCTTGTAGGCCCGGTTGCGGATGTCCTGGTACAACCCGCCGGCGCACTCGTCGTCGGTCCAGTACTGGTACATGTAGGTCTCGTCTAGGACCGAGATGTTGAGGTATTGGTCGTCGTGGGTGAGGTCGTACATGCGGATTAGGGCGAGGGCCCTGGTTCGTGTTTGTTAGTCTGGGCATATGTAGGTATCTCATGGATCTCATGGATGAAAACAAAAGGTAACTTGCCACCCTGTGAGGTTGTTAGCATTCGCACACAAGATAGTATCAGGTATAGACAACTTACACCCCGTATCATCAGTCGAGTCTGCTCGGAAGTAGCCGCCCCCCTGCGGCCACCAGGGAAGCGGCTCCTTCTGGAGCTCGATCGTGTGTCGAGCTATACTCATATACCGACGCGATCCCGTCTTGTACATGTAGTCCACTATGTCCTGCAGCGCGTAGCCGCTGAGCCACCACGCGATCTCAGGTGACCACCGGCCCTCTGTCTCGTTGTAGAGGCTGTTCATGGCTTCAAGGGCCTCACTGGCCGCCTCGGCGTAGTTTATCTCATCGCCCCTTGTGCTGTTCTCATCTCCTCCTCCCCCGGTCAATGTCCACTGCGGAGGATGGGCAACGCGCGCGATCGTCAAGGTCCCAAAGACGGCTGCTACGCCGGCAACGCGTGCGATGAACCCCAGCCTCATCTTGACTGACCGAGATGGTGAAGGTATTGTACAACGGCGTACCTCACAGTCACGGGTGAATCAGCGCGTTTATGTACAGCTCTCCGGCCACGACTGCTTGCTTCATGAAGGACGTTGAGAGACGTTAGAAATCAAACATGATTTATGGCTTTTCCAGTGGCTACTTGTTCGAGAAAGCTAATTACACGCACCGCTGCGCGAAACCACTGGCCTCATTGGGGAATTAAACCATGATCTGAACGTGTCTCATGGAAACGAGGCCGCGGCGGCCAGCCACACGCTCGGGCTCATCAGCCGCGCACGATCGGGATCAGCGCATGGCTGGCTGCTAGCGGTCCGCAGGACAACGACAAACGACGGCCGTTGGAATGCGCAGATCTCGCCATCAACACACACGGTGTGCATGAAATGAGAGAGAGCTCGGACGGGAGGGGATTGTATACATATAAAAGAGAGGGGCTACTACCAATAACAGCATTGGCCAACCATAAACACTCCTCATAAGGCCACTCCCCGATAGGTTCTCGAATATGGCTTTCTCCCGAGGGGTCACATTCTGCAAATCCCGTCTGCCGGCACCTCGAAAGTCTGCTGCAAGGAACAAAGTTCGCCGAAGTGCCTCCATAGTGGATATTTAAATTGCTTTCATCCGCTCGCGCAGGGCCAGGGCTCGGGTGCGCAGGCGAGAGCGGGTCGACGCAGGTACACACCTCTCTGATCCGGCAGGCTCGGAACACGCATCTCTCTCTCTCCAGCAAAAAAAAAAAAGAAGCGGGGCATTCAATTTTGACGATAAAGCCTCCAAACTCGTCATTCCTGCCGTGTCGGTGTGCGATAGCCAGCCCCAACAGTCCCAATCTGGTGCCCCGTCTTTTGCTCAATCTCCGCGTGGCCAACCACACACGTCCTGAAGAACGACAAGAGGCGTTGTGAGACCGGCCTAGTCAAGAGTCTATTGGGCGGACGGATAAGGGCACGACAGCGGCGGGAACCGTCGATACGCATTCTGACGACAGTGGGAATAGCCATCTTGTCGCACCGCGAGACAGATGAAGAGAAGCGCTTCATTATCATTATTCAACAACAGCGCACCGCATGCTGCTTTCTTGGTCAGCGCAATCTGGATAGATTGCAATACGATCCGCCACGGGCCACCGCCTCATCTCAAGAAGTTCGTTATTCGTTTCCTACGCGGTGGCTGGCTCTCTCTCTCTCTTTTTGACGTCGATGCCGGCTGTGCGTCTGTGCATGCGGCGGTTGCCCGTGACGTTATTAGCTCTGTGATGGCATCGGAACATTTACCGTACGATGTCCATGAATTGCAAAGTGAAAAAGGTGCTCTGTGCTCCATCCAACCTTGGTGTTTCCAACCAAAGAAAGTCAAACCGGGTTGCTAGGCGCATTTTCTTCGTCGGGGGGGCTTGCGCTCTCGTCGCCGATATATGCGGGGCTTCCAAGTTTTACGCAACTTGATGGATATTGGGAAGCGGATCTCGTTCGTCGAGGCGTCAATGCTGGCAAGGTTCTATCCGTACCAACGATTTCCCCTTTTTCGAAAATCCTGGAACGAGCAGCGACGATTCTCCTGGTTCACTGATGGAAAAGACCCTGAGAGGGGGAGATCGTGGTGCATCAAAGTGATTGATGTGCGACGGGGATACCGGGTGCGAGAAGCAGCCTCTCTCTCGGTGGTCTGGTTGCAGAACCGCAGAACCCCATCCACGGTGTTGAATTCCCTGGGGCGATCTTCATGCAGCAACTCTGCGACGATTGTTCCGATGGCACGTTCACTCGGCTCCGTCGCTGTGAAGCGCAGTCGAGTTTTGCGACTAGCGACGCCGACCAGGATCCCCAAGCCTTCTCTTCCGTTTTAGGGCAGCAAGTTCCCGGCGCCAACGACGCCCACCGAGGCCGACGTCATGCTTTGGTTGCGTTGGCTCCTGTCGGGCACTGGCTTACGAATTATCAGCGCTGAAGACCGGCGTGTGCATGATAGGCGCATTGGCGCTGGTATATTCGTGCATTGGGTGAGGACTCGTATCGCAACAACGGCATTGGGCAAGTGCACCGCAGGACGGTGAAGAAGACATGACTGCGGTTCCGAGAAGCCGTCCAAGCCGGACAGGCTTCGATCCCGCGTGCTGACTTCTTGCCATCCGTCAGCCAGGCCAGGCACGGTGCGGCGCGAGTGAGTGGTGCTGGCAGCGCCCTGTCATTAAACCAGCTCTTGGCCGGTCTTTAACCACTGGCTGTTTCAGCCGGGGGCAGGCGGGCCCCGCCGACCAGGGGCTGGAGACGATCGTCTAATTTGAGCCTTGCCGGGGGTGGCCTGTCAGTCTGCCACTCTGCCAACTTCTGTCACTCTCGAATTCCCGTCTTGTCGTCGCTGGTCGTCGTCGCTGGGCCCGGTTGCCTCTGAGACCTGACTAACTAACTACCTTAGCACAGAACAGCCGGCCTGCTATATCCCTCGATTTTCCCGTTTGCCCGTCCGCATCCCGCCCCGACGAAGCATATCCTCGACCTGCTGCCCGGTGAGCAGCTCGGCTTCGGCGCTCACGACGACCGCATCGTTATCTCGCCGCTGCGCCTGCATGGCGGACGGGTAAGACAGCATCCCCCGACGACCAACGAATATACGTGCGACATCGATGCGGGTCCCGTCTCGACACACAACTGAGAGCAACCTTGCGCAGCAGGCCACTCGCCCCCTCGCAGGGCCGCACGCCGCCGTCCGACTGGACAATAGCATCCGGCTCCTATTATCTCGTGCCTCATTCAGCCGGGGACGCGGTAGACAAGATGGAGTCGTCGACCCTTCGGACCCCTAAAACCGGGCGCTCGCGTTTCTCCAAGGCACTGCCCGCCCCTCCTCCTTCCTTCACAGAGCCCAACAGCCAGACGAGCCTGCCCTCACTCCCCTCGCTCCCACTGCAGCTCCCGCCGTTGTCTCTCGGTCTGTCGTATGCCCGTACAGAGAGCCCAAGGCCGAGCCCCAAGCCCGTCGAGAAAGAGAAGCTGCTGCCGCCGATCCAGGCCGGACCTCCCCTGCCTCCGCCGAAGCAGCTAGCGAAGGAAGCGTCAGCCATGGCCGCCGTCAGCAGGCCTCTGGACTCCCCCCTCCCGCCGCTCCCGAAGGCTCCTCCGCCCATGAGCATCCCTCGGCGCCCCGTGGCTTCTCCGAAGTCCGCTGTCCTCCCAACCCCGGCGCCGGTCTCGCCTACCCTCTCGCCCTCCCCCGTCGGGTCCCTCTCCAGTCTGCTGTCCGCCTACACGAACCACTCGTCCGAGTCGACGCCGAGATCCTCGACCAACTCGTCCAACGACCTTGGCAGTGCCAAGGTTCTGTCGTCGACACTATCTCCTGGTGAGAAGCCTAAGGATGCCCAACACATAGAGACCGTCTCATCGCGGATACCTGTCCCGGAAGCTCAAGGACTACCCCCACCGCCGCCGTTGAAAGACGTGCCAAGGTCGAACACACCGCCCGTCGTCCCAAAACCCCAGACCCATCAGGCTAGCCAGTCACCAACAGCCACGCAACCGGCTCCGAGCTTGGCAAACTCGTCACCTCCGCAGGACCAGCTGTGGCGTCGGAGGTCCCAGAGATCGGAGAAGAACCTGGCGGTCCCGGAGCTCAAGCTTGTTGTCAGCCACGGGTCCACGGCCGCCTCGAGCCAGACTTCATCTCAGGTTGCGCAAGGTGACGCGAACCCCCAGTCGCTCCCGGCTGCTCCACAGAGCACGGTGGAGGCCAGCTCACCGGCTGCGGGGAGCCGGATTCCTTTACCTAGGAGCGCCAATGCTTCTCTTCCCGGACGCAACATCCGTCCTGTCGCTTCGCGTCAGCAAATCGTTGCGCAAGAAACCATGGGCCAGAAATCGTCAAATCTGGCCCAAGATCGGCAAGATAGCGATGTCGCCAAGCCGGTCGAGCCCACGGCGCCCCGACCGGTGCCGGCCGTCAGCCCTATGAAGTCGATGCCGAACATGGCCTCCCCGGTTGTTCGCCTGCCCACTCCCGACTATGAGTCGAGCGATATCAAACACCCGATGGTAGAGACGATTGTCTCACCTGTGTCACCCGCATCGTCACCAGAACTACCATCAGACGCCACCTCGAGTTCAAGCAAAGGAGCGACTGATGCAGAGTCGCAACTTCGTCAGGCAAAGAGCAGTCCGGCCCTGATACCGAAACCTGCGTTTGCCGGTCGACCGCCCGTAGGTCTTCCGGCCTCGCCTGCAGCTAACCGAAAACGCACGCCCAACCAAAGCCAATTCCCGGCACGCACCTCTTCCCGAGTTGGGGAGCAATACCGACCAACTGCCGTAAGCCCCCGTCGGGACCTTGCAGGGCCGGGTGTTCTCCCAGTACCGAAGCAGAGAGACGCGCAGACGCAGCAAGCGGCCGATGCGGTGCGAACAGTGTCGGAAAATGGGTCCACGGCCTCGGACGAGACGGTCAAGCCACGGATTGCGGGGATCGATGCGGTTAGCCGAAGCATCGACAGTGTGAATAATATGCCCGAGTCGAATGGGCTTGAAGCCGAAGAATCCGACCACACGGACCACCCCGGCGCGGCCTTGTTCCCACGGAACTGGTACAAACCGCTGCCGGCAGATGAAATCCTGGATGCTCGACCGTTGGAAGATAAGCACTTCCGGTGTTTGACACGTCATCGATACATGACGGCAGCGAGGCAGCGGGTCAACCCGATTGCATGCCGGACGTGCGGATACAAGGATAGGGTGGCAGAATGCTATATCTGCAGTGCTTGCCACTTGAATATATGTGGCGGGTGCAACACGCAGCTACGCAGATGCAAAGGCGACCTGGATCAGCTTCTGACGCAGCTCAAGGAGAAGGACAGCTCGGTTCCGGAAATAGCGGAAAACACGCCTCGACCGGACAGCGAAACGTTTGCCATACCATCATCAGAACCACCACTTAGCTTTGTCATTGAAGCCGCCCCATAAGGTGGAATTTCTTTTGTTCCACGCGTAGGGTTTTGTTCTATAGGGAAAGACACCAGGGTCGTCGTGTAGTCTTGGGCTGGAAGGATAGAATGGCGACATTCAAGAAAACGGCCGTAACTGGAGACGGCGAAGAAGTTTGTTGGGCGGTTTAGAATGCATGCCGGCGTTTTTAGTAAACTTGGGTCAGATACCACACAGATTTGATTCGTCAAAGGACACTACTGGCTCAGAAAGAGCATTTGGGAGACGATATTTGGTATTATTCGGCGTCCCTGCGCAAACACTGCGGACGGAGATAATTGGAATGTAGCAAAGCCGATGATTGGCGTCTAGCTAGTTTTATTCTTGGTCAAAAGAATTATTTGAGGATTATTGACAATTTGACATGTGGGATACCACTGCACTGACGCAGCGAACCCATCGTCTTGGCACGAGCGGGTGGCATCGGTGGCATCCAAATTCCAATGCAACCCACCCCCCACATCCCACACGGCAGTCGGCTCCAGGGGTGTGGTGTGTTGACGCACAGGCAACTCGCTAACGTTAGTTAGCTGGCGGATCCGCAGCAACGGCCAACGACAATCAACAATTCAACGACAGTCCATTCCGCCAGACTTGCGTCTAGAAACCAATTGCCATACCATGTCCTCCTCAGGCGGCGCCCTGACGCGCTCGCGATCGATGCGCAAAGCAAGCGGCAAAGAACAACAGGACGAGGGGACCGCCCCGCCGCCGCGAAACGCGTCGCCGAGCCGACTCCCCGTCAAGCCTGGGATGACTACTACTACCAATTCCAATCAGAACGTCCTAGTCTCCGGTCGACAGACGCGATCAACTTCCACGGCGGCAGCAGCAGCGACGGCGACGACGAGGAGCAGGCCCCTGTCGGGTGTATTTGGGAGGGGAATGGGAAAACCGGCCGGGGATATAACGTCGTCGTCGACAACGACAACGACAACAAGCAGACCGCCACGAACGACGCGACCACCCTCGACACGGCCGACCTCTGCCTCTGGACTGCCTTCTTCCGGTACAATGTCGTCGCGCCCGACTTCAGGTGCTGCTGCGTCATCGGCTGCTGCAGCGACTGGGAAGCGAATCCCCTCGAGCCAGCACGGCCGGACGAGGTCCTCGGCGACGACACTGACGAGCGCGACGATATTGCGTCCGCCTTCGCAGGGGTCTGTTGCTTCTACTACGACTACTACTACTACTACTGTTACAACGACACATAGAGAGACAGATAGAAGTAGACCGCCGATTACGAGTTCCCATCGACCACCTCTTGCTGGAGCTGCTGCTGCTGGTGTTGGACATAGGAGACAGTTATCCGGGCCGTCGCCTGGGAATACAACAACACTTGGGCCTCGCAGGCCGACGGTATCAGGAACAGGACAACCACAGCAGCTGGGAAGTGGTGGTGGAGAAAGACTACTGCGCCCGGCGTTCAATACACACCAGCAGCATTATTCACCCGCTAAATCGCTCGCGCCTAAACCGCTGACGGCTACGTTTCTCGCCCCGCCGAGCCCGTCCAAGTTGCCTGCGAATGTGGCGCTCTCGGCGGAGACGGCACGGCTGCAGACCGAGCTGTTGCAGCTCTGTCTTTTGCATCGCGACGCGGGCCAGGTGGCGCGGGCGTGGCGGGGGAGTGCTAGGACGAAACTGGGACAGAGGTTTAGTGAGTTGGTGGAGGAGGATGGGGCGGTTAGAGCTGCCGAGGGGGAGGTCGTGGAGAGGGTTAATGTCGCTGCGTTGGTGGATTGGGGCCGTGGCCGGGGTAGAGGCGGAGGGCCTGGGTTGGAGGGGCGGATACAGACTCTGGATGGGATCCTGTCGGGGCTCTGGGCTCTGGGGGAGCCGGGGACGGGACGGTATGGACGGGTTGTGAGGCGGTTTGAGAGTTGGACTGTCAAGGTTGAGGAGGCGTGGGTTCTGAGGAGGGAACCTGGTTGGGGAAGTAGGGCTGGTACGGGGCTCGAAGGGGTGTTGGTTGGCGAGTTGGATGGGCAGTGGAAGGATGAGTGTGCTGGGTTGGTGAGACGGCTGGATGAGTGGCGGAGGCAGTTGAGGGAGATTGATGTTGACGGAGGGGAGGAAGAAGGGGAGAAGGAGGAGTCGAGTCTGGCGAGGATACTGAGGGGGTGTCGGGAGCTTATTAGGGATATGCTGGATGAGTTGGATGTTATGGAGGGGATGGAGAGGGAGGTTGTCGCGGAGGAGATGGACTGGGTGAGGAGGGTGAACCGGGAGATGGACGAAGGGGGGAACAGGGCGAGGGCGGGGGCGATTTGGCGGGTTGCTTGATCGGTGATTAACTTGTTGTATAATATGGTGGTGGCAAGGTCGATACCCTGTGTGTGTGTACCTGAAAGTATGGTTTGTTTACCATGACGATATGGACATTGGGGAATGTGTCATTGGCTTTCTGTGGGCGGGGATTATTAGAGTGCTAGTTGAGGCGGACATGCGACAATACAATTTAGTCTTGAGCGGGATGATGAGCCTGGTGATTTACTCCCGCCCTGTCATCTCATGGTCGGGTTGGGGGGTGGGGGAGTTGAGCGGTGTTGTGGACACGTACGGAATAGGTTGCGAAGCTATGTACCTAGCTAGGTATATTCGTCCCGGCGGGCACTTTCTACTATTGAGTGGAATCTCCCGTAGGTAGTACCCAAGGTATCCAGCCTCCGTATTGCTGATGTGCTGTTGCTGGAAGGACAGGTATACTACATAGGTAGACCGTTGATATGATGCATGTAAGGTATATATAATGCTCCAAGCAGGTTGATATAACCAACAAGAGAACGGTGGGAGGGTAGGCTATAACTTTTGGAGGCGCGAGGGGTGGGAGGGGATGCAACAAAAGGAAGCATGATTACGCTCGGTATGATTTATGGGGATATTTAGCTGTCGTAGACTATTTTGTTTTCTCCCGCCTGGTGGGTTATGTATGCCGTATGCCGTGTGCTGTGCTAGGTTGAAGAGGGAGGGTACGGTACGTAAGCAAGCCATCAATCGGGTGCTTCTACCTAGGTAGGTGGTCTCTCAGTCTGTCTGTCTGTACTGTGTTTTTGTTGGGAGTTTCTGAGTTTGTAAATTTGTGGGTTTGCACACTTACCAACATAATGCAGCTAGCTAGCTGCCAACCTACCCGAGAGATCTACCAAAGTCGGCGATGCCATTGCTAGCTTATAACCACCAGCGTTCGATAGCCGGCAACCGATTTTCCGGTTTGAGCTAGTACTACTGTTGTTGTGGCGGACCGTATTCGCCCATGACAACCGAGAGCGGATTTAAGTGAAGGGAGTCTGTATTATCAGTGCCTCCTTTTTTTTCTGCGTTTTCCGGGGAGCAGAGCTGTTTTATTTCCCCAGGTGTGCCCGGGGAAGTATTACAAAACTAACGTAGCTGACTGTATGTGGAGGGAGGGATATCGGGTCCGAAGGTGGTGGGGTGCATCATCTTGTTTCTGCAAACACGTGCTGTGTCTACCTAGGTACTGTGTGGGTTGAAGTGGATTTTGGGATGTATCGTCCTGCGGTGGTGTCAGGAAAACTGATTTTTTGCCTGCCCGCCTGTTGTGTATTATTGTATTGTACATAAATTTTCGAGGTGGACAGACAGGTGACAGCTTACTGCTGTGGCTGACATGGCCACTAGCTCGTTCTCATCCGAGTGCCTTCTAGTCAATTATAAGAGGGGGCTTGGTCTTGTACCCTCTCGGCGGTGTACATTTAGATAGTTAGAGAGTATGTTTTAGCGCAGAGAATCTCTGGAAACTCGGAGTTCAAGAATATAAATCCTTGGCTATCTTGCAAGGCGGTTGGACGAGTCTCCTCCGACCCCAGCGGCATTGCTCATGTCGGGATGGCTTTACATGTCTCGAAATTCTATGCTTAACTATGCTGGGCGTAGAACCGGTCCGACGAAGAATGTGTCCTTGCCTATCTGAGTTCGGACGGGTAGGTATTCTAGTATAGCTGTGGAAAGAACTTTGGGTTGTTCGGTGCGGAGTGTTTCTACCTTTTAGGTTCCTAGGCAAAGAGTATGGGTAGGTAGGGTTGCTTGGTTACCAGGGCTGCACAAGTGAAATGCTAAGCACCTTGTAGGATGTCTTCAGGGGGCTTGTACAATACACCCCCTCTCCCCTATGGCTGAATTATTGTCGATTCGGTGCCAATGAGAGGTTTACTTAACTGTTCAACTCTGCCACTTCTGAGAATCCCCATCGAGGCTTAGTTGTAGGATATGTTATCTCTGTCGCCAGTAATTCCGTGTGTGCTGGTTTCGTCTTTGCAGACACGGAGGAGCCAACTGAGAGATATCTTTCAGCTGCTGGGCGTCTTTTCTAAAGAGACATATACCTAGACCAAAGAACTTCATACCCTCAGCGCCACCTTTTCTGAATGGGGGCACTCATTACAGGCATCTGGGCGCATATCTTCAACGTAGTATCCGACAGCAAAGCAACCACGCCTACACGCCAAGTCCTCTCGACATAGTTAGTTTCTCTTACCGTGACAGTTAAATGCCCTCCAAGAAATATGCAACGGATCCAAACAGTTCAATCCGGCATAGCGACCAACCCGCCAGGCATCCAGACAGACAGAAAACACAAAACACCCAAGGCATCACCCCATAGCGCAGAACAACATAGCCATCCCTAACCATCCAAGACAGCAAACTTTCCCCCTACGGCAAAAAACCCTAGCAAGACGGCATGAGCCAAGTTAAACATACCCACCAAGCTTAACCCAATACCGCATTACCCCAATAGAATACCCCAAAAAGAATAAACAAAGACATCAACACCCCAACCACAAGGCGTCATCACACTACAAACACACATCACCAAATCACGCCCAACCCCCCTCCCTAAAAAATTTAAAGGTCAAAAAGACGAATCAATTCACTCACACACACCGAAACTACCTATTTAAGGTACCTATCTAAGGGGGCCCCCCATCAACCCATCCAGGCCAGACCCAATTAACATCCCCAAAGAACATCCGACCAGACCAGACCATAAACCTCGGAGGGAGGGCCTATAAACCCTACCTACCAGGATGCATCTAGGATGGCGTCCAGGATGGCATCCAGAATACATCCAGGAGGCATGGTCGTGTCCAGGACCCTATCAAACGGGATGGGTACCGTATACCGCGTACCGCGTACCGACTGACCATTTTGCAGAGAAAAACAGGAAAAAAAGAAATAAAAAACCAGAGGAAAGAAAAGGGGGGAACAAAACGGGGTATCATTTTTGGGGGGTTGTTATATGCCATTGCCATTGCCTTCCTTGCCTTACCTTGCCGTTGCCTTGATTGTCTTGTCTGCTTCCTTCTTCCCCCCACGACTCCCCACACACAGCTTAACAGCTAGGTTAGGTGCATGGAGAGCTTCCAAGGAAGCTTTTTTCTGTGAGCTCCCCACATGGGTAGAAAAGAAGAAGTGAGAAAGGCAGACACGACAAGAACAAGAACAAGCAGGCAAGAACAAGAACAAGAACAAGCAAGCAGACAAGAACAGGCAGACAAGAACAGGCATATAACATTCATTCCCATGATATAATAAAATTTTGAAAAACCGAGCAGAAACAAAAGAGTTATCATGACCTGACCCGCTATTGCCTTCCCCCTCCCCAATCAATTATCATCATACAACCCAACCCATACCCATCCCATATGGACCCCCATACCAAGTAGTAACCGAAAAGAAACGACCGACTAGCGACGCTGCCACCACGGAGCAGGCAGAGTAGGATGGCCTGAAGCAGATCCAGAGCCAGAGTCAGTCCCAGTACGCGGACCACCCGGCAGAGAAGCATATCCATTCTGACGAGGCTGGTACGGAGCAGGACCCGAACCAACGCCCGAGAATGAAGAAGAATATCCATTCCGGGGAGTCTGCTGGTACTGAGACTGAACTGAACCAGTACCCGGGAACGAATATCCATTCTGAGCAGGCTCGTACTGAGAAGGACCCGAACCAACGCCCGAGAAAGAATATCCATTCTGAGGACCCTGGTACTGAGACTGAGCAGATCCAGCGCCCGGCAGATAAGGAGTATACCCATTCAGAGGCTCATGAACCGGAGCTTGACGTGCAACCAGACCCAGCATCTCGGGCGAAAACGGCTGCTGGTGCTGACCCAAACCCAAACTGCGAGGTTGAGCCTGAGCGTGCATGCGACGCTGCCGCACCGGAGTCTGCATCAAACCATGGCGCGGACGCTGAACGCCATTCCCCAGCTCAGACAAATGCAAGCGACGACGAACTTGTCCCTGACCATGACCAAAAGCCTGACCACGACGCAACATCTGCTCACGCCGACGCTGAGCCACCATCCGATTCATAGCCTCCATCCGAGCCTGAATCTGACCCAGGCTCTGGCTCTGAACCTGACCCTGAACCAGTCCCTGACCCGACTGACCGCCACCCTCTCCACCACCCAAAGAAGTCGGGACCTAACCAACCCTCGGCAGAGTGGGATACAGACTCTGCCCCTGGCCCTGAGAAGCCTCCATACGCTCGTCCGTCATCGCACGGCCGGCAAGTCGCGGGTCAATGCGACTCTCGCCGTCGCTGCCGTCACTCGTATTATTATCTCCGCCAGCATCCTCGTCATACTCGCCCCTTTCGATGCGCACACGAATCGCGAGGCGCAGCTGCTCGAGCAGACGCATATGCTGCAGCCAGTCTTCATACGACTCGGGCTCCCCTCCAGCCTCGGAATCCGGCGACGGCGAGCTGACTTGCTGGTCAGATGCCTTGGGGGTAGGCGGACCACCGACGGGCGGTGTCGCGCGATCCGAAGCAGACGAGGCGCTCTGGAGCACACCGCCCGACAGACGACGCTCGTTGTGATTGAAATTCGAACCCAGGCCCGAAGTAGACGGGTACGGCAGGTTCGGACGCGAGGGGAGAGACGGATACGCAACAGTGGTAGAACTATGGTGCTGCGCCGGCGACATGCCCGACGACGACGCGCTGGGCGAATGACCCGACGTGTACGACATGGTGCTGCTGGGAGGAGTAACGGCAGGCGTGCCGGCAGCCGACGAGTGCGTGGGCGCGCTGAGCGGGGATGCGACATTGCCAAAGCTGTCAACCGAGCCGCGCGGCGCCTGTTGGGCTCCATAAGTCGGCGACGGGTTGCGCACGTCAACGGGCGCGTACTGCGAGCTGGGCGAGCCTGTCGTCTCGTACACCGTCGCCTGCATCTGCTCGAGGAAACGGTCGACCTCCTGCAGATCGCTCTTGGTGCGCAGGTTGGGCATGGGCGGCAGGAAGTAGTGCTGCGTCAGCGGGCCGTGGGAGCCAGAATGCATGCCGCCCAGCGTGTGCGGCGGCTGCGGCATGTATTCCGTCAGAGCACCGCCGGCGCCGGCAGACATGCCGAGAGCATTGTGGATCGGGATCAGCGAGCGGCCGACCTGCGAGTAGGATGTGGGATCGATCTGGCGGCGCTTGACACTCCCAAAGAACTCGTTGAGGTCGTCAAAGCCGCGCTTGGTGCGGTTATCGCCGAAGGCGGCCTGGTGACCGATGAAATCGCCGCGCGGACCCATGGTCGGCGCAGGCTGGTAGTAGCCCATGGGCGGACCGGCGTGGTATGCCGGGGCGGCGGCGTGCTGGTGGTAGTAGCTAGCCTGTCCGTTCTGATGAGGCTGCCCGTACGGGCCCGAGTTAGCCCCGCCGCGCATATGACCATTGTGATCGTAAAACGAAGCAGCTAGAGGCGAATTAGCCTCGAAAACGAGAGGACCGCAAAAAGAACTTACGCTTCTGGGGATGGCGGTACGCGCCCGCGTTCATAGCCGCGTTTTGGTCCTGGCGACCAACCAGCACCGAGTCGTCGGCATGTGTCTTAACATGCTTCTTCAGATCCTGAGGACGCTTGAACGATTTACCGCAGAAGTCGCACTTATGAGGCTTCAGCGGGACGTGGACCCGGATGTGAGAGGTAATGTGATCGCGCTTGACCGTGGTGGTGCGACACTGGTTCCACTGGCAAGTGAGATTGAGGTTGTTGGTGCTCTTGCGACCAACGTGCTTCTCGCAGATGTGTTCCTGCGACATTAGTATTTTTATTTTTTTAATTTTTTTTATAGGATATAACTCACATATAGAGCCTCTGCATTCTGGAAGCGGTCGCTGCAGTCTCCCCAGCGGCAAATGAGGTTCTCCTCGGCCGGTCCTGAGCTCGATGAGCTGGCTGTGGTGGGCGCAGCCGACGGAGCGGGCGTTGCGCCGTTGGAGTTGGAGGTAGAGGCCGACGACCCAGACGAAGCCTGAGCCGCAGTGTTGCCGTTGTTCTCTGGAGCCGAAGACATCTTCGCTGTTACCCCTGAAAGAGGCCCGTGCGTTGATATCTTGGTGTTAGTGGTGGTGCACGTGCGATTCACGTGATTGCTATCACGTGCTGGATTGACTGCGGTGTGGAGGAGGAAAAGAGGTCCGAGCGTCGCAAGGAAGAATATGTAGCCGTCAGTTGCGGGCCCAGCAGGTTTGTGTGAATTTTTGGTTCTTGGCACCGGGTCGAGCAGGCTCTGTCGTGATTTGTCGAGGAAAGAAGGGCGCCAAGCTGAGATTGATACCACACCCAAGACAGGCCGTTATCTCAATCAATCGTGCACACGCAGTCGCTGCAAGCATGCGCAGGACCAAAAAGAATGGCGCAAAAATCGTCGTCACAACCCAAAAAAAAGGAGCATTCGATGGGCGACGCCAAAAAAGGTGAGGAAGAAAAAGCGATTATGCTTTGGACCGACTGGCGGGCCATTGTGTCTTTATTACGGCGACTCTGTCCTGCGATACATGGCGGAATGTCTTGGCAAGTCTTGGCGCTGCCTCTTGGCGGTCGGGGCCTCGGGTCTTCCTGCCCATCCATTGGCCAGAGGTGGAAGCCACGGTCCGGTCCATGTAGTGTCTGTTTGCGCTGTCCAGCGCTGTCAGACAGCAGTCCGCGGGAAATGTCAGTGTCCGCAAGAGCCGCCCTAACAAGGCGACTTGCCGCGCCAAGAAATGCCAAGACTCACCAAGACTCCGCCAAGCCTTGGTATTGCGAGGAAAGTCTGGGCCGCCGTTGCCTCCCCTCTCTCCCCTCTCGCCTCCGGGTCACACGCTCAGCCCACCGCTTTTGTCCTCTGCCCCTCTCGTCTGTCTTTGGTCGGCAGAATAATTTGACTCGGTGGGTTGCTACCTAAGTGTGCGGAGTAGTATGGGACTTTCTTTTTCCCTTCGAGAAAATTATGTTTTATTTTTTGCGACGCGCTGGATTTCCAGCGGGGCTTGTTGCCTTTGAGAACGTCGACATTTCCTTTGAGAGTCTCGTCTCGCAACACCACAGGAATGCCAAAGATAGGTGCCAAGCTTTCCGCTAGGCCAAGAGCTCACTCCTCCGCGCGCCAAGTGCTTGGCGACTCCGTCCTTCCTGATGCGCATGTGTGTGTCTGAGAGGGCCAGCAACGTGGTTGCGGCGCGACATCTTCCATCGAGCCGGGTCAGAGATCAAGTTACACAGCCACAGTGATGTTTGCCGTTTGCCTCTCTCGTCTCCCGTCAGCAAACTTCTCCCAGAGAAAAAAGGTGTGGCACGTGGTCTCCGGCGACTCCGCTTCGATTCAAGGATCAAGCCTTCTTGCTCTGATTGCGTGGTATCCGTAGATAACTGTTAACAGACTTTGCCAGAGACATGACAACGACTCGAAAGTAAATCAGACCAAAAAGACGTCATCCAGCCTGATTCTCAACTTCGCAACCCCACCATCCATGTACATGCGAACAATACATTGATAGGACCGCAACTACGGATTAACGTCTTCTTAGATCAGTGTCGGACGACTCCTCCGTCCAAGATGCCCGCATGCACCGGCGGGCTCTAGCTGCTCTAGATGCTGCCCGTCATCTGAACACTCTTCCGCAAGACTTATCCGCACCTGTCATCTTTTCTCTGGTTCAACAACAAATTGTTTCTCGACAGACAAGAAGCGGGGATCTTGGACTCTTATCTTGGCCCTCTTCTCAGCCTTCTTGGCCTTCTTGGTACATCTTGGCCCTCTTGGCTGCCCCCTTTCCCCGTGGCTCTTGGCTGCTCGGCCCCAAGACTCTGCCAAAAACACCCAAGAAATCCCGCTCTTGGTCCTCCCTGTGTCCTTCTTGGCAGGCCCCCGGGACAAGACATGCCCAAGACTGGCACACATGGCGGACGAGGCTCGGCATCGCGTGCTACGCTCATCCATCTGCATCTCGGGACGAACGTATATCTCCAAATCTGTTTTTCCAATATCCATCAAGTCCGCACCTCAATATCTGTAATTATGGCTACTTTATACATGGTCTGGTGATATCTGTCTTTTTGAGGATGCCCATCAATGGTAATTCAGCTCCGGGTTGGCCCGAAAGTTACACTTGCACCGACACTCAGGCACCGGGCACTCCTGGTGTCGTGCGAACCACTGTCTTGCATGGTCCAGGTGCAGCACGTGCTCACACTGCAGACAAAACGTCGGGAAGCGGCCGGCCATCTTGGCCTCAGGTGTCGCCATCTCAGGACGGTCGCCGCGTGGCATGCCGACAACCTCTAGACACACTACACACCGTGGTAGGTGCCGTTTGCAGTTCGGACAGCTAATGCCCGCCGCCGCCATCTTCTCGGTGAACGGGTTGCCATGGGCGCTCGCAGAGGGTCCGCTCCCCATAAAGCTCGGCAAAGGCGTGGCCGTTCCACTTCCCCCTGTTCCCCCATTATGGGCATTCAGAGATGTCTCGGCGTCGCAGTAGACACAGCGCAGGGCAATCTGGCGACCAGGTGGCCGGAGGGTTGGACGGCCGTGGTGCTTGCTCCGCTTTGTCGACTCGACGTCAAACTTGGACCGTAGGAAGAAGGCCCGGTGTCTCTGGAGGTAGGCACGGTAGGCGGACCGGAAAGCGGCCGCACGCACATCGTCGATGAAGCGAGGAGCGCAGATGGAAAGCAACAATGTTGCCGTCTGGTAGTCGCCAAACTTTTCGACATACCGTGCTAGAATGTCGACCAGAGAGTCACTGATGCCGGTCAGCACGATGCCTTCAATATCGCCCGTCTTGATCGCTGTTGCGACCTCGCGGTGGAGCCAGGCAGTAAGGTCCTCGTCAGAAAAGTTGCGGACCGCTACAAACACGCGGTCCCTTAGCGGCAAGGACCGTTGGTTGGCGATCTTGGTCCAGTCGCCCGTAGCAATGATGGACGATATAGCTCGAAGATACGGATCCGTCTTGGACGCTACCCGCTCGTCGAAATCTAGTGTTCCTTTGGCCCCAGTTTCGTCGCTCTTGCCAATTAGCTGGAGAGCCAGCGACACGAACAAGAGCTCCGGGTGTTCGGTGCTCGCTTTCTTTAGCACCTGGATCGCTTCTTTCGTCTCGCCCCTAAATAGGGCATGCGCTGCGGCCATAGTGTGCCAGGTTGAGTCCCGCTGTCGACCCGGACCCGCGCTAATATCGGAGTCCAACGATCGACCCCAGTTGCACATCTCCAGACACATTTCCCGGTGATGCGGCCGCTTGGTTTCGACTCCGTCAAACTTATAGACGCCTAGCTTTTTGTTGATCGCATTCAAGCAACGCTCCCAGCCAACGTGGTCAGGGACCGTCGCCCCATCGGACAGTCTGGTAAGTGGCTTGCTCCCTGCGCAAGTTAGTATTTGCTTGGCTCGCAGCACAGCCACGTACCAAGATTGTTGGTCCAGATGGTATAGACGCCCATATAGCCCAGGTCCAATGGGTGGGACATCATGCCCCCATCCGACGCCGCTTCCTCAGCGCCTAAAATGTGAGCTACGAATAGCACCTCAAAGCAAGGAATTCCTGTACTTACCTGCAACCCAAGCCCACATATCCTGTAGCCAGGGATCATCGGCCACGATCTTCTGGTTCTTCTCATAATGAAACAGGTATCCCTCCTTGGCCCGGAGAAGCATCATGTGGTCTAGCACAACATGCGCCTCATTCGGCAAGTCGCTCCTGGCCTTGGTATCGCCAAGCAGCTTCTCGTGGCGCTGTAGCTGTGATGAAGGCACGCCTCCCAAAGAAGGGTTCACCTGGCCCTTAACCCCTTGGTTTGTCTGACTCAAACTCTGCCTCAACGCCGTGAGCTTCTCCGCCAGCGAAGAAGCCTTCAAAAAAGCGTCCGGCAATTTCTGGTCTGCCTCCTCAGTGCCAAAATCTTCAAGCTGAGCACCAGCTGTCATGGTCTGCTCCACCAAGACGTTGACATTGGCCCTATCTGAGCCGAATAATGGAATGTCAGAGAGAGCCTTCTCCGTAAATAAGGGACCCAGTAGACTGCGAGCTTGCGCTGGTTCAAACTCCATCGGCTCGTGATACGGTGTCCCTTCTGCAAATTTGTCAGAGCGTGCCCGCGTAACTGGGGTCTCAGTTACCTTCTAGCCCCCGATATGGAGCCTGCCACGGTATCAGTTTGAAAGGGTATTCCGAGGTGAACGACGGCTTCTCCAGAACCTCGAGGGCGCCACTAGCTCGAAGCACAAGCAGCCTTGGCTGGAGAACTGGTGACCGCAAGGTGATCCAGTCAAACGAGACAACTTTGTCATCCCTGTGACTAGGCTCGGCATAAAGGGGGTCCATCTCGAACGACCGTCTAACTTCCAGTAGTTCAGGACCGCCGTCAATCTTGAGGTCGTGGTCGACAAACTCATGGCGTGTCGACAGAATCCTCAACTGGCCAGTCCTTGCCAAAACCGCAAGCATCCCCGGATGGTCTCGACAAAAACGAATAGACCGGATGAATGAGTTCTTGTTGTCCATGTGTGCCGGGTCTGCCTCCATCTGCACGGCATGGTCGAGCCTCAGGGCACCTCCCCAGGGCATCCCGTCCCGGTCCACGGCGTCGGCGTACGCCAGTGACGCATCTTGACGATGAGTGGCCCGTCGGTCCCACACCATGATACCCGGTTGGTCGAGAGCAGAAGACGCAAAATAGTTCTGGTCCGCGTAGTCGATCGCCAGGTTGTTGCAGCACTTGGTGGGGAAATGAATGACAGCGCCGTTTCCAGCCTCTCTCAGGTCGTGGATTCGTAGACCCTGCCCCTTGATGCCGGCTACCAGCACATTTGGATTGTCCTCAAAGAACCTCACGCTTGATACTGACACGCTCGGCTCCAGCCGGTCCGTCGGGTCCAGGAAGGGATCCGTGTCGGCCGGGAAGCCGGAGCGGGAGGGGTCAAGAGTAGATAGGCGGCTGACGTCCCAGATGTATAGACAGTTGTCGCTGCGGACACGGTCCAAGGCCACGGCCAGCTTTCCGGTGGTGTTGAAGGCGACGGCGTGGCAGGCGCGCGACATCTTGAGGTTGAGCTCCAAGTAGGCATTGGAGCCGTCGTCGACGCGCAGCAGGTTGACGACACCGGTCGAGGTGCCGACAGCCACGAGGCCGGGGTGGGAAGGAGACCAGTCATAGGCCGTCAGAGGGGGGAGGTCGTCATGCTTGGCCAGCTTGCGGTAGTCGAAGCGTCCCCTCTGGGCGTGGCCCGTCGGCTCGTAGATCTGCACCACGCGGTGCTGCACATTGATGTGCAAAAACGAGTCCCGGGAAGCACTGGGCGACCATCGGATCAATCCCGGCTCGGGCCGGTCCATTGTATCACCCAGGGAGTTGTGGCGTGGTCATTTCACTTCCTGTCCCCGTCTGTTGTCCAAAGTGGGGGTGAAGTTGAGCTGTGGTTGTTGAGCTTGAAGCTTGAGGTCCAGCTTGGCGAGGGGCATCAGACCCTAACCCTAGAATAAATCGACGATCTTGAAGCAGGCAGTGGGGCACATCTTTTTCGATGCGGTTTCCGATCTGATTCTTCTCAGACTTCTCTCCAACCAACGTCAACCCGCAACAACACTCATATTCTGGAACCATGGGGACCAAGCGAAGCCATTCAGAGGCTAATGGCGAAACGGCGGGCCACAAACGATCACACGGCCACCATGGCAAGCCCTGGGCGAAGAGGCCGAAGACTGATGCGGGCAGCGACGAAAAGCTCGTCGACATCAAGAAGCGAGCCCGCGCGCTGGAGCGGCTCCTGGCACTGGACAACACAAAGATACCGGCCGACAAGCTCAATGATCTCCAGCGCGAACTAGCCGCACACAAGCAGCGGATTGCCGAGGCCAGGGCTAAGAAGCACAGGAGCTACATGATTAAGAAGTACCACATGGTCCGGTTCTTTGGTAAATTTGACGAGCCTCCGAGTCTTGTTCGAGTGCTGATAGTGGGGTTTTAGAGAGGCAAAAAGCCACGAGACTAGCAAAACAGCTGCGCAAGCGAATAAACGAGACGGAGGATACGGAAGAAAAAGCCCAACTCCAGGCCGATCTTCACATCGCAGAGGTGGACCTCGACTACGCCATCTACTACCCCTTCCTAGAGCCGTATGTTAGTCTGTATGCCAAGGCAGACTCAAAAGAGAAGCCCACAGCCGCGCAGGTGCTGCATGCGCCGCGGCCACCACTGTGGGCAACGATAGAGAAGTTGCGGGACGAGGGCAAGGATGCTCTCGAGAAGCTGCAAAATAGGCAATCTGAACCGGCTGAGCAGCCCAAGGCGTCCAGGCCACCAAAGACGGGGAACGAAGGCGAGACCAAGGCGTCGGGGGCACACAAGAGGAAGTCAGCTCAGCGGGAGAGATCGGGAGAGCGGAAGGAGGGCCGCAGACATGCGGAACCAAGGAAGGAGGAGGACAGCGACAGCGATGGAGGCGGCTTCTTCGAGGAGGATTGATACCCAGTAGACTAGATATAAAATATGATACCCTGCCCTCATTTGATAGTTCGAGTACTGTGGAACCGACTGTCGGCCTCATTGCAGCTGGCGAATAGCAAGTCACTACACTCTCCAACCCAAAATATTTCTCCCTCTCAACACGCAGGCTGGGCTCAGTTTATTCTGCAGACAGCAACCTTTCGCCATCAGCACATTCTGATTCATTATCGACTATTCAATCCGACCGTGAAGAAACCCCGCCCCCTCCCCTTCCCCGCGCAGCACTCGACGATCCAAGTTGAACAACCGGCAAGAGGAACTATCGTCGACCCCACGCGAGGCTGCCACAAAACCACCGGCCAAGAAGACGACATACTGAGAACAAACCAAGTCGGCAACTAAGTATTCAGCCAAGATGATGTCAGCCGAGGCGATTGACTTCAGCGACATCAAGGAGTGGATCGCCGAGCAGGAGTCGCTCCCCCAGCCAACACTGACCGAGATTCAGCGCAAGAACATCCTCGAGCTCAAGGCTTCGATTGCTTATAGAATCGCCGAGCCTGAATTTGACGGGCAAGACTACGTGAGCATGTTGAACGGTATGTTTCTCTCTGCACACGTCACGCAGATTGGAAATGTTGCTGATGGTGATAGTATACGGCGCCGCCCACCGTGGGCGATTTGTGGAATGCCACTATGATGAGCTCGCCAGCCCCAAATATCAAAACAAGTGGCACTGCGTGTGCTACCTCCGCCCACCGATTTCCCAGCGCGGTCCCAGCGACATGCTAAGCTTCCCACGCGAAGGGGCCGGTTTTGTTCCCGTCGACGCCAAGGGAACGCTGGGCATGCCACCGTTCTCTAAGAAGAAGGAAGCAAAGCAGTACGCCGCAAAGTGTGCCGTGGAGTGGCTGCTGTCCAAGGGCGAGAAGGTCACTGTTCCAAAGACATCTAGAAACCAACACCAACAGATACAACAATCAGCTACTCCTACACCCATGGATGTCGGCCAACAACCAGCTACTGCTACTCCCATAAATGTCGCCGGCAGCCTGCCCGGAACGACGACAATGACGCCACAATCCTCCACGACGAACACGCCTGCTCCTCCCCACCTCTCTCGCCTCTTCTCTCAATCCGCGTACGAGGATGTGGGTGACGGAGACATCGCAAAGAAGGTCAGGGAGCTATGCCAGGAACTCGGCCTCGTGGAGCCCAAATATAAACTAGTGCCGAATGCCGACGGGGACTCGTTCGGCGGCTTGCTCTACTACGATGCTTGGGCCGAGTTTCAAATTGACGCGCCCAAGTTCGAAACCGACCCGGCGGCGCGCGTCACCAAGGTATATACCACAAGGGGCGCAAAGGAGGCCATCGCCACCAAGGTTTACCAGCTTCTGACCGCCATGCGGGACGAGCGGGAGAGGGCGTGGCAGGCCATGGCGAAGAACCTAGCTGATCAGGAGGATGCGGACCGAAAGGAAGCTGCGCAACTGGAAGCTGAGCGAAAGGAACAAGAGCAACCCAAAGCTGAGCAAGAGCAAGCTCAGCAAGAGCAAGCTCAGCAACAGGAAGCTGAACGCAAGGAGCCTGTAAGTAAAAAGAAAGCGCAGGCACAAGAAACTGGCTAAAAGGAATCTCACCAACAGGCAGCTGAGGTAAACGAAGGAAGGAGAGAGAGTGTGGACTCCGTCGGTGGTGAGGATGCTACAGAGACGATCATCCAGGGGATCATCGAGGGGATCATCGCGGAGGTATTGGAGCCCTTGACCTCGGACGGGGGAGGCGAAGAAGCGGATAATCACTCCTGCTGATGACTGAGGGTAGCATCATGGTGAGAACGGAAAGCTGTGCTCGAGATATATAAGCTCGAGTGGGGCGGACGCAGCGGATTTCTGTCAGCGAGGAGTCCTTAAGGATACCAGGCGAGTGCTCTGTTGGGAGGTTGGGTCTCCGGGGTATGAGGTTGAGTAGCTGGTGCAACTGGTATTCTCATTGGTCAGGGCTATAGAGAAGAGGTAGAGGCAGCAAGACTCTATAAGAAGAACTAGGACAGCGAATTCAATGTATTGAGAGTAATTGGATAAGTATGGGAGTGAACATCGAGTGGCCAGATGATGGGGAGACGACCAGGCTGGACTGGTGATCAGGTTTGAAAACTGACTATATCACACCGGATAGGCTCCATCCAGCTGTGAGTCGGCATAGAGAAAGTATTCATTCCTCTCTGGCAGCAATACCTACCTGCTTCTCTATCTCTCGCCAAGGTCAAGAAGTTAGTAATAATCTCCGGTCTACCGTTGATATATCAACACCCACCCCCCCCCCCCCCCCGGGCCGCAAACAAACCAGTTCATCAAAGATACTCTTTCGATGCCCTTCAACTAAACCATATGCCCACTACCCCCTTATCCCATCTTCCAGAAGTCAAGCCTTCCCTCCCCTCCCCCTCCCCCTCCCCCGTCCACCACCACCCCGTCCCTTCCCCATAGGCACACCGGCCCTCACCCCCTCAGGCAAATCAGCAACCCACTCGCCATCCCTCCAAAGCACACCAACGCCCTGCGCGCGCCCCCTCACCTCCTTAAAGTACTTCACAGGAACAACCCCATCCCCCTCCCTCCCCTCAGTCAAGACAACCCCATTATCACTAACCCACCACTTGAGCCCCTCCTCCCCCCTCATACTCGCCTCAACATCCACAAACACAAGCACCTGCGCGTCCCTCCTCATCCCGCTCACCACCCCCGCCTCAGAATCCTCCGGCAGCCCGGTACTAAAATGCACATGATTCCGCCCCATAGGCTTCAACCCGCCGCTCTCGACGATGCGCGGCCAGAACGCGAAATACGTCCCGTGCACGACGACCTCGGGGATCGGCACGGCCCCGTCCGGCAAATCCCCGCCCTCGGCGTCGGGGAGCGCAATCGGCCGCAGGAGTCCGCCGTCGCTCTCGAGCTTGATCGAGTGGCCCTGGTTCGCGCGGATGAGCCAGTCTTTTGGGTCTGTCGATTTCTCTTCCCCTTTAATCCCCTTCGGTTTCAGTGCGAAGCGCTGCTTATCGCTCGAGTTTACTAGGGCCAGAATCTCAGCGAACGAAGGAGACAAGGATTGGAGGGGGCCCCATTGGAGCTTTTAACTCTCTCATGTCAGTTCAGTTTAGTATAATGAAAGGGGGAGAGGAGGAGGGGGAGGAGAGAAACACGTACGACGCGATCAAGAGGCGCAAAGCCCTGGCCGTCTAGCTTGATGCCCGCGTTCTCGGCTTGGTGGCGGAGGAGACGGGATAAAGCTCGGGAGAGGTCGACTTCGCGGGATTTTGATCCGCCGCCGCCGCGTGAGTTGCGGAAGCGGCTGCCGCGACCACCACCACCACCGCTTGACTTTCCGCCGCCGCGGGATGAGCTGCCGGCGAAAGCTTGGTCTTCGAATTGCTCTGCGAGCTGGTCTACGTCGTTTGTATTCGCCATTTTTCGGGGGTTTTGTTTTTTTATGAAAATATCTGAGTTCTGGAAAGGCTCCGTCCAGCAAAAAGGGAAGGTGAGGAAAGTTCGTGGTCGTGGTCGTGAGAAAATCGGGTCCAAGGAAACTCGAATACGGAAAAAAGAAAAAAGAAAATGGATCGGTTTTTAATTCTCTCCTCTTTTTGGCCAGAAAAGACTTTCGATAAACAGCTGGAGTAACAAGTTGTAGCAACTCGCAGCTGGGTTCGATGTAAAATAGGTGTTGAGGTGACGTTCAAGTTCAAAGACCGCAGCAATTTGTGGGGCCGTGCCGGGACGTCGACTTTTTCGCAACACAACTGCAACGCCCAACTCTCACTTTCTTGAAACATCTGTGTTACCCACCGAGAAAGATTGGACGGAACTCAAGACTCCATCTTATATATATCTCATAATCCAGACCAGAGAGGCCTCATCGCTTGTTGACCGGTGTGACTCACCACCGAGTCTTCAACACGGACTCCAAATAAACTCTCAGAGGCAATCACTCGCTCAGATAATATTACAGCGCAACACAGATACAATACATTTCAACCCCAAATATCCACTACCGACGCTACACATATACGTCTTACAGCCTCTCCTCCCCAACGGCCGACCCTCCGCTCGCACAACCGAGGAAGCGAGCGCAAGAAAGCAAATCCCACACGCTTCAGCCGTGCTCCAATAAACCTGGTATCTCCCTAATCCTCCTCCTGCCAAAATAGCTCCAGCAACCCAAACGCAATACGCTGCCCTGAGCGTGCCCTTGTCGTCTGTCTGCAGTCATGGGTCGTAGAATAGCAAAACATACAATAAACGCCGCGGGCATAGAATCCAATCAGTTGGCCAACACCCGTCATCTAACAAAATCCCATGGCTTGCAAGAAAATGCCCCTCTCAGCTGATGTTTTTTCTCTTCCCAAATCCATGCATCGAATTGCAAACAAAACGCCCGCGCATGATGTGATATATATATTGTTACATTCGTGTCGACATGGCTCTCAACGTCATAAGACCATCATGTCTCTCATCTGTATCCTCCCGATGTCGTGTTCTGACCCAGATTCGGTATGGCACTATCGCGAACCCGTCGACTCGTGCTACCAGTTCGGTTGAGCATCGCCGTCTGGCTAAGTGAAAATTGACGCTGTCCCCTCTCTTCGGCAAGCTTCTCCACCATGCTGTTGGTCTCCCGCTCCGGGGCCGGTCTGTCCACGAGATATCGTCGGTTCGGTGTCGTCGGTGCCGCCTGCGTTGATACTGATGGCGCCACCAACCTCGGATTCAGCGATGAAGCAGCAAGTCGTCGGCGAGGCAGTGCTGAGGATCCCAACGAGTTGTCATCCGGAGGAGCAACGGGGTTCTTGCCGATCTCGCGTGGTGACCGGAAGCTGTTGACCTCGGTAATGGCTCTCGAAGGCGCACGGAAACGGCCCTCATCGTCATCTTCATTCGTAGCCTTCCGCGTGCGCACTAGCAACGACGTCTTACGCCCCTCTCGATTATCTTCGGGCTCCTCGGTGCCGGCCCGGCGAGTTCTCAAAAGCAGTGATGATTTCCGTCCCGTCGACTCTTCCGGCTCTTCGGTACCCGCGCGGCGTGTTCTCGCGAGGAGAAGAGACGTCTTGCGCCCGGCGCTCAAGGGCTCCATCGGGGTTGAAGGGGCAACGGCGAAACGAGGACTCGCGGTGGTTGAAGAAGTCAGCATACTCAGCCTCCGCTGTTCCAGGCTCGTAGGTGCCCGTGGACTCAACATCGGCTTGGATGTGATCGACTCCGTCAACGCGCTGGGTCGTCTCTGCGTCGGAGTGGGCGCCAATTTCCCAACCGTCGGGCTTGCGAGAGTGTCCTTGACATTTTCCCGAGCAGTACTCGCCGCCTGAGACGGCTTCGGCAGGGCGACTTCATCGGCAAGGGCTATACATAGCTCTGTAAGGCTCCTGCAAATACTATCCGCTTTTCGTCGGAGCTGACGATCCGTCACATTAGCACCTACTCCGATCGTGCTGGCACCGCTTGATATGGGCCCCGGCTGACCGGGCGCTCCCATCATGGATGTCAGGGCCAGCGCATCATTCGCAGCTGCCTCAATAGCCTCGAAAACCTCGGCGCTGACCAGTCCCCGCGTTTTTGACAGAGCCGATAAGAGAAGAGGCTGCGACTCCTTGTGCGCCGAGGCGGCACTGGTCGCATCAGGCTGGGCGACAGCGGCGCCGGTTCCTCGTTTTGGCGACGCCGACATTGTCGTAGCATTCGTCGTGGCCGTGGGTGGGCGGTCGTCCGACACCCTGGACATGGCGGCGCCAGAGGTAGACGGGGCCTTGCCGGTAAGCTCGAGCCGATGAATTCGCGATTTCAGGTCGTCCAGCTCGTCCCACACCGTGGACGGAGCTGCCGTCGAGGCTGAGGATTCGGTGCCTTCCACTGCGTGGTTCTCGTTGTTTATTTGGGTTTCGTGCTTAAGATCGATCGACTTAGGAACCAACGGCGAAGAGTTGTATGTTCGACCCTGCGCCACAGTGAAGGTCGCATTCCTATATTGCGGCGCCCTGCCAGACGAGTAGCCCGTATTGCTCTCCGTCACGGACTGCCTTCTGCGATATGCTGAGAGAGTCTCACTGGGCGGGTCTTGAAAGGATATTTGGCGCGGCGTAATCGGAGAGGGCCGCAATGGTGTTCGAGCTGTCTGGGAGCGCCCTGAGTCCTCCGTTGTAACCGTGGGTTTTTCTTTCACACTTGTACGATATGCGAGCTCCCTAGTGATTTGTTGTGGAGACCGGGGATCTGCGGGCTGGCGTGCGCGTGTGTTTTCACGCTGGTCCGACAGCCGCCGCGTGATCTGGGGAGGAGATGTGGCCTGGTACGTGGGAACAGCTGCTGAGAGGGGACGGCGATGCGCAGCTCGGGTAAGT
The DNA here is from genome assembly GCA_030411725.1 of Echria macrotheca. Lineage (NCBI taxonomy): Eukaryota > Fungi > Ascomycota > Sordariomycetes > Sordariales > Schizotheciaceae > Echria > Echria macrotheca. The sequence continues at coordinate 588,319 of MU839841.1, read as the reverse complement.
CGGGACTAGGAAATGGTCAGTTAGCCAGACGTACTTGTTTCGGCGACATTTCGTTTTGGCTTGCGCATGTCAAACGACGGCACCATCCGAGACAGACCGGCTGCAAAGACCGTCGAGTCCAGAATCAAAGACAAAGAACAAAGAAAGGCTCACGACGCCGAAGCGGGCCGTTGAGCCTCTCCTCGAAAACGCCGTCACTTACAATAGGGCCTTGGTCTCCCGCGGGCTTCTCCTGCTCTTCGACCTGGTTTGGCTCATCGCGGGCGATTCGCATGAAAAGATCCGCCGTGTTATCGTCTCCGGTGGGATCGGCCGAGTCGGGCGGGGTTATCTGGGAGAGGTCATCGTCGAAGCGCCCTTCGAGGGCCCGCAAGGTACGATCTCGCTGGTTCGGGTCGGTGATTTCCTCGCCGTACGATTCCTCCGACGTACGCCTAACGTGCATGTCGAGAACTAGACTCTTGCGAGAGCCCGAAGATCGAAACGATCGGATGGGTGGAATGACGGCGCGACCGCCGGTGACGTTCGGGGGTCGATATGAGACAGGAGGTCGCGACTTCCTCCGCTCATCAGATTTTGATGTGTCGATTGTTTTCGGCAGCAGCAGCTCGCGCTGTCCTTGTGCCCACTCCCTCGTCGAGTTCTGATCGTCGGCTGCGTCGGCGATGCGACTCGAGGCCAGCGTATCGGCGCCAGTCGAGACTGCAGAGGCGGTTAGGCGACGTTTGACAGCTGGTGTTGCGGCGACAGATTGTTGATTTCGAGTCGCATACGCATTGGCTGCACTGCTCGGGGTGTCGGGAAATGACGCAGGACGCTTGGAGCCGGTGGGCGGGTCCGATTTTGTCGTCGTGCCAGCGGTCTGGGTTTGCAAGGTCGAAGCTCTGGTAATGGGTGGGCTCGATCTCAATTGCCGTGGTTGTGTTTCAGGTGAGGGAGACTTGTCCTGGCGAGTTTGCGTCGCGTAGTTGTGGAGGTTGTTTGGGAGCGACCCAGGGATTTGCTGGGCTGCGGCGGCTTGGTCATGCGCGTCCCGCTGAAGCTGCTGTGTGTGTTGTTGCTGCGGGCACCCGTCGGCGGGATGGTCGTCGGGGTTTTCGGGTTGGGGTGAGATGGGCGATGGCGGGATGTGCTGGAGCAGCGACGGCAAAACAATCGCGTCTTTTTTTAGGTCGGCAAAGCGAAAGGCCGGCAGCTTGGACGAGTTGTGGTTCTGGCGGTGGGCGTCGAAAATGCTGTTGTTGCTGTCAAAAGACTTGACAGCAGCAGCAGCGGCGGTGCTGGAGCTATTTGTGTTGTTATTATTGTGGTGGTGGGCACCGAGGACAGCTGGATGGGGCCCGTGGCCCCCGTCGACGCCAACTCCGCCCACTGCAAAAGTCGACGCCATATCCTCCGAAATTCCCTCCACACTCTCGCCGGCGCGCGACGTCTAAACCGGGCCTTGGTCTTCGGGTTCCGACGCTGGGCTCTCGGGAGGGTGGTGCATTAGCTGGCCGAGATATTACTACTGGAACGGCAGTATAACCGTTGGGGTGCATCCACGGCGGTCGATGACGGGAGGCGGGAAGCGGCAGGGCGCGGCGAGCATTAAAAATATAGCAGGCAAGAAAACGGGTATTAGAGCATTACTAAAGGTGTACGCAACGGCCGAAAAGGCCTACCTCGCGACGAGGAGCGAAGAGGAGCAAAGACGCCGGTCGGGAAAGGGCCAGCTCAAAGGGAGAAAGGACGAAGGAAGGACTTCAAATCAGATCAGGCCCGCATGGGCATGGGCACGGCGGGATAATGAGGGAGCATGCGGGATGGGACTAGTGGCGGTCGGGAGCGATATCGAAACCCTGGGCCATCTGCTCGCGCGGCCACTGGACAGAGACAGCTCGAGTCCGTTGGGCTCGAAATGTGCCAGAGCACCACGTCCTCCACATCTCTCCACGTTGGGCTCAAAGTGTGCCTGGCGACGCAAACCATCCATGCCAACGCAGAGGCGGGGATTTGCTGGGAAATGCAACCTCATATACGGGCCGTGGATGGCACCCATGCAGGTGATGTCCAGAGCAGACGACAACTAAGAAATCGACGCTGTCAATGCTGTGCACCCAAACCGAGGTTGACGCTCCCGCAACCGCATCTGCTTGGCAGCAACGTGAAGGGACAAAAAATCAAAAACCCAACCACACCCGTGACATCAACGCTCTGGACGGACAACGACTCGCGCGAGCCGGACAATCTCGCCGTCGTCTTGCAAGTTTGACGTTATTTGGAGGAAACTCGCCCCCGGTCATCAACTGACCGGGCTGTTTGCGGCACGCAGCTCGCTGTCGCAGCCGACGCCCCCGCACATCGCCTCCCCCTCCTCGATCCATCTCGACAGTGGCATCCATGACCCCATCCATGCCGCGTCGCCATCCGATATGCGGGTCGCATGTGCGCTTGAGGGTCGAGCACACTTTGCACTTTGTCCATGGCGGCTTCGAGATTGCCCTCAACGCTGTGCGACGCGGTGCTCGGGCAGCCGACAAAGATGTTGATAAATGGCATCGGGGTTTCCAAACGAGAACCCCGGAGGATTTACGTCTTGTCGAAATGAAAGGACGCGGTGTTTGGGCATTCTGGCGCCTCGATTCAAGCCGGCAAGGGCATCGGCGAGGAGGAGGCTGGAAAGGGGCACCAAATGTCGGCCGGGGTCGACCCTTGACAGGTTGCGCAAGGTGAGCCATTGACGAATCATGGCCGTTCAGCAACTCCAGCTTGCACCCTCGAAACGACGTTGCACCCCTCCCCAGCACTTTGTTTCAACGGCGGCCTGTGCTGGCGGTTCTTGATCGACAACTACAGCACACAGTCAACACCGGAAGACCTCCTCATAGAGAGTGAGGTTGATGAGAGGCGGCACAGCAGAATCTCTGGGTTTAGCCGTGTCCCACAAGCGACGCAACACAAACTTGACAGGGCTGCACAATTTAGGGGACCTGCAGGCGGAATGCGCTGTGGCTTTCCACCTTTTGTTTTCCTGCTGAGAGAATTGGTTTCTGACCGAGACCTCACCTTGACAGCGCCGGTTCTGGCGGCCGTGGGGATTCGGCAGCCGCCCGAACCCCGAGGCATATCGCGAAAAAGAAACGATACCCACTACGAGCGAGACCGTAGCTGCGTCTAAAATGTCCGGTGGCGCTAGGTTCTGGCCACGATGCGTTCTGCTCCCCGCGACTTGCATAAGATCAAACACAGAGACGCGAATAACGAGAGATGTTGGGCTGCAGGCTGGATGCAGATATCTGCAGGCCCATTGTCGATAACCAATTCGAGAAAGACAACGGAAGCTGTAAAGCTCAGGGGTGTTCATTCCTCTTGCAGTCGTTCGCGTTGCAACTTCAACAGAAGAGGTTGGGAAACGACCTGTCGTGATGTGACGGAAAACAAAACGAGCTTTTCTGCTGCTGCGGGGTTGCAACCGAGCCGCCAAAATCCGCCCAGCAGATGCCATCATCCTCGTTTCTTATTTCGCGAGCTAATGAGGGTGGCCGGGATGCTGGCATCATCACAGATCTGGATTGACTTTCCCGCATTTCATTTTCCTTTTGCTGGCGGGTCCCCGGTGCGAATGCGACGTGGTGGAGCGGACGGCTAACGTTATACCCCTGCCTCTGATGATGCCCGTTGAAGGGGTTGGCTCCACTCCGACCGATAAGACGACTCCGGACCCGCTCCGGCCGCCGCTCCGGGCCCGACCGGACGTCCACGCCGGCCACCTCCGGCGACGGTCTTCACCTTGAACAAGTCTGAAAGTCTACAACGTTTTAAGAACCGGCTTGCGGCTCACCTCCCGCGGTAGACCTACCAGAAAAAATTGACTACTCTGCCCAGCTTTCTGAACCGCCTCTTCGTCCAGTCCACCAACGGATACTTGGGGCATCACTCGGTTTGAGTCTCGCTTCTTGAATCGTGAAACAAGTCGGCTGACCGCTCAAGTTTTGGCGTCTGAATGAGGAGCTGCTAACCTCCTCTTAAGGTTTTCCCTATGAAACCACGGGTGCTATTTGCAGTTACCTATTGACCACGGATACCGAGATTCCAGCAAGCCTCCTCTGAAATGTTGCCATGCAGGAGGCTACATTTAATGAATCCTGCGATTATTCCACGGAAGAAACTCCTACCGTGATGCAAGGCAAGGTTCTCCCGGTTCATCTTGTTTCGTCCAACGGAGAGTTAGTTATCTTCCCTCCGGCGGCGTCGCGGATATCGCAGCTGGCATACAATTTGCCCTCTGGAGCCGAAGATATGCCACTCTTAGGGGCTCTTCCTATATGGCCCGGTGTTCTGCTGCTCTCACTGTTTTCCCCTTCCCGACTAAACACCTCTGCCGGCCCCACAAGCTAACGACGAATAGCAAGTTGGTTCAAGCTTCCTACAACTGTATTGCCTGCAAGAGATGAAGTATTCAGGCGTCAAAAGACAATGTGGTGCAAAAAATGATAGCTATGGTTGGGTTCGATGCCACGATGTCCAGGAATCATTGTGACAACAGCTTATAGCCCGTTGCATTTTGACTATGTTATACGGCTTCTTTTTTTTCTTTTTGTCTGGGATTGCTTGCGTTGTCTGATACATGGCCGGGCTGTGATGCAGTGCGGTAGAGCTCATGAGTTATTAAGTGAGAGAGGTAGGTTCGCTAGCCAGCGCGGTGAGGCATGGTCCCAGCTGTTGTTGGGTAGGCCGTCTTGTCCAGGGGTACCTTCTCGCAACTTATTACTGGCAGGCCGCCTCACTAGATCAATTTCACGATCTCAAAATGAACCACCAGTCCGCAGCGATGTTGCTGTCGCCTATATTCCCAGAGCAGAGCAGATCCTCCTGTTAGCCTGGGCGAAATACTATATGCTAGCTGCCTATGGGATGTTGACGAATTTTATGATGGTGAAAGCTATTAGGTACGGCCTTTCGCTTCAGCTGGCACTTTCCTATCGAGCCACCAAATCTAAAAAAGCAGACTGGTACCGCTTATTTCTCGCTCTTATAGGGAACCTAAAGCTGAATGGCTTGTCTTCAGACTAACCTGCCCGGGTAGGTATATACTTTCTCAGCAACGTACCTAACTCATCCTACCCTACTGTCGGCACTTGCCTCATAACTCCTGCCATTAGGTACACGGACCGTTAAGCTCCACGGCATATGAGAACTTTCGGTTCTTGAATGGTATGATGTTTATGAATTGTCTTAGCAGGGTCAAAAAAAAAGGCGTTTATGAGCCTATCCGCCCTTGTATGTCTTTGGTGGACGCATGGCTGGCGTCAGAAAAGGTATCTTTTGGATGAAAGGTAAAGAAAATTATGTCTTTAGTGTGACTGAGAATCGCTTCGGGTATGGCACGATCTCCCAGCAGGTGACGAACGGGTTGTTCAGTTCTGGTAGCCTGTCTCGTACGGCACCAGCGCAACACTCCCAACGACCAAGACATGCTCCTGCATGGATACAAAACCAGTCAAGGCTGCGTGCTTGAGTGATCGAAGCACTCTATACTGCCCGTCACTCGGTACGCCCACGTTGCAACGGACAGTAACAAGAGCCATAGCCGAGTCGTCGAGAGCGTTGCGATGGTGCCGTGACGACCTCTATCTTTCTTACTACAAATACGCCCCGAATATCATATTACCGTCACCCGGGTCAAGCACTCACCGGATCACCCATAGACACAGCCTTTCACGAGGAAACTCAGTTCTCGGACGTACTCCGCCGACAGGCATCTTTGCGAAAGCTCGTGGCGTCCACCCGAGCTCCAAGCAAATGGTCATGAACGACGTGGGCCGCATCGTACAAGTTCATCCTCGGATGCTAAGGTGACCCGGACCTCTCCGGATAGAAGCTCAGAGAGTGACTCCAGACGACCGAAACACTGGCGGATTCGAGTCAATCCTCAACAGCAGAAGCCACGGGCGAGCCGTCCCGGAGGGCATTGCCGGCGGGCCGCCGTGAAAACGATAGTGTATATACTGACCGTTGAACAATGGAGAATAAGAGACCTAGCTGAAGTGGCGAGACCTCACATGGACGGAGTCGTCCGAGATATTACTTCTATCGTGAACAGCGAGGCCTCTTTTAACCTGGGACAACGGTCTTCATCAAGTCAGCAGTTTCCTTCCTCTGACCAACAATTTTCACCACAGCCTCGGTCACCTGCCCTCTGTCTTCGCTAATAAACTAGACAACGAGGACCACGGAAGCGAATGTGTACCAGACCGGACGTTGTACCGAGGCACAAAGTTTCCCGTGCTTGCCTTACCTTTTAACCTACCAAAGTAAGCTTACCAACTCAGTTTCCCTACCTACATAGCTTTGCACTCGGAGCAGGTTCCCGAACATCGGGCTGCGCTTGCCGGCACCTCCCTGTCTATTTCAGGGCGTGCTACCGGTGGCACGGGTACGCTGCGTCGAAACTAGGTCCGCTTGCACGACTCAGGAGTCAGGACTTTCGTCCCGAGTATTTTTGGTGGAGTTATTTCTTCCTCCACCCAAGATATGTAGCCACAGGAAACCCATCGTCCGATGCCGACAGCGCAAAAAATTCAACTGAGGGTCGACGCCATGGTGTATCCCTGACGGCCACGATAAACAGCTGCCGGACTTTTATTTGTTTCGTTTCTCGCCACGTGAAAAGGGGCCACACCGGCTGAACTGTCGTCGAATGTTGAGTGCATGTGCATGGGCTATCCTTTTTGGTAGAAAGCAAATGAGCAAGCAGCAAAAACGTGTCCAGCCTTGCAATTTTCTAACAATATCATCCTGGTAAGTTACAGCGTAGGTATTTTTAACTTTGCGAAATTTCCGCTGTACGCTTTGGCGCACTTTGGCTTCTCAACAGCCAACCGCCTTGCTGCTGTGACTGTGTGTGATATGTCGAGACAGTTGAAAAATAGACATAACCTAACTCTAGATCTTCGACTCCAATCAACGCCTGTGAAGTTCTTCAACAAGTCGAGCTGTCTCTGCTGCGCGGTGAATGACGTTTCTGTGGTGCGTCTTACCGTCACACGTCGCAGCCGTGCCGTTTCAGGCTGCGCCAGCGGCCATCGGAGGTTCGCGCCGCAATCGTTGACGGACAAACAAAACCTGCCTGTTTATAAACAAACCCCGAGCAACCTAGGTATATGAGGCTCTGCGCTTGGCGTCTGAAAGCACCCAGAGAGCCAATTCGCCCTTTTTTGCCTGAAGACTCGGGAAGCTGTGTTGAGCCAGTTTGCGGCCTCGACACCACCTTCCGCTCACAATCAAACAGCCCGCCCTGTCTGTTGGCCCGATTTTGTTTGGCCAGCCCCCTCCACCCCACCCGTGTTTCAGATCTGCCGGGGTCGCATCTCGCGAGAAATCGAATCTTCTTCTCCTTGCGGAGAAGCTGGCTTTTCTTCCATGTGCGACGCTAGCGGTAGTGCTCCACTCTCGCTTTGCTTTTGTGATTTTGTGTCTAAATAAAACACTTTCGACGTCTCCGGTCCTTCCAGCCAACAAAATCGGGCCGTCCCTGCTACGGCAAAAGTACACTACCTGGCCTTTCTTTTCATTAGGCCGAGCGATTGACATGTTTGTTTATACCGCAGTACCTACGCCGAGAGCACACTGCAAAACAAGCTTGCATCTGCTCTCAGACATCACACACAGAAAGACAAACGGAGCGCACGCAAGCCGCTGCGACTCCTGGTCATGGCGGGTTCATCAAAACATGTAGTTTCATACGCACATGCACTTGATCTTCCTGCCAATGCATCCGTCCCCGGTCTTTGCTTATCATTATTATTATTTGGCGACAGAGGTCAAGAGAAAATAACAAGCAACTTCCTGGCCGGATTACCGAGTTTTTTTAGCTCCACACGGGATCAAAGCTGGGACGACAGCTGAAAACCGAACGTTGTCCCGAGAATGTGGATATCTTACGCTAGTTATTAGCGTCCACAGTTGGAGTCGTTCCGTCATGTGTTGGCCCTGAGCTGGGCTGTTCGAGCCGGCTGGCCGTCACTCTGCGGCCCTGGGGCGCCGGTTCCCAGTCGGCCACGCCTCCGATTGAGCGGCTAGCCGACGGGTTGGGATTCCAATAGCGGCAACCCAAGATCGGGGCAAGTGGTTGATTAGAGGAGCCGCTTCCTTGTCTGCTAGTTAAGCGCCTCGATCCGTGGGACAACAGCATGGTGGATTCTGCTGAACATCGAACATTCCTGACCATCAGAGGTCAAGTAAACTCTAGAACTGGCCAACGTAAACTGCTCGCAATGCGCCAACAAAGGAGTCGATTGCATGCGGCAGAGGAATCCAACCACAATCTCGATCCAGAGGCATCGGCAACCGCAACTCACAAGCGCAGAGAGCAGCGAACAGGGCGGAAGGCGGAAGGCTGCATGCGGGGACTCTGGTCAGCCAAGTCACGGGCAGCGACGCTGATTGGCGAGGGATAATCAAACCAAGCACGCCCCGCCAATGACGGCTGCTGCACAAATTTTGCGACCACGGTCGCACCTGCTATTAATAGCCTGCATTGTCTGAGGCAAGCAGTCGCGAGGGCGGCTAGCCGCCGGCCTCTGCAGTCCGTGGCGGTGGAGGCCGTCTCGCGACGCCTTCCATTGGCCGGCCACGGCCCCCGCGACCCACCTCCCCGTCAACGCCCTGCACGCAGCCGAGAGGGGAACAGCCTGCCCTAGTGGCCGCCAGCAGCTGCCCTCCCAGACGGGTGCCCCCCCAGCTCCCTCCTCCCACCCTCACTGCTGCTCCGCGCCGGCTGCAGCGCAGTGCTCGCTGCCCTCCCTCCCCTTCAGCGCCTCGCTTTACACTAGGGTTTCTACCTTGCTCCCACTGCCACCCGCAATCCTGTTTCCGTTTCGCCGCCAGTCTAGCCATTCCGGCAAACCGACCTCCTCTTCTCTCCCTCCATTCCTTTCTTCCCTTTCACCACCGCTACTGCGCCCGAACCTTCGATCGTCGACGACGACGCTCGCGGCTGGCTGTCTCCCCGACATACGACCAGGAGACCCTTCAATTCACGACGCAAGAGGGCACCTCCGCCGCTGCTCGTCTCTGATCAATCAGGTAGTCGACCCTCGCTCGAGTCCCATTGCCCAACCCGCTTCCGGAGGACGAGACGTGGAATGCCCCAGAAGACGACAATGTATTGACCCCCTCGCTATCTTCAGGTCGTCGCAACCCTTCCCTCTCGGTCGCTCTTCCGCCAGCTCGCCAGCTGTGTGCCGATCTTCTCTCCCGACGACTTCAGCCGGTGTGGGAAACGACCAGAAAGCACCAGGAGGCTAGCGACGAGTGCCGACGACAACTCACTTTCCGGCGCCATCTTCGCGACTCGAGTTCCGAACGCTTCGAATTGCGCCCGACTGTGTTATGGCACGGGCCTGATCGCGCACCGCTTGAGGAACAAGGGCATTGGCCTTGAAACGACGACTAAGGGAGCGCGAAAGGATCCAGCAGTGCTGTCCCGCCTCGCCTTGTCAGCCCGAACAGCGCCGTTGAAGGCGCCCCATTCATTCATTCAAACTACTGCCCTTTCCTTCTTGGTATTTTAACCGCACAATTGAGGGAACCGCGGTTGGGACCTGCCGTCTGGCGATTTCTCGGACCCTGGACAGCCACACACCGGGTCGGTCACCTTGCTAAGGACCCCTTGTGGCTTCGAATTCAAGCAAGCAGACAGTGGCCGAAGAGCATCGCCAGGTACCGCCACCGAATATGCCTTCCGCCACAGTTCGGCGGTTGTATGAGGATCAGATACCCTCGTTTATGTCCGTGTTTGACCTGGAGAACGACGCTATGGACCAGCAGGGCCCGGTTACTGTCATCGATCCCAAGGTTATGATGGGGATAGACCCCCAAAAGTTGCCAGGAGACGTACAGCCCGAACTGAGACCACCGACCTTTTCGGATCCCTCTCACAAACACCACGATAGCACATCTACCCAAGCGACTGAGTCAGCTGAATCATCACCTACAACCACAGTCTCGTGTACCGACTCATCAGACCTGTCCGATCCGTCACCGTCATCGTCACCGGACTCGCCTGTCGTAAACCTAATGCCTCTGTCGACGTTTTCGCCGGCACCCTTCAGCGGGTTGTCTGGTATGACCAACCTCTCAATTTCGGAATCGAGCCCGGAACGGCCCATGACGTCCCCGGCGCCCCGGCGGCCCAAGAATATGAAGGGCCTTTCCATTCAACCACCCTTCAGCTCGCTTTCCTCATCGCTGATGTCGGAACCATGCTCACCATCCTTCATCAAGCCTCCCATTCCGGCCCCGAAGAGGAAACCGAGTCAGCTCAGTCTGAAGACCAACTCATCCGATCTCATCACCCGCACAACCCTTGAGATGCCCAGCTCACCTTCTGTGCCGACCATTCAAGTTCCACCAATCCTCCAGCGCCGCGCCCTGAAGCACTCAACATCCTCACCTCATATGCTCTCAGGTCTGCGGTCCGCCACTTTTGGCCCCGCTGGTGGTATGACCATTCCGCCTGTTCTGGAGCGAAACGAGAGCGGCTTGTCATCCTTCCTACGACCGCCGCGGCCCCCTGTCCACGCCCCTGCTGTCGGCACTCCGATTGCGGAAGAAGAGTCTCCTATAAAATCACAGATCGCTAACCGCTCAACGTTCGATATCGAGCCGTACCACGATGTTGAGAACAATGAGGATCAAAAGTCGCCAGGATATCCTGATGGACCGGTCTGCATATATCCGGACAACGTGTTTCTGTATCTCGAGCCGACGGCTGAGGAGGCATCCCGGTTTGATCTGGTCATCAACGTCGCCCGCGAGGTTAAGAACCCATTCAAGACTCTGCCCGCTGCGAGCCCAGAGATCAAAGAGCGACCAGCTGATGATTCACCTATCCCCGATACAGCTCTGACGACTACCAGCTTTGCTACCGCTTTTGAGTTTATGCCGGACGAAGCCAACGCCGAGACTCCCACAACCCCGAAGGCGCAGTCATTCAGGGAGCCGGAATACATCCACATGCAGTGGGATCACAACACCGATATTGCTCCTGACCTGATGAATCTGTGCGAGCTCATCGACAAGAAAGCTAAGGATGGGAAGAAGGTTTTGATCCACTGTCAGCAAGGCGCTAGTCGGTCGGCAAGTCTGATCATCGCATACGGAATGTACCAGAACCCGGGACTGAGCGTCAACGATGCCTACCATGCTGCCCAGGCAAGGAGTAGATGGATCAGCCCCAACATGAAGTTGATGTACTGCTTACAGGACTTTCACAAGGAGGTCTCGAAAAGGAAGTTGCCGAGTGCGGGCGCCAAGCCCTGGTCAGGGAGAAGCCCCACGAAACACAGGACAACTCTGTCAGCAGACAATATCGAACGGGGTCCAAAGGAGCCCCTGACGGCGCCTCTCCCGGCTGAAGATGCTTCGCCAAAAGATTTGCCTATCGAGAGGAGCCCCATTCGAGCCCGAGGAAATTCTACTCCTAACCGAGGAGAGCCGATTTCGCCTGGCCCGTCCTCAGCACCATCCAGCTTCTCGTGGACCGAACGGGAGGATGAGGCTGATCCTGGGAAATTTGGACGTTTTGGTCCGGACGCGATGCTGAAGCCGCCGCAGCCCGACTCTGGTTTTGCCTCCGCCAACTCGTTTTCAAAGCCGTTACCTTCGCCCGGGCTTACCCCCATATTTATCTCTCAGGCACCGCTGTCTCCTGGACCTGCGGCTACCTTTTCCGAGATACCGATGTCCCCTGGATTTGCTCCACCTCAGCCCTTTTTCAGACCACCGCCATCACCGGGCTTTGGCGCTCATCGATTTGGAAAGCAGGAGCAAGGGTTTGGATTCGTGCCGCTAAACTTGAGCCCACCACCGAAGGCTCCAAAGGCTAAGCCCAAGCCAATCATCAACCCGATCGAAATCGAGAAGAAGAATTCTGTGCCTGAGCGACATGTCACAACGATCACACGGTACGCCGCAGACGACACGGCTCTTTTATCGCCACGAGTCGAGGCGATGACCACTAATCCATTGAGAGGGCCGTTGCCGAGCTTCCCGGGGATGCAATTTATGGAGGTGCCACCTACCCCAGGTGAAGGCTTGTTTTCGCCTCGAGAAACCATGTTCCCTCGAGATCCATTCTATCCGTTCGGTCGACCAACACAAGTCGCGGATCCACGGAGCCCTCCGACAGTCGGGGAGACACCTATTGTCCGGTCGATCGACGAATTGATATAACCTACATGATATGATGACTTGTCATCTTCCATTCTTGACTATCCCTTTGGGAACCAACAGGAATACAACATCCTACGCAAACCCGAATCGCATTTTCTTTGTCAATGAACGAATTCTTTTCTTTTTCCATTCAGCAAGACGCATGCACGGCACGGCGAGCGGCGAATCGGATTCCTATCTTCTATTCGACCATTCAGGAAGCGGTCCGCGCGACCCGGCATTCAGTCTCTTTGTTAAACGAAATGTATAATCTAGAACGAGACGAGATGAGAGAAAGATTTATTTTTACCCCCAGCAACGGTGGAGGGGCAGGATTATTTGCAGGATCGGAGTTGGGCCGGGGGTGGTGTGTCAGCTGACGGACAGACAGGCCGACTGGTCTCTGGATATATGGTTGTCTCTTGGTGGAGAGAGATACGGACCAGTCGAGTTTTGTCCGTGTCGGCCGACATGTGGAGTTTGTTTTACTGGGGATGGAAATCACGGGGAGCAAAGTCAGGAACGCATGGGCCGGTTTATTTTGTAAAATCCGGGCGATGCACAAAAGCTGGGTTTGGATTTGATAGGGGTGTACATACCCAGGAGTTGGTGTATGGTAATATGAATATTGTCCCAAGTTTTGGCTGCATTGGTGATGTGATGTTGTGTACCGACCTTTGGGTTGCGTTTGTCTGGGAGTTCATGCCGGAGCTATCCAGTATCGTAAACGTAGCAACGGGGGACATCTGTACGGTTTATATGTGTGGTATCATCGATAATGTCTGAAAGTAGTTTTCATGATAGCTGTATATCACTTGGTACTGCGTACTTTTACACACTTCTCGCTGCCTTTCAACGTAGTCATTCTCAAATGGTATTTTACATTCTTCTCTCTATTTTGTCGTTTTTCTATTCCGGACTGTCCTCTCATCCCCGACATACCCGTTCTGTGATCCACGCATATACACCAAATGTGTATACACATGTATAAACCTGTGACCATTTTACTGCGCCTTCTCAGCAGCAGCCTTCCTCTTCGCGGCCTCCTTGGCCAACTTCTCGCTCCTCGCGATCTTGGCCTCGACACCAATGCCGCCAAACACAAGGCCGACACCCAACCACTGCATCTGCGAGAGGGTATGTCCAAAGGCCACGACGCTCAATATCATGGTGAACATTTTGCGCGTGACGGTGACGGTGACGAGCAGTACCGATGAGAAAGTCGACAGCGTGTGAACTATTCCCCCGTCATCAGCATCTCACATACCTATTTTTTGACAAGAGGGAAAGTCAAGGGAAGGGGAGACATACAGATAAATACCTGCCCAACACACCCACAGATCGCAAAGCCCAAGACATCCCTCCACACCTCAGGATACCTCTGCAAGAACCCCAGCGCCGAAGCAAGCTCGCCCGCGCTCCCGCTCACATCCATATTGAACCACGCGCCCACAGGCGTATGAACCAACCACGGACTGGCGAGGAGATACGTGCCCGTGAGCACCGAACTAAACAAATTATTCGCCGCCATCATCTGCGGACCCGTATACCCGGGGTACGTCCCGAAAATATAATCCTGCGTCGAGTTCGTCAAGCCGTCAAACAACAAATTAATCCCCAGCAACAACATCCCCCAGGCCGTCTGGCCCGAATTCCCACCCCCACCCCTCTTTTTGTGGGATCCAGAATGCAGCGTAAAAACAGCAACCCCAACCGTAACAGCCGCCACGACCAAATACTTGTACAGCGGATACCGCTTCCGAAAGACAGTAATATGCAGCGCCATGACCGGAAGCAGCTTGCAGCTCTTGGCCAGGATGAACGTAATGTAATCAATATGCGCGAGCGCGGCGTACCCGAACGGCGCCGCGAGCGCGTTGGTCACGGCGACGAGCAAAAGCGGCGGCAGCATGGCGCGCGAGGGGATCATCTTTGGCGTTGGTGTACCCCGAGGCGTCGAGAAGCGCATGAAGAGCTGGCCCGCCGCCGCGGCGAAGAGGGACTGGATCGTGAGGAGGAAGACGGAAAACTTGAAGCGCTCGTGGTTCGGGCCGTGCGTGGTCGTTGTTAGTTTTTCTTGGAGGTAGGCCCATGTTAGACTGTGTTTTCGGTACATCATTAGCTTTTGCTGCTGTAGATAGAAAGGAGAGGGAGAAAAAAGTTACAAGGAGGCATAGATCCCCGCCACGTCAATGACCAGCGTCACGATGCCCGCTTCTTTCTTGGTGGTCGTCTGCGGCAAGCCGGGCTTCCCCCCAGGAGAAGAGCCACCGCGGGCGACAATATCCCCGTTTGCTTTGCCATTGGCGTCTATTGCGGCGCTGGTCTCTTTTGACTGCGGCGTGCGGTCGGCTTTGCTGATGAATTCGGACGAGGGCTCGCGCCGGACCGGAGTTGCTTTGGACCGGGCCATGGTTCGTTGGTTCGCGATTGCGACCGAGTCGAGGACACAAGGTCAATAGAAGGAAATGCAAGGAGTGTGGATTGAAAGGACAGGCAAAAAGAACGAGAGAATCCGGGTCAATTAATTGTCAGCCGCAAACATGGTCAGACGAGTCCATACATAGGCGGCGCACACTGCAAGATATGTGGACATGTTGTTGTCATCCGGACAGGGTGGCTTTTCTTCTACAGCCCTGTATGCCGGCGCTTGCGCTTACGGCACGCGAGCCTCCAGAGCCGGCACCTTATTCGGTGGGTAACCCCAACTGTTCCCTAACCTCCGGATCCATGCGGGGTCAAGTGCCGCCCGGCCCGTCCACCCTTAGCATTCACGCATTCAATCACTTACTAACATTCAAGAGCCGACACACTGCAGTTCACCACAACAAAATCATGATACTCGTATATTTCTGCCCCTGTCTACGTGTAGATGTCTTAGAGACACCGACCTAAGATCTGCTTGGCCCACCATCCACTTTCGCGGCGGCAGCCCAACTGGTGACAGGGATGAACGACTGCCCACGCAGCACACCCCAAGCCGCCAGTAACACGCTAAGAGAGGGTTAGAGACATAGTGGCGTGCTGTCTCGGGAGACAAACATCGCCTGGCTGAGTCCATGCGTCCGAGAGGTAAGAGATAGTCGAGAGAAAGTAAGGCCGTGGATACGTCGAAGCGGAGAACTGACATTAGAGCGGACGCGGACTATGTGGTGAAGGTCTGTCTTGGTTGAGAGTGTGGTCGTCCAAAGTATAAAGCGGAGGCCGCCATCGTCCCCTGACGCTCTGCTCGCCAACGCCGAGGTATGGAAAGGGTTCTACCCAAGCGCTGCGATACAAGGCGAAGTCGTGAGAACGGTCGGTCGGCCGATAAGTAGTTCGGTAAGGGAGTGAATCCAGTTCAATAAGACCAACCCCGGCGATTATGCTTTTGATAAAAAAGTGTCATGACATCGTATCCCGCCCGCCAAATAACAAGCCTTGCGGCAGTCAGATCTGGAAATAACCCGTGATCAGGGCGCTGCCCAAATCCGACCAAAAACCGGAGAACCCGAGACCGTGGCTAGGGCAAGTTGGAAATCCTTCAGCTCCGAGAGCTGCCGTCAGGGAGCCACCCGTTATTTTTCGTTCGTTATAGCCTGGGACCCTGGTGCTCAACCTCGCCGCTCTAGTCCGAAGCCTGACCAACCGGTTGCTGGCGGCGCATCTTTTCCGCCTCGAGGTTCTCATACAAAAGGAACAGAGCCGTCTCGTTCGCCTTCGACGTGCCCATGATGGTGAACATGCGCTCGCCTGTATCGTCGTGGGGGGCCTATGTCATGTCAGAACCCGACCAAGAAGCTGTGCGACAACCGACTCCACTCACCTTGGCAATCGAGATCCGCGCTCCGGACGTCTTCCGGATCTCGCTGATCTTGGACCCGGCACGGCCAATGATACAACCAACCATGTCGGACGGGATGCTGATGTTCTGCGTCTGGATCTCCTCTCCGTTCTCGTCATGGGTTGGTGGGCCACGGGTGGCTGCATCAGAATCAGACCGGCGATTGTATGGGCGCTGCCCGCCGTTGCTGAAATCGGCGCCATTACCTGTTCGCGTAACACGGTTACCACCGTACGGCGCTCTCTCCTGCGAATAGTTGTTGCTTCCCCCCATCGCCGGCGCGGCATTCGTCGGCGTCCGGAGCGCGGGGTTGTACAGAACGGTTCCGGTTCCACGCTGCCAGTCATCAATAAGGCACTTGCAGATCTCCCAGACCGCGCGCTGGATGCCCTCGGGGGTGCCGAGGATCTCAACGACGCGCTCCGTCGATTGCGGCAGCATATCCTTCTGTGCGACCATGCGTACTCCAGACACATCCTGGATGTGTTTGATCTTGAGTCCCTGCCGGCCAATGATGGTACCCATCTGGTTATGAGAGATGAGGAGCTTGATGGCTGCGGCTTTAGTCAGCAACAGCACTACCAACAAAGCTCGGATAGAACCTACGATGTGTGCCATTTCCCTGGATGACACCGCCCATACCCATCGATGGAGCTCCTTCAAGGAGAGCGCGGGCTACCACGGCATATGCCCTAGAGATGGCGTCGCAGCCGCCCGTGATGGTCAACACACGGTCATGCACTCCCGGCACAACCTTGCTGACGCCGGCCTTGACGCCGGTCTCGTCGCGCAGGTCGGCCACGTTCTTGCCGCCCTTTCCAATGATCACACCGGCTTCCTTGGAAGTCACAATGGCTCGGAGCGTGAGATTGGCCGCGGCATATTCTTCGTCCGTCTTGGGGGCCGGCTCTCCGTCCGGGCCGAGACGCGGCTCATTGTCGCTGAGCTTGAGTCCGCCCATCGAGAGGTCGCCCAGATCGTCGCCATTGGACGGGATGGAGTCCTGGACAGCCGCCATCGTGGTGCAGGGGTGTGTGTTGAGGAGTGAGAGTGATATGTAGCCGACTTCAAAAGAAGAGTGCTGATCGGTGCTCAAGGGACGTGGTGGAGGGAGGCTGAAGGGTATTGGTGACTTGGAGGAGAAGAGTTAGTCGGGGAGAGGAGAGGCGGGATGCAAAAAGCTGTAGAGATGCACGCAAGATCATGAGGAGGAAAGTCAATTGGGATGTGGTGCTGCAGGAGGTGAGGAGCTGGAGAGCAGTCGCGCTGCTTCCTTCTCTGACCAATGTTGCTTCAGAGAGCAGGCGATAGGTTGACAAACACACAAAGAGACCGGAAGGAGAAACGGTGCGCCATTGCGCGCCGCCTGGCGACTTTCTGGCGGGGCATGTGCACATACCTTTTGCAGTAGACTGGTGGTCACGACGCGCAAAGGCGGGGCCAATCGGTGGTGGTTGTCGTTTTTGTTTGGTGAGCGACGAACCGGGGGCGGGGTTGCTAGATCGCTTCTGGCGGACCAGCGAGATACACGAGATAAGGACGACCTCGGAGCAACAAAAGGACACTGCCTCAGGACCCGGCGATTCGGAAACGGCAACAGGAGCTGACGAGAAAAGTCGGGGGAGACGGGCACTCTGGAGTATTGAGTGAGGTAGGTCCCAGGGTTGAGGAGGGGAGAAGGTAGAGAGGGTAGAGGGTGGAGGGTGGAGGCGGGATGGGAAAATGGGGGGAGGAGCGGGCGTTGCGAGGGTCACCACAAGGGGAAAAGGTGAAAGAAAAGAGAAAAAATCCAAGAGGGGTCAAAATTGGATAGTGGAGGGAAGCTTTTCTTGGTGATGGGCAGCGGGGTGAGAGGTGGTAAAAAGAGCAAGCTGCCAAATCTCAGAGCGGGCGGCGTTCCCAATGGTCCAAATTCTCACGCGGCGGCAGCTGGGTTACCAGGGCTGTTGCGCGTTGCAAAAAATCGCCGCCGATGCTCTCGGCAAGGGTCTCTGCCACAACTTTCAAGGTTTTGGCCAGAGTACGGATTACGCAGCGGCAACCTCGAGCTCCAGGTGGGGTGTTCTTCTTCGACTTGACAGATGCACCCTGCTTGCGCATTTCGCCATCTGATCGTGATCCCCCGCGATAACATGAGCGGTCGCGGAAGTCTTTGCCAAGTGCTGTGTACCTTCGGGCGAGTGCAGAGCACCCTTTTGGGCAGCGGGCAGTGGGCGAGCTCCCCTGCTCGGGACCCCGGTCCACCCCACTTGAGCTCAGAGCTCTTTCTGCAAAGAAAAGACTGGTCTTGAAAGTCTGCATCGAAGCTGTCACCGCATCCCAACCTCACCATTTTCTCCGCCATGTCAAAGTCAACACGCCTGCCCGCCGACAGGTCGGATCACACTCAGCCAAAAGCCACAGGACGCGCCGGATGACAAAGCCCGCTGTTTCCCGTGACGCGCGCGGCCTGCTGCCCTCTTGGGCCTTCTTTGTTTCCATCGCCAGTCCAAGACGCCCCTCGACCTCTCTGCCTGCGCAGTGTTTCCTTCTACGTCTTGCCGCGGGACCTTGTCGAGGACCGCGGCGAATGAGCTGGTAGCAGCGCGGCTTGCCTTTATTGCCTCGCCGAGAAGCCCCCCAAAGAATCGACGTGGGGTTTTGTTGAGGTCCGGCCATGTCGATGTCGGAGGCGGCCAAGCAGCGTCGGAATTTAGGTTGACGCTGAAGAATCGCGTCTATCTTCCACCAACTGCGAGCTTCCAATTGAAGGGTTGCATGGCCATTGGCTGGAGGCTCCCGCTTCTGGCTGTCGCTCCTCCAATGTCTTTGATGCCTTCTGCATCGCGAATTCTCGCTGGGCTTGGGATTCGCTCCGCTTTCGGGGTCACATTCCCTGGCAATGGCCGTTGAGACATCGGGATACGGAGCAGTGGGGGCTGCAGCTAACCTGGGTCGAGAGCCAAACAGGGACTCCTCTTACCCACGGGACATCCGCATTCGTCGACGGGGTGAGCTCGGCAGCCGGCCGACATCTCACGGTCGCTCGCCACAGACACCCCTTGGCGCCAGTCGTCGATCGATGGAGATCTAGTCGTCGTCCGTCTCGCTCTGGGGCCGCAATTGGCCCGGGTTTGAAGAATTGATGTTGGTCAAGGGGCGCATATGGGTCCTCGCAGCAGCTCCATGGCATGCACCCACGCACCCCAACCTGGCCTTGAAGGGTGGTCCTCTGCACACACATATGCTGTGGCACTGGATGCTGCAGCAGGTCGCAGCCGGCGAGCGGGTAGACAGGAAGTATATTGCCTGATTAACCTCGACCGGTGTGCATTCGCCACTCACAGCTCGTCGCCGTTGACTTAGCGGCCCTCTCTCGACCCGGCTCGCCGCTCCCTCGCTCCCGACTGGCCTCAGCCCTCCGAGGCCACAGGTCCTCCCCAGAGGTCACTGCTTTCCTCTTTGGGCGGTTGCCAATCATCTCCCGCGCAGCGTCTACCTCGCGGTCCGCAACCCAGCCATTGGGCAGGTTGCTTGGTCAATTGGCATCTGGCAAGCGGGGTTTGCGACCACGAGGGCACCGGTTTCTAGTGCAGTAGCCGCCCTCACTCATGCGAGCGCCGACCCGTCCGCCGGCGAATGATGGATCGCGGCACGTCCAGTCGACGGCACGGTGTTGCTGCGACCCATCAGCGAGTAACTCGCCGTCATGTGATATGAACATGCTGCAGCGCCGGCCTGCTTGGTTTGGTCTAGGATCGTATCTGCGGTAAGAAGCGGGTAATACGGGCCTAGGTTGAGTCGAGCACCAGCGTTGGAGCAGGACGGTTAGCATCCTGCTCTGACTGGCATGTATTGTCAATATATTCCGTAACTGCATTGTGAATGAATACCTGTACTTGCTCGGTACGTCAGCTTGTTATTCCCGGCGAGTGTCCTGAGAAGGCCAACAACAAGTTCATCACCAACCTCGCGCTCGCAAACATCTCAATGCGAAGGAAGAAAGTGCATGCTTGATCAGTATGTTGAACCCAGCTAGCGAGACGCATCCCTTCCCGTGGGATGAGAAAACCTCCGAAGGGAGGCTCCCAGGGCTGTATTGCACTTTGAGGAACAGTTAACATAACATAAAAACCCCGCAAAACACTCACTTACACGTAACAACCCGGGACTCATCCCTCAACTTCTCTGGAAAATCTGGGGTAGTAATATATCTATATTATGAGGAGGTCTTGTATTATTCATTCCACTGCGGCCACTATCCAAATCCGAGATCTCAACCTGCAAAAGAAACCGAAAAAGAAAATCCCGTGCATGAATCCTAACTACCACTCACACAACTAGGTAATAAACAATCGCGCATGTAAACTGTCAACTGCTAGCACCCATTGACAAATCACCGGTGAAGGTGGAAACGGGGTGATCCAGAGTTTCTAGCCTCGCGGTGCCTAGTCAGTCCTTAGGTCCTGAGGTCCTTGGAAATATATATAGATATAGTGCTCCAGGACAATACAATAGAGTTTCTAAACAGTACGTCTTCATCGAGACATCCCTCCATGTTACCTGCCTTACTTATCCTGTACTCTGTACTCTAAATGCAGTTAAACGGGCAGCGGTTTATCAGTTCCCGTATATATCTTCGGCGGTTCCCCAACATTAGAGTTTCTCCTCAGCCTCCTTGATCCCTCGCTCCTCATAAGGATCTTTAGGAGAGTCGGAAAGGGTTGGGGAAGGGGGGGGAAGTTACCTGGTACAAGAGAGAGAGAGAGAGAGAGAGAGAGGATGTGCTTGCTCATGAAAATGTAATCTAATCACATTTCGCGATACCAAACCAAGCCAAAAATACCTGGTTTCCCGATATATATCAGACTGGGCCTGGACCTGGTATCCTATCTGAAGAATCACACCTTAGTTTCAGTTTATCTTAGTCTAGCGTTGATTCCACAAACGAGGGCTTCGAAGAAACCGTCGTCCGTAAGGGCATATTCCACGTGAGCGAGAAAAGCCACATCACATCTAGACTAGACAGATGTGTCATGGCCCTGGCGCACCGGTGCATGGTCGAGGTGACGAGCTGTAGTCATAGGGAGCTGGAATTTGTATCCTTTTATAAGGGCATAACATAGTGGTTGCAGCGCTGTGCTAGCTGCCGTAACAAGATGCAAGGTATCAAGAAAAAAGTCATATGTATTCCTAACCTCGGCCACTATACATCCCCTCCCGTAAATGATGGCAATAACACGCATCTTGACAACCAAGAACTCTTATCAAACAGCATGCTGTGCTGAATTCCCAAACAACCATCCCCCTCCCTTCTAAGTAACGCCCCGGAAATGATTGTCGACGATGCTAATGCCGCCCACTATCTGCCTTCCTCCGTTTCCAACGGCGCGAATGTTGCGTGATAATGAGAAAAAAGGTCCATATATGTTGCTGCTGCCTCTTTGCGCCGTCAGAATTCTCCAAATCCCCGCGAGATGAAAAGGTAAGGAACGATGAGAGCAAGCGATATGCAGAAACCAGGAAAAAAGGTCAGATCTTAGCCCTCCCAAACTCCCCATTGCCAAATGTGAAAGGAGAGACAGCCAACTACCCAACCATGCAAAACTCCAGTTCCGTCGCGTATGTTCTATAAAGTGTACAACACTCTCTTATTCCAATCGTCCGTAAGCCATAATCTCTGTTCCTGGTCTCATTGCTGACAGTTTAACCTCCTAGACTGCCGGGGAGAATAATATCTGTCCCAAATCTCACATGACAGAACAGCCCGCTGTCCTGGCCCGCCTCCGCCCGGCCACTTGGCCAGGCTGGGCAGCCGCCTCTTCATCCGCGTTTGCCTGAGCTTCGCGGAGTCTCCGTCTCCTACGACGTCCCCCGGCACCCGTCACGCCGGCCTCCTCCGCCGCCTGCATAAAGTCGGCCCACTTTCGCTCCAGCCGGCGTGCCGATGCCACATCACCGCGCAGCACTCGTTTCGTGTGCTCATCCACCGTCATTTGCCAACCATGAAAGCACCTGAGCGTGATAATCTCACTTGGCGGGCCAAAGTCTGAGGCGATACCGAAATCATGCCGAGATTCGATCATCTTCCCCTTCAGCTTCTCCGCGTTGCGACTGAGGACTTCTCGGACTCCGGTCCACGACACGTTGGGGTTGTCGTATACGGTCAAACTTAGACCCACGGAGGGATGACCGGACGGGGGAAGCGGGACGGTACGCCCGCGCACCATCGCAGCGGCTTCTGCCAGTGAGAGATCGCCAACTCTGGTGTTATCAAAAAAACAACTCCGCAGACTGGTGCATTTTCGAAGGACAGGCAGCATGCCTGCGTCGCTGAGATTCTCGCAATAGCTGATACTGAGGTGCTCGAGCCTCGGGGCACACGGGGCCTTGGCGAGGTGTTCAGAAAGCAACGAATTGGTGAGATGGCTCAACTCTTCCAGGTCCAGGTGAGTGAGTCGGGGAGTGGATGCCAAGATGGGTTCCAGGGCTGCGTCCGTGAGGGCAGAGATACGGTTCAGCTGCAAACCCTCGAGCTCAGGGACCAGATAACCCAAAGCTTTCACGCCTTGGTTCGTGAGTCGAGAGCAGCGAGACAGGTCGAGGTGGCGGAGTTTCCGCGGTGGAACGATAGGACGGTCGGTGAGAATATCTCTCTCCGGGTTCACTCCATGCATCATTATCTTCAATGCTGCGTCCGTCAGTTCCTCGCATCCGGCAAGTACTAGCCGTTCTAGATTGTTCGTCTCGAAGATGGCCTGGGCGAGTTGTCGGTTGTCGAAGCCTTGAATTTCGCCCACCCGGAGGTCTTTCAGCTTGGGGCAGCCCTCAATGACGAATTTTATGCCCCGAGCATCCATCTGCTGGCACCACGAAACATTGAACGTCTCTAATTGGGGGCACGAGTGAGAGATAATCTTGCAAGTGGCGTTGGTAACAGCGGTCAGGCCCGTGAGGTTGAGGTAGGTGAGTTTCTCGTTGCTCTTGATCAGGCTGTGCAGCGTTGACCGCTGAAAGTTGCGACAGCCCTCAAGCGTTGCGTTGATCAGGTTCTTGCAGGCCTTGACCACCATTTCGGCGCGCTTTTCGTGTTCCACCTGGACGCAGCCCCTGAGATTGAGATCCTTCACAAACGGTCCAGCCGCCACAATGATCTTTGCCAACGACTCGGCCGGGATCTCCTTGTAGAATTCCGAAGCGTCAAAGCGAGTCCACAGCTGACCGTCAAAGCACATCTCATAAAATTCTTTGGACACCCTCGAGGCGCGAACCAGCTCCTTCGGGAGCAAGAAAGAGAGGACGTGAATCTTGAGTTCGTGTGGCATGCTGGCCCACAAGCTGAATACATTTATCTTCCTCTTTACCTCTGCGGGAACGGCTGCCGTTGTCGGGAGTAGAATCGGGTTCTCGACTTTGCGGACGGCCAAGACGGCCTCGATACCATCGTAGTCAGGTGACTCAGGGATCGGGCTT
Organism: Echria macrotheca; assembly: GCA_030411725.1. Lineage (NCBI taxonomy): Eukaryota > Fungi > Ascomycota > Sordariomycetes > Sordariales > Schizotheciaceae > Echria > Echria macrotheca. The sequence continues at coordinate 564,846 of MU839841.1, read as the reverse complement.
CCCGGGATCGAAGTCGGAGCGCTTGATCCGTCGGCGGTAGATACGTGAGAGAAGTACGACGAGCCCGAGCTGGGATGAGCGAATGGGGAGGAGCTCGAGGCCAGGCTGACACACGACAAGGTGCCATGCCTTCCGTAGGGGGTGCTTGAGGCTCGAGGCCGGCCGACCTGTGCGAGCGTCGGGGACGAAGAGATGCGTTGGAGACCACGGAGTAGCCGCTGCCGGCTGCTCTTCTTTGCCGGACCCTCGGGTTCAGGCTCGGGCCCGGTGGCTCTCTCGCCGTTGACCGCAATGTCGGGAGTGGCTGAAGGCCCTGGTTGAGCAGGGCCGGGGGCTGGCGTGCTCTCGAGAGGGCTAATTGCGTCGATTTCGGCCATGGCGACGGCTCAATGGGGAGCGTCGATGCTGAGGCGGTCGAGCTGATGGTATGGACAACGGGGAAAAAAAGGGGAGGTCAGGACGATGCGCTTAATTATTCGGCCTCGACCGCCCAAACGGCGGGCCGGCGAAGCGTGCGGTGAGCCCAGGGTCGGTGGCGCTGTCAGTAAGCTGAATGGTGCTGCGCAACGTGATGGAGGGTGGGGTGGGGTCCAGCCAGTACCAGACCGGGCGGGCGAACAAGGAAGGCCCGACAAAACGCCCGAAAGGGGACAAAAGGATGCCGGGATGAGACCTGTCTGGCGAAGGGGCTTGGAGTCAGTGGTCTGAAGTCCGCTTGCAGTCCCCGTGGCGCCGGGTCGAGGCGAGTCGAGGCTGGCAAGCTGGCTGCCCTTTCCAACTTGTGGTCGACCGGCTGCGGCGATCGTCGCGGGGAGCTCCCAGCGTCTGAGAGGCAAAGCCGGTTTCGTGGTCCAAGAAAGTAGCTCAGAAACCGGCTCTGCGCTGCCTTTATCCCAGGTCGGCCTTCGTTTGCGGCAAGCCGCGCCAGCTTGTGCGCGTGTGGTTGCGCTTCGTGTGTCAAAGTCCGTTGACCAGGCGATACGGGTTGCGGGCAGCAAGCAGAGCAGCAAGCAGCAAGCAGGATGCACCTCGGACACCGGCCTGTGGTCCAGATCGCCTGCGCAGACGTCAAGCCAACGAAGCAGAAAGCCGAAGCTGAGACGACAGCATCGGGTGGGGATTAAGTAGACAGAGCAGAGTAATTATTACTTGGTCGTGATCTTGAATGCGTCCGGATCTCCGAACAATCATGGCTGTGCCAGCCGACCCATTGCCCTCTCGCAAAGTTGCATCCGTTCCCCCAGGTTGGGTACACCTACTTGCGCCATATCGACGCTGGCCAAACAAGAGGTTGCCATGTCCAATGCTCGTGTGCCCCCTTACAGCATGGCGGCCAGCTGGGTAGCCCAGCAGGAGGAGCAAAAAGGGTCTCTCCCTGCTGCTGTGCAGCCCACCACTCCAGAACGTGGTAATCGCCCGTCGATAGCAAATGCAAGATTCTACGCTCCTATCGCCTAAATCGGCCACCAGTATCAATCACTCGACCATCCTTCGTGACTTGTTGTGTGACTGCTATTGGCTCGGTGGGGGTTTGTGATCCCTCTGTCTGGTTCTTATCTTATCTACCCCTCCATCCAGACCCTGCTTGCTCTCGTGTAGATGCAGCCATCCGTGCTATCGCAGCAACACCGACTGGTCTTGTCTGGCAAATCGACCTCTTCATGGGGACGTCGATGACCAAGTGATCGCTGATAGAGGTTTTTGAACACCAGACTCATTCTCCATGGGCGCGATGCAGTTTTAATGACTCGACAGAAGCAAGTCGGAACCCCCGCAACGACCCCACCTGCCCCGTTTACGTTTACTGGGCTGAGAAAGCGGGGAACCTGGAAGACCCATCCGCGTGGACAGCAGGCCAACGGGATCAACAGGACGGCGCGGAACGACAAAGATGGCGCGTAGGTATTGGGTGCCACGGGTGCCAGCGCGGGATTGCCTTGGACCCTGCGTTTTTATAGTTAACTGATGGAAGAGCAGAGGAAGGCCATTGTGGAAGTGGCCAACAAGGATCGGCAGAATCAGCAGACCCTTGTCGAGACCCCTAAAGGAGATCATTCAGGTGGTTTCTTTTTGATAAGACTTTGCAACCTACATCCCACTCACTGGTCAGAAGTTCTGCGCCGGAAACCGGGATTCCAACGCAGAACAAGTCTTCAGCATAAGGCCACGGCATTTCACAGACATGACCGAAATATCTGATCTCAGCTTCGTCTTCTCATGCTCTGCTTGAAGACTCGTAAGGAGGCGCAGGATTTCGTGGATTGCCTGGCATGGTGCTATGAAAAGCACACCGCTGCCTCCTCGGAGTCTCGCGCTGTTCCTACACACCGGGCTCTGGATCCTGGTTTCTCTCTCTCAAATGACTAGGCGCTGATAAAAGGCGCTCCGCATCCTCAGCGAGCTCCGTGGAGTTGGAAGAAGCTTTGTTCATCTGACCTTGAAGTTGGCCGAGCGGTGAAGATAAAGACACCGGTCGGCGTGCCTTTTACAGGGGGCTTTTGACCATGGGACCAAGAGCCAAGCCAGCGGTTACCGGCGTCAGGGGTGGTTCGGGTTTCTTCGACTGGTGTCCGCCGGATCTTGTCCTGCCGACCACGGCCGTTTGCGAGGTTTCAGCGACTCGGCTCATCTTAACCCGTCTGCCGGCACCCGGAGAGGACTGAGCGTCGGAGCGGGTAGCGCGCTTGTAGACAACGTTGGCGCTCCGGGAGAGCGGGACACGGTTCAGTCGGTCCGGCGGGCACGCAGCTAACCCTGTTTTTCCTCTCCGACCAAACCACACGGCGCACCACACAGTTTGTTCATGTCGCCAGGCGCTGCAGAAAGCATCCCATGGCTACACCATCGAGGCGTTGCGGCTCGCGGTTTGGTGCATCCACCCCAAGGCAAGCTCCCGTGGAGCACATGTTTTCAGTCGGCTTTGCGATCCAGCTGACCTGCGTCACTCGACAAGTTGAACAGCATCAGTGGTACGCCCCCCGGTCTCTCCTGACTGCCGGCTGCTGCTGGCCCCTTTTCCACTATCGCTCTTCGAGCATGTGAACATTCCCATCCCCCATCTCGTGTCGGGCTGCCATGATTCCGCCGACCTATGCGTTTGTCATGGCAGAATGCTTGGCTGTGTTCCCCGCAGCGTGTCGCTGCTGGTGGGGCTGGATATGCCGAAGTCGACGTTCCCGTGTTTTCTTGCCAGGAATTGGGAAGACCAGAGGACCAGTGTGTGGGAGGAACCAAGCCGGATGCCGAATATTGGAAAAGATCATCGTCAAAGACGCTGCACGATGACCTCGTCCCAGGTTGTTCCTATATACTGGCACAACGTCGTCGAGAGACCGGAGGGACATTTGCCGCCGCTATACGTATAGTGGAGTCGATCTCGGGGGAGAAAACCAAGGAATAAGCTTTCAGTAGAATCTGGATGCGAATAATATGCTCGAATCCGACGTTTAGATAGTTTCTCCAGGAGGTAGCACAGGTCCGCTATCGTGGGTGACCCGTTGGGTTGAGGCAGGATCACCGTGCGATTTCCAGAGCTTTGGGACTGTGAGCGTTGGGTCGGTTTCCATATGAGAGTTACTGGTGGTGGAAAGCAGTTAAAAGACTCAAGTCAAATGTCATCCCAAACTGCCAGAGAGGATGATAGGGACATTCCGGACCGTCTCTGTCCCGGAAAGGGATGAAAGGTCTGTTGATCCGCGACAATCTAGCAAGACTTGGATCGATCTCAGGACCTGAGGCCTATGCTGCACTGTGCCAGCACTGTACAGCGTGGGCGAACCCTCGAACCCCGATTTGCTCGTCATGCATCGAAATTGGGCCCTCTCCCGCTAGACTTAGCGGACTCGGCCGGAGCCAGGTCAAAATTCTCTAGAGACAGACGTGGTTCTTGACACATCGCATTCCTGCGACCCGCTACTACAATTGCCATTGAAACCACTGGGGTCTCGAGACGATAGAAAACCAGCAACTGTGGACAGAAACGGTCTGGAAAAACAGGCGACCCAGGCTGCAGCGAACCCCGAAAGACTCATCCGTGTTCGCCGTCCTTCCAGCCCAAACCGATCTGACGACGAATCTTCGGCATCTCCAGTAGGGCTGGTCAAGACCAACGTATGCCAGCGGCTGATCGAGATATCCGCAGAAAGCATCCGATCCAGCGCGAGCTTGGAACAAGACGCACAAGAGCACCTGTCCCGGATCTCGCGACTTCTAGTGCTGATAACCCAGCCCTATCCTTCCCGCCCGTCGCACAACACCTCGGCGCCCTCTCCGGCATTTAGACCCCGCCGCCTCCCGCCAACACGCCACTGGACATCAAGATCTCCGCCAAAGACAAAGAAGATCACCCATCCGTCTGTTCCAACCCCGGGCCAACACTGTGTCCGCCAATTATGCTAGGCATTCATGGCGGGAACTCCGAGAATGGTGCGTGCCGTTCTGCTGCGCGCACATCGCGCCGAACTCCTGGCTGTCCAGAGCTTGATGCTGACGCTCCTCTCTGGACAACAATAGGCGACGATATACGACGAGAAGCTCCCGAGGAGCGCGGCCGTGCCACGCTCGGCCCCTCCCTTCAGATTCCAAAGAACAAGAGCACGGGGAACCTGGGACTCATTGGTGACAGTCCGGAAAAGGCCCGCATCCGCTTCTCCTTCGATGCCGGCGCGGCTGCCGCGGAATACGATGCTATGACAAGGTTAGTTTGGTCAATCTAGGGGGGGTTTCACGATGTGGGAGTTTGGGCTTGCGGAAGTGCGGCGAAGACGCTGCCATCTGCTGTCCCCGAGACCGGGCTGACATTGCTGTCTTAGAACTCCAATCATGACCGATCATGATCATGGACTAGGTCTTTCGGGGCTCAGACGCATTCGACAACAGCATAATCCCATGAGGGCGCCGACGCTTCCGTCCTCAGCGAGCAGGACACCGTCGATAGGAGCGTTGACGAGGTCGTCTTCACTCACCGTGATGATGGATGCACACACACATTCAGTTCCCCTTTCACCGGGGCCTGGGTCTCCTGCTTTTACAGAGGACCTGTCCAGATTCCCCTCTGAGTCCCTGCATTCGTTTTCCTTTGCACACCAGTCCGAGGACCTGATTCATAATCGGCAGACTGTTCTGAAGCGTTCCATAGAGTTCATGAAGGACCGCATGGGATGGTCTGCAACCTCGGGCGCGGGTATCGCCAGCGCACAGGCGAGAGTGACGGGAGACGTCGAGACGCAACACATGCTTGATTTGCTGGCAAAGGCGAATCTTGTCGGTGCCGGAAATCTGCCAAATGGGGATTCAACCATGCCTCTGGGGCCGCTGAGCGGACCGGCCGTGATCTCTGGGGAGAACGTGTTTGACAAGGAGTTTGTGCCTCGAAGCGCCAGCCCTGAGCCAATGGACCGAGAAGCCACTCTGTCCCCAACTTCAGTCTCGCCGACTGAGACGGAAACACCAGAGTTGAGCTCCAGGCCGCAGGCTGCTGTTGTGAGCCAGGATTCAGAGAACTCATCAAGGACGCCAACTAACGAGAGTGGAACAACGGCACAGACTTCACCCCCCGCATCAAGGCGTCCCAGCGCGCTAAAGAGAACGATGACAGATACCGTCCATGTGACCGTTCAGCAAAAGCTTATGGATGCCATGGCAAAACCTTTTCTCGCAACTGACACCGCCAATTTGGACAAGGTTCCAGCCTCTGCCGGCGCGCAGCCCTTCTCGCCCCTTCTTCCGCCGCTTGGTATGAATTCGGGCATGCACAGTCACGCCACGAGGTGGGTGCCTGCCGCGCAAGCTATTTTCACGACTGAAGCAAAACCACCCTGGACAATCTTAGCCGCTAATGACCTCGCGTGTTTGCTGTTTGGCGTCACCAAAGCGGAGGTCAGAAAAATGGGCATCTTGGAAGTTGTGCAGGAAGAGCGAAGGGGTTGGTTGGAGCGGAAGCTGCAGAAAGGCTCCCCGGAGGAAGCCGGCGATGGCTCCGAGAGCGAAATAGCTCAGCCAGCCCCGGCAGTCCAGACATCAAGCCTGCTTGGCTCGCGTGCCGGAGGAATTACCGCGAAGCTGCTGAGCAAACCCAACTCACGATCTCAGACGCCCAAGAATGGCCGGCGACCCGCAACGGTTCACAGCGGGGACCCTAAGCCACCGAGGCCAGGACATTCCCACAGCAAGTCTAGAGGCGTATTGCTGTGCGGCGACGTGGTGCCCATCCAAGTACGGTCTCTTGAGAGTGTCGATGACTGTCTGCTAACGGATTTGCAGAAACGGAACGGCGCTACCGGATCCGCCAGCTTATGGGTTAAAGAGAAAAGGGTCGGCTTGATCTGGGTCCTCGAAGAGATCCATGAGGACGTGGCTTATGTGGGAGTCGGGGAGGAAGGCGCCGTCGTCAAGGTTGAGGGGGCTGTCGGTCCGATCTGGGGCGACGACGCGCTCCAGCCGGGCATGGATATCGGCAAGCTAATCCCTCGGATTCCTCGACAAGGCTTCGATCCACGGACCGGCGACGTCGACTTCGCGCAGGTGGCCAAACTGAAGTACTTCACATGCCGAAACAGCGAAAGGATCAACATCCCCACCACGATCGAGCGGGTCAGAGGTAGTCCAGACTTGCGAGTATCGAGCTTCCCTCACATCGCCGGGATCGTTGTCATCTCGCCACATACCTTGACCATCAAGAGCTCGAATTCGGTCTTTTGCGGAGCGCTGTTCGGGCACGAGAGGCCGGATGGCATGTCGATCAACAACCTGGTTCCCAATTTCAGCAAGGTTCTGCGGGTCCTGACCGAAGAAGACGGTGTCCAACTGGTCGACGGCATCGTCATCCCCGAGCACTCGTTCAGAAAGGCTGCCGCGTTCCTTGCTCTCAAGGAGGGCCGACCCGAGGCCGCGACAGGGTTCCTGCGACCCGAGGGCCTGCCGGCGAAGCACCGTGACGGCACCGAGTTGAAGATTGACATCCAGATGCGGGTTGTCAACAGCGAGAAGCACCCGTCCGTGCATGAGGAGGCAGCAGAGGATTCAAGCAGCAGCCATGAAGGGCAAGGGAACAAGGTTGCCACACCGCACACGGAGATCATGTACGCGCTATGGATCACATACTCGAGACACCTTCATGCTACGCGGACAAACCTAGGAGCCGCTTCACCGCTTCTCTCGGGTACGGCAACTCCCTTGCATCAGCCATCGCCGGGTCAAACTCCAGCACATACGCCACAGGAAATTCAATCCGATGCGGAGGAGCCACAAAAGGGGGAATCCACGACGTCGTCGCTGGCTCGGCAAATCAAGGAGGCAGCCCTAACTGCCGCCGCAAAGCTAACCGGTACTCAGAAAGCTGTCGAAGCCGAAGTCCACAAGGATCAGCTCCACAAGGATCAGCCTGCACCAGCGTACGCCGCCAAGCCGGCGAACAAGAAGACCATTGACGACTTCGTCATCCTCGAGGAGATGGGACAAGGCGCATACGGGCAGGTTAAGCTGGCTCGCTACCGCAGCACTGGCGAGAAGTGCGTCCTCAAGTACGTGACCAAGCGGCGGATTCTTGTCGATACATGGACCCGAGACCGACGGCTGGGAACGGTGCCGCTTGAGATCCATGTCCTCGATTATCTGCGTCGGGATGGGTTCAAGCACCCGAACATTGTCGAGATGGAAGACTTTTTCGAGGACGACGTCAATTACTACATCGAAATGGTCCCACATGGGCTGCCGGGCATGGATCTCTTTGATTATATTGAACTGCGGACCAACATGGACGAGCAGGAGAGCCGCAGCATCTTTGTGCAAGTGGCCCGGGCGATCCATCATCTACACACCAAGGCGCTCGTTGTGCACCGCGACATCAAGGACGAGAATGTCATCTTGGACGGCGAGGGTCGGATCAAGCTTATCGATTTCGGCAGCGCGGCATACATCAAGAGCGGGCCTTTTGACGTGTTTGTGGGGACCATTGGTAAGTTATCTGATTAGGAAGAGGATGGTGAGCTGACAGCGGTCGACAGATTATGCTGCGCCCGAAGTGCTGGCAGGCAAGCCGTACTGCGGCAAGGAGCAGGACGTGTGGGCGCTCGGCATTTTGCTCTACACCATCATCTACAAGGAGAATCCGTTTTACAGCATCGACGAGATCATGGACCGTGACCTGCGCATCCCGTACGTCATCAGCGAGGAGAGCATTGATCTGATCCGCTGCATGCTTAATCGGGATGTGTCGCAGCGGTATGATATCGAGCAGGTGCTGGCTCACCCGTGGTGTCAGATTCACTAGGATGAGACCAGGGGGGTGAATTTCTCTGGGAGAAAACAAAAACAGTAAAGGGCGGTGGGTGAGTGAGTTGTTTTGAATGTATTGATACCCCGAGGAAAAGAAAATGATGGAAAGCATCTTTTTTGTGGGTGGTTTTGGAACCAGCGATGGGAGAAGAGGGGAGAAGATGTTGCCAGGGGCAAAGAGGAGGATGGCATACGCGCATACATGTTACATGTGGTGTATGATGAATATGCACATGGACCGACAGAACGAGGGAAGGATGGAATGAGAAAGACGAGGGAAACGAAATGGGATGGAACGGGAAAGCGAAACGAGTCCTTTTTATCTCTTGACAATGCATGGCAAAACGGGCGTCTTTTTATATCATTCAGATTATATTGCATGCAGGGTGATCACGAAAGAATATTCACTGGACTCTACTCTAGTGTGACATGCTTGCTTGGTGTTGATTAGCGCACGCAAATTGAGTCCTCGTTTTCTTTCTTTCCACCATGTATGGGACCTAAACAGGAAACAGAGAAAACAAAGAAACAGAGAAAAAGAGAATGAAGTCGGATAATCCGGGTATTGTATTTGTATATGTATATATTGAGACAACTGCTTGTGAGTGGTATCTTTTGGTTTCGAAACACACCTGTTCTTTAAGTCTAAAACCACTGCACGTATCTAGACTAGTATACTAACTACGTAGTATTGACTATCCATACCTACCTACCTAGTCTAGTTTTGAGCATAAAAGTGGGAAAGGCGTTTAGATTACGATTGTGGAAGAACTCGACTACTTGGGTGGTTATGCAGACTCTAAACTCTAGAAGCTTGGACCCAATGCACGGACACCCCCTACATCCGGACGCTTTTCACACCAAAAACCCGAAATTTCGAACCCAATTATCCACCCCAACCACATTAGTAAAAATTCTAGTAAAATTCTTACTAATATAGGCATAGCTAAATTATATTATACTATTTAATTTTTATTATTTCCGGCTATATTTAGTAGGTTATAACGGGTCAAAATTACCCAATTTACTCGATAATTGTATATTTACCTATAAAACTGCAAATACTATATATATAAAAACGTTAAGATATATATATTATACTACATCTTTTATAAATTTAGTATATATATAATTTTATTATATAAAGCAGTATACGTATTTTTAATATAATTATCTTTTAGCGTTTTTACTACTTACTAAATTAATTAATTTAAAATTAGTAATAAAGTAATATATATAACTTTCTAAATATACTACTTATAATTGCATTAGAATTAAGCATATTATATAATACTTTATATTTTAAGCTTATATTATAGTATTTATAGTTTTTTTTTTTTATAACCGGTTATTTAAGCGTATAAAAAAGGTATTTAGCTATATTACATTAATATACTTATAGTATATATAAGTAGTAGCTAAAATATAAATTTATAGCTTAAAACCTATAATGTATTTTTTTTACGTTACTTATAGCTGTATATTAATTAATATATAAATAAAGTATATAGTAGTTTTTTAGATATATAATTATATATAATATTCAGCTGTAAAGCGTTTGCTACTACTAATTAACTTATTTATAAACTCTATATACTTAATTATATTAAATATATTTACTAGTTTGTTAATACCTATTGTAATTACTTTTTTATAAGTAAAAATCTTATTTTTAACTTTTTAGTAGATTTTACTAAGCAATTGCGAGTAACTGGAACTATATTATATAAAAATAAAAGTATAAGCAAATTATAACGTTATTATGCTATTGAAAATATTTTTCTTGGAATTTTTACTAATGTGGTTGGGGTAGATATTTAGTTTTAAAATTTCGGTTTTTTAGTGTGAAAAGCGTCCGGATGTGGGGCGGGTCCGGATGTGGGGCGGGTCCGGATGTGGGGTCACGACGTCTAGACTCTAGACTCTCTAAAGTGGCGGAAGGCCCCGGCAATCGCGACCTGGTACCTATCTTATGTGACAGAACTTGTCCAATTCCATATAGGTTTTGATATCAAGCTCGTTGAATAGATTGTATCCCGCATTACCTTTTTTCAAGTCAATGAATGATACTCTCAACACGTTTATTTACCGTCCCGTCCACCTCGGGGACAGCTAATAAATACAAAACGGCCTCTATTGTACATATATCTAGGCATACAGGGTAGTGGTATCATCAACAAAACTCCCATACTCCAGTCTCTGCCACCAGCTATTTACAACTGCTCCTTCCGAATCGGCTGCAAGCCAAAAATCTCATCCGCAGAGGGCTTCCTCTCGTTGGTGCCGTCCGCATTTACCACCTCGCCAAACAAAAATGCGTTGCGCTCCCTGCTAGGGTTCTTCTTCTTTCTGACGGACGCGCCCGGCCCACTGCTGCTCGATGGTCGACTCGGCGGGAGGAATGCTGATGAGTGTCCCGACGACGAGACGCTAGCATCCGGCTCGAGCATCCATGCGAACGAGGACTGTGCTATGGTTGATCGTGTGGGTATCGGTCCCTTTGGACGTTCCTTCGCGGGAACTTGTGGAGACGCTTCGTCTCCAATAACCGTCGGACGTGTTGCGGGCGTTGACGCTGGTGTGGTGGCGTCGTTGCTCTTCGGAACCGGTAGTGTGGGGGCAGGAGGCTCTGGCGCATCCGTGTCCATCTTGTCTAGATCCTCAGCTCCATGGTCCGCGACTACTTCCTCCGGGAGAGTGGCTAATCCGGTGACTTGAGCTTCTTGCTCAGGAGAAGAAAGTGCAGACCTGGTCTCGTCAACGGCCGAAGAGGTCATAACTACCTGGGTCGTGTCGAGAGCCACGGTCGGTGATCGAATCTCGCTGTGCCCCGAGATCGACAAGGTTCTGATCGCGGGCAAATCCTCTTCTGGGAGAGCTAAGCCGAGGTCCACCAGACAGGCCTTGACGAACTGGACTTTGGCCGCAGCAAGCTCGATCGCCTCAAGGTGCTTCTCCTTGTCTCCGTCGAGTTTAGATGCGGCAACAAGCTTCAGGTTCGTAATACTTTCTTCCAGCATCGCGGCTAACTGGCCGTTCCGGCGCTGCATCATGGCGACCGAATGATCAGAAGCTCCGGTATGAGCCAAGGGCGACCCTCTTCCCCTGCCAGGGCTCCTGGCCTCCTGGAACCCCTGCATGTTACGCCGAATCTCCCCGACGGCATCCCGAACTGCCTGGTTAATCCCAAGCTTCTCGCCCCTTTCGATCATGTTCTTCGTCGCACCCTGAAGTAGGGCTTCCACTCCGCCTGGCTGCTGCAGCAACCTTGCCGTGGTGGAAAGGGGCGATTTAGCGCCGAGGGTTCGGTGCCGTAGGCTTCCGAAGCCTTGGAATGATGGGGATGGACGAGGAGGCGCGACATTTGAAGTCGATGCTGACACCGTGGGGCTCTTCCCAGTATACTTGAAGATTAGCGTCACACCGCCAGCGGCGTTTGGGTGGTCTCGTAAGTAGATGGCATCATCAACGAAGGTGTGGGGGCCGTGTGGCGGCTGAGGTGCCGGGTATTTGAGTAGAAGCTGAAGTGCGACTGAGTAATCCGCCTCCAGTACTAAGGCCGGGTCAGAAGACTGGATGCAATCACCAAATGGGTTTCTTCTTACAAGTCCACCGAATCCTCAAAAGCATAGCAACGCAGATCAGATCGATCAGCTCGAGATTCGGATCGAAAGCAAAGATGGTGTCCCAGAGCACGAGGAGCTGGTTGAACGGAAACTCCCGACCAAAGAGGAGACGAATCCATCGGCTGAAAACCAGTTAGCGAGGAGATATAATGAGTAATGGGAAGACATACATGAGGAAAATTTGGGGCAGAACTTCGATGTTGCGAAGGTGGGTTGCGAGCTCCTGATCAACTCTCATGAGAGCAACCTCGTGGATGTATTTGCTCTTCTCCACGATCGTGTTTTTATCAGAGACCGAGGTTTCCGAGCCGGAACCGACTTCGTAGAAGACGCTCGCGCGGCCCATCAGTCGCGAAAAGAGCGCATAAGCGTCATGCTCGATGTATCTGGAATCCAGTATGTCCAACATGATCCCATCGGCATCGTCCTCGGCGGATACAGCAGCACGATCGATAGCATCTTGGGCCACCACCTGGACGATAGGGGCCAGGAGCTCATGCATGCCCTGGCGGTAGCCACCCACCCCGGGATTCAGCTTGCAGTAGAGAAACAGAATGTCGAGTATCATGGTCTGGATAGCCTCCTGGTGGTAAAAAGGCTCATCCGGCAGGCGACGGACATCCTGCTGGATCTCGGCGCGGATAACCTCATCCTGTCGGACGGCATTCCAAGGGGAATCGGGATCGTCGGCAAGCGGATCGAAGGAGAGTTCGGCCAACTGCTCGGGGTGCCGGATGAACCTGAGATGACGCTCGCACAATGATTCGTACAAGCTACGAGACTCGCCCAGGATGAGCGGCCACTGTGCTGGGGCGGCATCCCTGAAGAGCAGGAAGATTCTCCAACACAGCGACCTCAGACCAGCCACACACGGACTCGTCGGACCATTGAACTTGACGGCCCGTTGGAGGTCGACGATGCCAGCGCCGTGCCTCAGCGTCTCCTCCCATCTTGACCTGCTACAAGTTAGCGTCAAATGTTTAGGGTTGGATAGTGGATGAACAGCTCACTTTGTTTCAGCGAATGACCTCATTTTGCGTCATGACATGTCCCGCATGTTCAACTGGCAACAAATGGTGAAAGAAACAACTGAAGGAGGGACTAGCGATTTCTACAATCTGCCTTGGTTCCGTGGGATCGTGTTCCTCAAATACCGCCTCGGTGACGGTTGCAATGCACGGTGAGCAGTGGTGGGCGACACGCTACGGTTTACGGTATCTGTCAATTGAGGAGTTGCAGAGACACAGATTGGTTGGTGACGACGCGCTTTCCACTGCTGGACTTGACTGCAGCGAGGTGGGGTTGACGTAGAGCTCGGCGGCCCGTCACCAATCCGGGGCCGGCTGCCGGGGTGTTCAGACCCCTGTTTTCCGGCCCTGTCTCGCTGCAGCCCGCCTCCCGGCCACCGATTGCGACTGCCTTTGGTCAGCCTCGAACCCGCCAGGGACGAGCTGAAAGAACCATCTCGACAAAATCCAAAGTGACTCACCGTCGTGTGCCCACCTTCGTGTGCCATCTCATCAAGCACGTTCACGGCGGCTGGGAACCAGACATGTCTGCCGATCTTTTCGCTGCCTTTGAGACGCCCGCCCAGTCGTCCAACCACGCAGCGCAAAAACAGAACCCAGATAACAAGGCACAATCGTCAACAACAATTGACCCCTTCTCACTGCTCTCATCGACAATCTCGGCTCCTCCGCCTTCAAACAGCCAATTCTCATCGCAATGGCCGTCTGTCCCGCAACAAGCAGCTAGCCAGCTAGATTGGGGTACATGGCCGGCACAGCAACCAAGCAAGACCACAGGTGGAGCTTTTGGGGATATCGACAGTCTCCAAAAAGGGGGAACGACCCAAGATGAGGACGACGATGCTTGGGGAGATTTTGAGGTTGCGCCGACCAATGTGCCACAACCGCCGCCAGTCAAGACCGAACCTCCTCTGCCACGGACTCGGATCCTTCGGGCTGATACTATCGACTTGATGACCAACAAGCTGGTGGATGTTGGCATCTCATCGACACTAGAGCCCTGGCAGGAGAGGCCGTCTTGGGAAAAGAAGAAGGAGCCAATGCCGGCTAAGAAGGCCGATCCCAACGTTCTCTTCGATGCCGAGGACTTTGAGCTACAGACGGAGGAGCCCGAGGACGATGATGACTTTGGTGACTTTGAAACCGGAGCATCGGCCGTAACAGCCCCGGCTGCTGCTGCTCCAGCTGCCCCTGCCCCTGTGCCCTCAGCCTTTGATCTCCTTTCGTCTCTGGACAGCGACCTGGCGCCGCCGCCAAAGAAGCAACCACCTGGGCTCTTGTTATCGAGCGCGAGTCTAGCCAGCAACCCGACCCCGTATCCACAAGCACCCAAGTCGCCCTATGGATCATTCCAAAACCGGAAGCCCGAGCAGATTAAACAGCTGCAGGTGAAGACGCCGGTGACGCCTGAATTCCCACAGGAAACGAAGACGGTTAAAAATGGCTCACCAACCCCGGTGACAGCCTGGCCTACAGTTGCAGACGACGGTTTTGGGGACGACTGGGCTGAATTCAAGGATCTGCCCGAGAGCAAGCCGAAGCCAGGCCCATCCAAAACGAAGCAAACAACATCGAAGCCCGCCGCTGCCCCGGCCGACTGGGAGTGGAACGCATGGGGCGAATCCGAACCCAAGGAGAAGTCCTCTGCAGTAGCTCCACTACCTCAGGATACGACGCCAACAGGCCCTCCGCCGACAAACATTCCTCCTCCTTCGGTCCTGCTCTCCATCTTCCCCCAGCTGCTCGACCTCGCCAGCTCTGCCCTTCTGAAACCCGTAAATGGCCTAGCCACCCCAGCACAGCAGCGGGTCCTCTCGGAAGCAGCGACTGCCACCTTCCTCCGCGGTTACCTCGCTCTCGCCACCGTGGCCGCACGCATCATTGCGGGTCGCAAGCAGCGATGGCACCGTGACAAGTTCCTGATGCAGGGCATGGCCATCTCGGCCGCAGCGTCGGGCGGGGCCAAGACACGGGGCATGAAGTTGGCCGGGGTCGACAAGACGCAGGCGGCGCGCGAGGACCGCGAAGCCGCCGAGGTCGTGGCGGTCTGGAAGCAGCTCGTGGGCAGGCTGCGGAGCACCATGGTCGCCGTCAACGGGGCCCATCCCGGCGAGGTCGCGTTGAGGGTGCCAGAGCTGGGTCTGGTCATGACGGTGCAAACGGTCCAGGGGGTGCCGACGGCGCCCAGGGCGTGTGTCGTCTGCGGGCTGAAGAGGGACGAGAGGGTGGCCAGGGTGGATGTCGAGGTCGAGGACAGCTTTGGCGAGTGGTGGGTCGAGTTTTGGGGGCACAGGGCGTGTAGGAACTTTTGGCTGGAGCATGAGGTCAAGCTGCGGCAGCGGTGATGTGAACGACTTGCGCAATAGAACCACACCCAGATGACCAGCCATCCAAAAGGATTGCCAGCACTATAAGGGCAGCACCTTAGAATTCCACATGTGGTTATATGCCAGTACGTTCTGGGCCAGGCCCCAGGGTCGTGACCTGGTGAGCTGTGTGGTTATTATTCACAGTCGTTTCGGATGGAATACGCAATACCCCGTCAACCCGTCTAGATTGATATATGGAATTGAATATACTCTAGAGTTCTAGCAAATCTATCACGGTCCAAAGTTACTTGGTGAGGTTAACTCAGAATCTTTGTTATCTCCTCCGGTGGTCTTGACAAAAAAAGGGGGTTCAGCTGTTAAAATAGGGTTAGGGTTAAATATTTAGACCCAACAGAGAACCGTCATCCGGAAATGATCGTCCGCAGCGGGCGAACCATTGCCAAGCAACTGCACCGCTCCAAGCCGAGCGAACCTCGGCCAACTCACTCCACTTGCCCCAGAGGTTGCCCGACTCCGTCTGTTGTTCACCGTCTTGCGGCCCAATACCTTACCAAGCAGTACCTCGGACAACAATTTGAGGCGTACATCATTTGGGTTTTGCCCTATTTTTACTTGAGGAGATACGATTCCGTGGGTGAATACGGATTACGGATTAGGTGCTGAGAGAGTTGTTTTGTCAACCACCTGCCTAGACACCTATCTAGGAGATTTATCCCGGCGAAGGGAAAGAAGGAAGGAGGACCAGGAGAAGGAGAAGGAGAGGAAGGATATATCGGTATGTTCGATTTGTGATTTATGTTTTGTGATTTTTTTCAGGGGCAGGTGTGTCCCCTTGCCCTTTTTTTATCGTCCATCTATGGAAGTCTTTGTGGTGTCTGTCCATATGTTTTCAAGTCAAAGTGTGTGTGTGTGTGTGTATAAGAGAGAGAGAGAGAGAAAGAGACAGGGAGGGAGAGAAAAAAGGAAGAGAAGAAAGGAAGAGAGTCATTCTTCCTATCCTCATCCTTCATCCCACAACATCCCCAAAAGAGAGGACACGCACACACTCGCACACAATTCATACTGGATCTCCCAAGACAGGAGGAGACAGGAGGCTTTCATAAAATTATAACGGAATAGTTATGACGTCGGAGGATACTCCGTCCCAGAAAGAGGAGGGGGAAGGGGTGTGGGTGAGTTGGCCGCCTGTCAACACTGCCTACCTAGGTACTGTGCAATACCTCTTTTGTACAATTACCTCCCCATACATAACATATATGCTGTCTTGCCTTGTCTCGTCTCTGTGTCTTCGACTAAAACTGCAGGCTGAAGTTAGTCTACTCTAGGGTTGTCTGACCCACCCCACCTGCTCTCCTTTTTCTCCATCAGTTCGTTACTTGCTTTTGTTCTTGTTCTTGTTTTTTCTGCCTTGTTTACGAGACTGCTTTGTCTCTCTGCTCTCGTTAAACTTACACAGATACAGCTAGACCAAAAACTGGACCGAGTTTGAAGGAACCACCGGGCCGAGGAACAAGAGATCCGGACCGAGGACAAGAGACAACAAGCACCATGCCCCTAGAGACTATCTACGTTACTCGCCACGGGGTAAGAAATCCCATGCGTTGGGTTTTTTGTTCCGTTCGTCGTAAGCACAGAGGGCTTGGTAAGGGAAACGAATCCCAAAGTTGGGACGAACACAAAGCCCCCCAGGAAACGCGTAATCAAAGTTCAGACGGGATGTTACCCCCCTCCCTTGGTCCCCCGGGCTGCCTCCGATCCCGAAATAAATCTACAGACATCACAAGGGAAATGATGACTGACAACACCAGTTTCGGTCCAACTGGCTGGTTGATCCGTCCAGCGGCAGTTACTCAGCCACCATCAAGTCGCCCACAGGTCGCCCTGCCGATCCGGCACTGACGGCTCACGGCGTCCAACAGGCGCGCGAACTCGGCCACCACCTCCTCACCATCGACCCGCCCATCGAGCGCGTCTACTCCAGCCTGTACTACCGCTGTCTGCAGACGGTAGAGCCGTTCGTGCGCGGCAGGTTGACAGACGGTTTGAAAATCCGGGGTGAGACGGGCATCGGCGAATGGTATGGCGCCGCCAAGTTCGAGCACCCCGTACCTGCGGCCCCCGACGAGCTCGACTCGCATTTTCCTGCCCTTCTCGACCTGACCTATCGTCCGGCCGTGGTGCCGACCCGCATGGGCGAGGGCGTCGACGAGCTCCACAACCGCGTAGCAGCGACTATGGAGGCCCTGATAGCAGAGTGTGACCGAGATGGCGTCAAGACGGTCCTACTGTGCTCGCATGCAGCTGTTGTTATTGCGCTAGGCAGGGTCCTGACGGGGAACATGCCCGACAATATCGAGGTCGAGGACTTTGGAGCCTTCACATGTGGGCTCAGCCGGTACCGTCGCCGCAAGGCTGCCTGTCATGGAGAGAGTCCGTCATTGGCAGTCGCTGCATATGCGGCATCAGATACATCCGCTGCAGCCATCGCCGATCCCGGTTCCGGGTGGAGGGGGGGCCGAGGGGTTTCTAGTGGGTGGGACTGCGAGCTGAACAGCGACTGCTCTCATCTGTCTATGGGGGAGGAGCGAGGCTGGTAGGTTATTCTTGTTCCCCCCGGGCCGCACAGTATCCCTAATCTAACTCGACCAGGCGGTTTTCCGGGGATGAGTCCTTCAAGGACGCAGAGGCGCAACCGAGCATCCTGGATTCTGGGAAACTCGGAGTGGTTGTGGAGGGCCGGCACAAAAACCAGGAAGCGGATTCTGGGGTGGGTGACAGTGGCGGCACTAACGCCGCTCATGGTGGTTCTCGGTTGTGAGCGTTGCTGTCGATACCGTGCGGCTATGCTACCCGGGACGATTTACTGTGAGTACTGTAGTAGCTTGGCGGTCAGCTCTTGGCGACTTCATGTTTTTTAGATCGTCGCTTCCAAGCAAGCTTCCCACCATCCCTTGAGAGAATCCCCCTGGCGATCATGCGTACCATGCGAAGCCGAGCATGCTTCTACCGGGTGCTCGTGCAACTCTCGAGTAACACTGACGTGAAAGAAGATCAGAAAGCTTCCATGACAGCTGTGGTGTAACGATAGCCACGATAGCCTCACACCCCTCATCAGCGGACGACGACGGGCATCGGGCTGAGTTACACTAGATCTTGCAGGCAGCCCAGACCCTAGCCGGGCAAGACACCCACTCAGCTACCTAGGAGAGATGGTGGCGTTAAGCTTCTGGCCTGAAGCCTGAGGGCCCGCTGCGAGTGGACAGACAGCCCGCCAAGGAAAGAGAAGTGAGACCGTTTCCAATTACGCAAGAGCAGATTGGGGGCTAGATCGCGGGGTCGTGATTTGCGTTCCAAGACGCAAAAGAAAATCCGGGGGCGGGGTTGTTGACCCGAATGGCCATCAAGACAAATCGGTGAGAGACAATGTGATGGGTCATCTGTGAACCATCGAGTGTGAGGCTCAGGCCAAGCATCATGATGGGTCTAGACTTCTTACGGCAGTAAAACACTTCGGTATACATCTCATCACCACGCTAAACCTGAACACTCCTCCCCGCAGCAGCCAGCCAGCCCTGTAGGTCTTATACCCTGGCACCTCAGATCGCAGAGTCTGGAGGGGTGTACTCTAATTGCAAAGTGATGCGAACCATCCATGTCGGGGTGTCGAGAAAAACAACGTCGTGCATGAGATGCCGGTCGGGATCGAGCCAATGACCGTCGAGGCCGGACAGCCAGCTGCATACCGACTTGGCGGGACCCCTCTTTCTGGCCGATGGGAGATGGCCATCTCTGCTTACCCGAGTGAATGATCTGCTTGTAAGTTCGATTGGAGAGAGGGGGGGAACTGCCGTGCCGCCGTGGTGCCCGGGATTGTTTGTTATCTCTTGCTGAAAGTGCTGTCTGCGTGCTAAGCATGGGTCGTGGAGCTGATCCCGAGAGACTCGACTGGTTCCTTCCAGATCCGATCCTGTGTGGCTCTGGCGACCAGATTCACGGAAAGTGCCATCTCGTCGCAACATGGGACTTTGCCTTTGGGGGCTTCTGAGAGCTGCGCGTCTCCACTCTTAAGCCAAGGTACCTTCCCAAGCTGCAGACGGCCTCCACTGACTTTGCTCCTGCAACTGCAGCCCAAAGGAGAAAAGGGCCGCAAACTTTGCTCTGCCACTGGCCGCGAGTAAAGTGTCTGGAGCCAACTGTCGTGTCTTGGTCCGCGGTTTGTCATGACGCCACCCACTCACCTCGGACGCAACGGGAAATCCAGCCCACGACGAGTCTCCTCTCGCTCCCAACCACCCACCTCGGGGAAGCGGCAGTGCTAACCGCTAGTCAATGTCGTCGCCGCTGCCGGGCCGGGCTGGGCTAGCAACGTCAAGCTGCTTGCGGCCTCCCAGCTAGCAAGGTCATTCGACGTCCGTCTGAGACGCTGCTGCAGAGCTAGAAGTTGAGGACCGTCGACCTGACCGGCGCCCCGACGAGAGAGCCTAGGTAGGATGTTGCCCCTTACCTCGGCCATGCTGCTCGGACCGCTCGACACAACCTGGAGGGGCTCCTGTGGCGCTCGCGTCAAGACAGCCATGGGCTTGGAGGACTTGCCTTCTTGGGACCGAGGTGCCTATGGAGAGGTTTCGCGGTTGGTCACTCGTCGGCCGAAAGCCGAGCGCCTTTGCTGCTCGATAGGGTACCACAGGCAGGGCACCCCGGCATCGCCACAAAGATAGAGCAGATGTGGTGTGTGTAGACTGAGCTATCAGATGCGGGCGTCATGATCGACATCCTTGCGAGCCGTCACTTTAGGTTGTCCCCGGGATTCAGACTGACTTGCAGACACGGCTTTCAAACCTCTTCGGTATGTATATCAGGGGACTGCGGGTCCCCGTCTCGGACCCTGAAGACATCCATGAGTGTCTGCTCTGGATCCTTATTTCTTCTTTCCCATCCTCACCTAGCTCTGTGGTTTCACACACACTTGGATATTCTTCTCCTTGATCATCACATAATTCCTGCCTACCGTCCTTTGCCGTGTCACCTACAACACGAGCAGCCCATACGCGGGCACCATGGCCAACGTCAAACTTCCCTCTCCGCCTCCCACCCCCTTTCTCACTCAACCGGGTTCTGTCTCCTGGACCGCTCACCGGTGGGCCGAAGAAAGGCAGGCGATTGAACGAACCTGCGTTGCGGCCCTCGCCAGGATACGCAAGGCATCCGCGAATACGGTAGCAGAAGAATCGCATGGACGACGAGGATCGGTTCAACAAGTCGAATCAGAAACCGGTCTCGATATCCGGGGACACACGGAGCAGAGGGTCACTCTCCCGCCCATTTCCCGCATCCTGGAGGGAATCCCCCACACGCTTCCGGCTGCCCTTCAGGTCTGGCAGTCATCCAGGCACTCTTCCTTTTCATCACTCTGCAGCGAAGGAAGTTCAACATACCAGGCATCACCCACGAGTCCCTCCAGCTCTGTTTTCTCGTTCATGGGGTCTAGCGGCTATCTGACCACAGACACCTCTTCCTCATACCAACCTTCACAGGTATGCTTCAGAGATCCATTCAGGGGCTCTCAGTGCCCTCCTCTCCGGTTCAGGGAACCCACGCCACCTCCGAGTATAGAAGCGCGCTCCTCAACACCTCGGTCGTCAGAACGCCTTCTCCAGCGCCTCGAGGGCCCCGAGAGCAGGCCATATCACCGTACCAAGTCACAGTCCGACTACCGGTCTGTCAGGCACCAACCCTACTCGATTGCCGAGTGGAAGTCGCGAAGGTCCTCGACCCCTGCATTAGGAGGAGGGACAGAACATGTGAGGAGGTCTTTGATCCGACCGGATCCTGTCGGGCGAACGACAGCAGACGTATCCGGATTCAAGAATTTATCTCCCAACAAAACACACCAAAAACCAAGCGGTAGCTGGCAATTCAAGAGCAGCAACAGCTCGGCCAGTAAGGGGAAGCGATGCAACGTGAGCTACACCTTTGAACAGTCCATGTTCATCGTATACCACACGGTTGACTTGGGGCTGGACTGGAACGAGGTCAACAAGCGCTATGACATGTGGTTTCTGAACAATAATCCCGCCCGCAGCAAGGGCGCCCTGACGTGCGAGTACTACCGTACCAACCTGCGGATTCCGTTTGCGCGGCCCGACGGCCTCCTCGATCTTGGACCCTTCAGGCGGGACGAGCATGAAGTCAGCAAATACGCATACGAAGGCGCCAAGTACCGGATCAGGTCGGTCGGGTGCCGCGATGACGGCGTAAAGGTCCCCCTTGCCGAGCGGTTCCCCGAGGAGATTGTGAATCCTCGGAACCAGTGGGTTCTGCCCGAACACCGGGAGGATCCCGCCATCATCAAGCTTGGTGAGTGCCCCAAACACTCCGAGACGGAGGAGTATAGCTAATGAGAGGTGGTGCGTGCAGCTGCCATGAGAAAGGCACAGAGGGAACAGTTCCTTCGCATGTATCCTCGGGTTATTAGCCCGTGATGGTAGCTGATCTGATCTGAGCTGATCTGTGCTTCCCATTCTTCTCTTCCAGCTCCCGCGCGTTGTGTCTGTTATGATATTGGAGAGTTTCTCACCATCTTTTTTTCCTTTCTTCTTCTTCTGTCCTTGGTTCACTATAAAAACGGGACTTGATTTGCGGGAATTTTGTTTAAAAAATGAATACGGAGGCACAAAAACTTTTCTGTTTCGTTCGTTGGCCGATATTTTGACGGGATCTAATAATGTGTGACGCTCACGATGTAAGGGGAATAGGAAACACATAATGATCGGGTATATGACGACGGGATGGATAAGTCTGGGATATCACAGCGGACGGCCTTTTACTTTCTCTTTTTTTTCTTTTCTTTTGAGCCTGTATCACAAAACCCTTTAGTTCTCTCTCTTCTTTTGGATTCTTTTGGGTGGTTTATATAGAGGGCATTGTCGTTACAAGACTTCACTGGACCATGTCCTCATGG
The DNA here is from genome assembly GCA_030411725.1 of Echria macrotheca. NCBI lineage: Eukaryota > Fungi > Ascomycota > Sordariomycetes > Sordariales > Schizotheciaceae > Echria > Echria macrotheca. The sequence continues at coordinate 542,627 of MU839841.1, read as the reverse complement.
GTTAACTAGGCGGCGGGAATGGCTAGGTCTCTCTCTCTTAGGCGGCATGAGGGAAACGGATGAGGACGTGGATGTATGAAATACGGAAGAGAAAGGATATGCAAATTCAGATTCCAGTCTGCTCTGAGGGGCGTGTGGAACGGGAGGAGTCCCGGTTCAAGGGCAACAGCAACTTGGGGGAACAGATATACGACAGACATATAGCACGAGATGGGCAGGATATACATTGACTTGTTTATTCAGATGGTCTACCTAAGCTGGGCATACACTCCAAGGTTTGAAAGATTGTTGGCGCGGTACAGCCCTTGAAGGGACCAGTGTGGATTCCTCGCTGTCCTGAGTGATCACATCCAGAGGTCGCACGCTAGTCGGTTCGAAGCTGGACAGTATATCTCTTTCGCAGTAACAACAGTTGGATTCCGAAGTGCCAGCCTCAGAATCCGCTCCGCCGGCGTCGCCTTGCTAGTTTGAGCGTAAACGTGGTTGGTGATAGTACCACAACCCCGTCAAAACCGTGTTGGCATTCCCCATGGAAGGTGTCGCGATTCAGTGTCGGTTTCGTTGCAACGCCGTCACGATTCTATTGTTGTCCCGCTGAATAATCTCGACGCTGCCCGCTTAATTCCACGGCGACGTTCCTACCCGGTTGACCGCCTCCCAGTAGTCGTCACTAAGGTTGTCGTTCACACCTAACTCGCCGTCGCCGTCTTCCTCGTCGTCGTCGTACCTTCTCTCATAATTGTACGGGTTCTGGTCGAATTGGTCGCCCCAGTCGAGATCCTCATCGGGGTAATCGGCCGCGTAATGATCCTCAGCTGAATGGGGAGCAGTCAACATACTGCCTCTCTCTCTCTCTCTCTCTCTCTCTCTCTCTCTTTTGAAAAAAAAGAAAGGGGAGGGGGGATGCTTACCATTTGAGTCCTCCGAGTCCTCATCGCTCTCGTCGTCCTCCTCTTCTCCATAGAAGAAGTCCTGCTGCTCCGGCTCGTTATCAAAGACTAGTACACCGACACTGGAAGCTGGCACGGCCTGGTCGCGCAGCCGGCTGGCGGGAACGCGCTCGTACGTCTCGAGCACATAGTCGTCGCTGTTGACCGAATCGTTGTCGCTGTCGCTGAGCTGGATATCCGCAACCATCTTGGCAATGGTGCTACTGGTGGGCTCTTGCTTTGTCACAAAGTCTGGATGCCGCTCGGCGAATCGTTTGACCGAGACCTTTGGCTTATTCGTCACGGTTTTTGCGCCGAACTCGGCCATGTGACTGAGGGTATATTTATCCATGTCGAGGGCGAGCTTGTCCAAGTCGATGTTGTTGTCCCGGACGAGAAACGATGGTGGCAGAGCGGGCTTGTCTTTTGGAAGATTTAGGGTGCGAGAGCGAACACCCGGCCGTTTCAACTTGGGCGTTTGGCCCGTTTGGCCCGACGGTTGGGCAGCAGCGGCGTTGGTCGATGCTGTCGTGTCCCTGGAAGATGTGGGCTCGGAAAGCCCAAGGGCCTCGACTTGCTTCGTGACATCCTCCTCAAGATGAGCCTTCAGGTCTGTCTCGCTTCTCTTCTTCTTGGCAGTGCGCTCGACGAACAGAGCGGTGCTCCTACGCTTCCTTGAGTTCGTGAACGTAGGCAGTTTTGGTGCATCGGGCTTTGCAAAATGGAACCGACGGGTAGTCGCTTCGTTTACCGGAGGGAGCGCGATATCATTTTCTTTCGCCGGAGCCGGCGCAGCAGATCGTCGGAGGGCCTTGATGGGTCGGTTCTCGTCTCCTGGTCGAGACGCTTGAATGATGGGCGGCGTTGGCAGTACTTCAGGTTCGTCCTTGGGCTTTACGGTCTTGCGCTGGTAAATGAAGCTCTTACTAGGCTCGCTGCGCACACGCTTCTCGACATCTATTGTATGAACAGTGATTAGCTCCGTCGTCGCAATGCGTGGGACATGATTGGGGGGTAACTCACGCAGAAATTCAACAGGCCCATCTTCAACGCCACGTTTGCGCTTGACATGGATGATATCTGGAGGAAGGCCGGACATGATGCGCGGTTGGCTCCACGTAGTCGGGTGGATGCGCTGATATGATGTTGTCTGGAATTTGTTTGTCTTGGTTGAAGCCCGATCAGTTGCTCGCGGGCCAAAATGGAAATTGGGGTCAGTCTGAGATTCCCGGCAGGCAAGTAGATTTTGCCGTTGTAGACCGCCTTGGCTGGTGACGTCGTGAGAGGAGTGGAGGAAGAAGGACTGGGGATTTTATATTCCCTAACTCAGGGGCTCAGACTAGTTGTAAGTTTGACAGCTATGACAGCGATCCACCTGACTACTTGTCGGGATTCATTCTAGTGTAGAACAGACGCCCAGGTGTATGCGAAGCTTGCAAATGGATTTCTCTGCGAGTTTCTCGAAGAGTCTGAATTCACCTGATCCCCACTTCACAACGGGTGGACTGACTGGCAGGGTTCCCCGACTTTACCCATGCGAGACCGTTTGCCCCTCAAGAGCTCGATGATGAACCCTGTCCTGTCGCACTGTGGAGTAAGACGAAGCTAGAGACAAGAATAGGACTGGGCAATGGCAGAGCTGCGAGCTCATCATTGCCTCATTGATGAGCTTTGGACGGAATTGGACGCCCTCGCTGCAATAAGAAAAAAATCGAAAGAGACTGGGATTATTAGAAAGTGTTGCTGCAAAAGCCTTACCGACTTGAAAGACATCATCATCCCTGTATCCTCCGCAGCCAGCGAGCTCACTAGAAGGACGGTGAATAAACCGAACCGGAGGGCCATAAACCAACCCACAGATGGATGACAAGCTGCGCATAAGGGGAGGCGCGACGGTGGCTAGGCTGTTGAAGCTATCGCCATCGCCTTTTCGTTAACTGCAACGCTTTCCACGCTGCTCTGTATGCCTTTTGCCTACGTAAACGGCCGTTGCAAACATTGAATACGCCCCTCGACAATTTGGATCACATCACTGCTTTGGGTTGTGTGTGTTTATCATGTAGGTCATTTCAAAGGACTGGAGGGCTCACAGTCCTTTTAGTGGCTCGGTAGCAAGATGCTGACCTCGTCACCTCGCCCAGTTGCCCCTCCTGCACGTCATTGCCTCCTTCTTTCTCACAACGAGGCCAATTGAAGCTGCGATTTCCTTCCTCTTCATCCGTCAGCAGCCGTCGGGCGCTACCTACAAAACCCGCGGAAAGCCTGCCCGATTCTCTGCTGTGGAACGATGCCCCGCGACTAATCCTTATCGTCATCACAAGTCGTGTCATGCCACCAAGTGCGGAGGAAGCCACCACTTTCTACAACCACCCGCAAGCCGTCTTCTTCCTCTTCTCCCCAACCGCACGACACACTTAGCAACAGACACCCTACTTCCAGCCCGTGCGAGACACGGCAGGCAACCGGCACAATGGCGTCCAAAACCAGAACCTTCATCACCTACACAAAACCGGGGACGCAGCCACCCATCTTTGTCGCCGGGACGTTCTCGGACCCCGCTTGGGAGCCGTACGAAATGGAGTACGAGAAGGGCGAGGATGGGGAATACACGTTCAAAAAAGAGGTGTTCGGCGAGCCAGGCTCCAAGATTCAGTATAAGTTCCGCGTAGGGTCTGGCGATTGGTGGGTCTTGCATGACGACGTTCCCACGGTCAAAGACAGCAATGGAAACGTCAACCACGAGCTGGAACTACCAGAGGTCCCTAGGTACGTGTCACTGGAAAACTGCTGGTACGCTATTAGTGACTGTTCCAGTCAACTCACCCTGTCGACCTCGAGAAGCGACGGCCATGACGGTCAAGCCGACGGAGATGTAAGCGACGACCAGGTTTCACCTAAGACCGTGACGCCCTCTGGTCGCGCTTTTCCCCCAGGAGAAATAGCCCAGGCCCCATTCAAATCGCTTCTCGCTTCGCGATCCGGCGCCAGTACACCAGCCTTTGCCCGAATTGCCGCTGAGGTGGCGGACTCGGCGGCTCTTCTTAACCAGGAGAAGCCCGAGACGCCAATTCCCGACGAGCTTGCCGGCCAGATCGGCTACCGTCGATTGACGGCTACTCCCATCATCGAGGTTGCGAATACCGCCGCGGAAGTGGCCGACACTGCCAAAGACCTGGATAATGATGACGATGTCGAGGTGAGATATCTGCTAGATCCTGCCGAATGCTGATCTCAACTGAGTAGGAGGTGACGGGATTCAATATAATCCCCATTAACGAGAAGCCCAAGCAAGACAACGAGTTCCTCGAGGGATATGAAATCCCTGAACCCAAGGCCCCGCTATTCGCCCACGAATGCGTTGGTATGTACGACGATGAGGAAGACGTGCATGGGAGTAGCTCCGAAGACGACGCCCACCGTAACGCCCATACTCCCAAGGAAGAGGATAATCATGTCGGGATGAGCGAGGACGGTGACGAGATCGACTTGAATGATCCCACCCTAGAACGTTTCCCCTCCAACAGAGAGGAGATTATAAATAGGGTGCGGCAACTGGAAACCGGGCTCACGGAAGACGAGCCGACATTCGAGGGCCCTCCGATCTCGCCAGTTTATGGACCTTCTTCGCGGCGAGGTACCGAGGATGTCATTTCCGACTTGCTACTTTCGCCGGTGCCCGTCAGTCCGGTCATCCCCCGCGCGATCAATCGTCTAGCACCACCACGATCGCCGAGGATATCGGCCATCTCGGCCCATTCTTCTTCGGTGTCACTTCACGCTATTGACGAGTCTGGCGAGCCGGATTCGGAGGGGGAGAGCGAGGATTCGCCTGTGATAATGCGCATAGCTCCCCATGTGCGCTCTTCGATGCCGGCGCCAAGCAGCGATGAGGACGAAGGAGTCGTCTTGAAGGATCGTCACTCGCCGGACGATGCCAAAGCTAAGGATACTGGGAATGCTGAAAAAAAGCTTGATGTTTCAACGTCTCCACGAGGGGGCAGTGAGGCTGCCATGGATACCGAAGGTCATGTCCAGCCGGAAGCCCACGAGAGCAGATCGCAGAATGAAGCTCGGAATGGGCATGCTGGGGCAGTAAGTCCAATCTCCACGGCTTCCGGGAAAGACCCGACTGAAGAGACGAGTATGAAACCCAATGGGGGGACGGGAGAGACGTCAGCAACCGACGTGGATGGAGATGCGAGCTCAACCCAACTGCGGAAGCGTGGAAAGCCGGATAGCCAGAATCAGGGCACAGTGTCGCATGCTGGCCCGGCGAAACCACCGCGTGACAAGAAGGGATGGCTGGGCGCTTTCTTCCGAGTGTTGTTTGTGGACTGGATCGGTGGGTTCCTCGGCAGACTGTTCGGCGGCAGACGCAAGTTGTGAGCTACGTGCTGGCAATGGGAAGTATACGAGGTGCCTTTATGAGGGTCAGCTAGCGGGCGAAAGATGGCCTAAACTGCCGGGTTGGTTTCTGTTTTGCTGATTGATGACGGCGCGAGTGGTTCGAGACTGGACAACTGGACTGGGGAGATTGCACTGTGTTGTAGAACGGGTGGGCCTAATTGTTTTGTGTGTTGTATACCTACACCTGCTGTCGTTAGTAACTATAATGCATACTTTGCTCTATTTCTATACAGCTCAATGGGTCAAGGTGAGGTTGGTGCAGAGGAACTTGCCGTCGCAAAGACGAGTTCCCGTTATCTTATCGGCGATGCGCCCACCCCCTGAGGCTTAGCGCTGTTCGAGAAGGACAGACCCCTGACGAGTCCCTAGCTTGCGCTCGAGGTGGGATGTGCATTGTGCAGCGCATCTCCAGTGCCTCACCATCTTCAACCGTAGTCCCTCTCGATCTGGCGTCCCAGCACCATTGAAACCCCGCCCTCGCAGCCATGTACCACCTCGCGAAAGGCCTCTACCGGCTGGCGACGAGCAAGGAGGGTAATGCGCCCTGCCTCTTTTTCTTTATTTGATTTGCAATTGTGGCAGTAGACATACTAACAACCACCTTTGCGCCGGAACTACAGAGTACTCGGTCATCCTCCTCGGGCTCGACAACGCGGGCAAGACGACGTTCCACGAGCAGGTCCGCGCGCTGTTCGACCCGGACCGGCCCGAGCCCAAGCTCAAGACGGTGCCGACGGTCGGCCAGAACGTGTCGACCATCACGCTGCCCGACATGTACCTGAAGCTGTGGGACGTCGGCGGCCAGATGAGCTTGCGGAAGCTGTGGCAGAGTTATTACGCTAGTTGTCACGCGATTGTCTTTATCATCGACAGCACGGACATCGGCGATGGGTCGCTGGATCATGATGATGACGACGGGGGACAGGTGGGGAACGGGAGGCTGGACGAGTGTCGGCTCGTGCTGGAGGATGTGCTGCAGAACTCGGAGACCGAGGGCGTGCCGCTGTTGATACTGGCGAACAAGCAGGACCGGGAGGACTGTGTTGAGGTCGTGAGGATTAAGGAAGGGCTGGTGAAGCGGGTTTTCGAGGGCGACAAGGCCAGCAGTATTCGCGACTCGCGCGTGCTGCCTGTCTCGGCGCTCACGGGGACGGGCGTCAGGGAGGCCGTGGACTGGTTGAGGTCGCGCGTCAAGTGGAATAAGGAGTCGAGGCCACCCGTTATGAGGTGAATTTTCTCTCTCTTGCGGCGTCCCGCTACCTACTACGAAACTACGATGGGCGGCGGGACGGCATATGAGATGAACTCGCCGCCGGAAGCCGTGCGGGCAGTACAGCATGGAGGATATCGTCGCAGCTTTTACGGATCCGATCCCGCGCCGCGAGCCGGATTACTCCCACGGAGTAAACTTGTACGATCCTTACGACAAGTTACGCTCATCCAGTCGGCGCCGCGTTAGGCTTTATGATAGACATCGGTCAGCCAAGACGGGGGACTCGGAAGGAGACGACTGGACTATGCAGCAGATCGCCGCCCAATCCCACGACTGTACATAGCAAACTCAAGATGGCAAGAGGACCCGGATCCTGCCAGTCTTGCCAAATATAAAATCATTGGGTATCTTCTTTTTTTCTTTCCAGGGTACGAGACAGACCTATCTATCGTTCTCCGCCGATAACTCGGCCATTAACCCCCCTTTATCCCTCCTCTTCGCATCCTCAGCCAGCTTCCTGTCCAAAAATGCCGAAAAGTCTTTTACCTTGACCAGGGCAACGTTCGTACACTGCAGCAGCGCAACGGCATCCACAGGCGTCCCACCCAGCTTGGCGATCTGACAGATCTCGCCGTGGCGGTTCATGCTAATAGTACAGCTGCCGACGCGCACATGCTCCTCGCTCAAGGTAGCATCGAGCAGCGCCATCTCGCCCTGGTCCCCGTAAAAGCTCCACGTCACGCAGAACGGCGAGTGCAGCCAGCTGAGCGGCACCGGCTCGCGCTCGGCAGGCGTGTAGACCGTCAGCAGGCCGCCCTCGATGCTCGTGTCGGGCTTGCGGAAGTGGCGCAGCGCGGCGACGACGGCGAGACACGCCGCGTCCGTGAGGTCGCCGTCGTGCGAGAGGACGTGCACGTCGACGCGGACGGACCAGCACTTTTGGCCTGCGACTAAACAGAGCGATTCTGTGTCGAGCGCGCCGGAGCGGCGGACTGTCTTTTCCAGCAGCCGGGAGAGGAGAACTTCGGTCTCGGTCGGCCGGTTGACCTCGAAGGAGGGCGCGGTCATGGGGGAGAGCTCGGTCGCTATGGTGAAGATGCCGTCGAGCGGGCGGTCGACGTAGGGGACGGTTAGCTCGGCGGAGGTTTTGGCTAGGATTCTGTTATCATATCGTCAGTCTATTGTTCTCTTCTCTGGTGCTGCCGTGTGGAGAGAGGCGGACTTTGTCTTGCCGAAGGATACCTCGACGACGCCGTACTGCTCCCCAAAGATGAGCTCGACGGGGCGGTACTTGTCGAACGGGCGGCCGTCGAGCCGGAGGTTTTCTCGTAGAGCTTGGAGAACGAATTGGCGCTCATTGAGCGAGGGCTCTGCTTCTCGTGGCATGGCGCCTCAATGATGTGTAAGTTTGGCGGGAGGAGGTACCTTGCTGGACCGGGGAGTGGAGGATGAAGAGCGTTGGAGGGGCATCGTTTTTCTGCCGGTCAAACCCGCCAAAATTTGGGCGACAGGGGGCTGGTTCTGCCAGGTTTGCCGCAGGCGGTGAGTGGTGGGCGCGCTAAAATGCCCAGAATCCCGCGCTGAGTCGCCTGTGCAACCATCCCTGTCGCATCCATCAAGCATCGCGTTTCCCGTTTGCACCTCCCAACTCACGCCTGCCAATTCCAACTCTCAAGCCCGTCGCATCTACTAGCCAAAATGACCACTGCCCATAGGCCGACATTTGACCCGGTGAGTCAACCCTTCTGGATGAGCTCGAAAACCCTGATAAACTAACTCATGCGCAAGGCCCGCGGCAAAGAAGCCCTCCGCGGCCCGGCCTACCACCAACGCCTCCTCCCCGCCTACACACAGCTCAAGTTCCGCCAGTCCGGCCAGGGCGGCGACGCAGACGCCGACTCCCAAGCCCGCGACCTCCGCGCCGAGCTCCTCGCCGCCGAGGCCGCGCACTTCGCCAAGACCAGGGGCGGCGGACCCGTGCCCGCCCTTCCCGGTGGGACCGAGAATCAGACCGGAGGAACGAAACGGCCGCTGGAGATCACAGCCGGCGGCAGCGGCGGGAGTAACGGGGAGGAGGATGAAGAAGATTCAGAGGCCAAGCGGAGGAGGATATTAGAAGAGACGCGCGACATCGACGCTGACGACGATTCCGACGAGCAAGAGGATGACGATGACGATGATGACGACGATGATAGCGAGGACGATAGCGACGATGACGATGCCGAGCTGCAGCGCGAGCTGGAGCGGGTGAGGCGGGAGCGCGCTGAGAAGAGGGAGCGCGAGGAGCGGGAACGGGCGGCGGCCGAGGAGGAGGCTAGGGAGCGGGATATCGCGCTGGGGAATCCGCTGCTGAACAAGCCTGATTTTAATATCAAGCGGCGGTGGGATGATGATGTTGTCTTCAAGAACCAGGCGCGGGGGACCGAGGATAAGGGGAAGAAGGAGTTTATCAATGTGAGTTTTTGTCTCCACTTTTCAAAGGGGGGTTGACTTGAGTGCTGACTTCTTTTTTTCAGGATTTGCTGCGGTCGGACTTTCACAAGAAGTTTATGAGCAAATATGTCCGCTGATGGGCATGGATATGGAGTTTGACCAGGTCGGTGTCTCTTGAGACAACAGCAACCACCACATTAGCGGACCAGCGTGCCATACGCTCCCAGAGTCTCAACATCAGGTCGGCGATGCTATTAGATACATGATAAATGATACCTTGTTTCTGTAGAGTAGTAACCCTTCTCACTCGATCTTTTTTTGTTTCTCCACGGCATCAGGTGCAGGTGCGTCTGGCAGACAAATCGACCTCACCGACGAGAACAGCAGAACTGTCACTGTCAGTTTTATTCCCCAACATTTTTTCAACAAAGGAAAAAAAAAAAAAACACTCACCAGTCGGAACAATAGCCCAAAGGATATTCAGCCCGACATAGTAGACCCAGTAATACAACCACTCCGGCCGGCTGTACGACACGCCCGTGTGCTGCTCGGCAAAGTAACACGTGCCAAAGTAGAGCGCGACGCCGTAGAGGTGGCCTACGGAGACTATGATCTGGAGGATCTCGCGGATTTTTCGAGTTTTTTTACTTCCCGAGGCGATTATGAATGCTGTTAGGAAGGAGAGGGGGCCCCATATGTACTTTTCTTGTTAGAGATGATGGGGAGAGGAGGGAGGGGAGGGGAGGAAGGGGAAGACGTTACTTACGACGGTCAGAGTCTCGACGGTTAGGACGAAGGGATCGGAAATCATGTAGCGCGCGTCTGAGAGGGCGTATTCTTTCCAGAGGTGGGCGAAGAAGGATTGGGAGGTTGCGAGGGACTGGTGGTTTGAGATCCAGAAGCCTTGTTTGTTATTATCAGAAGGGGGTGGTTAGGTGTGGTGGTTAGGTAGAAGGGGAGGAAGAGGGGGGATGGGAGGGGAGGTACCTTCGAAGAAGCAGTGTAGTAGACCGCCTGTGGTTGGTTTATGGTCAGTCAGCCGGTTTTGGTTTTTATTCGAGGTTTCCAGGTTGTGCGAATTGACAAATTTGCTGATGAAGGGAGAAAAAAATTCTTGGGGTCTTGGTGATGATTGAGATAGTATATATATAATATCAGGAGGACCCAGGGTGGTTATGAGAAATAAGGTAAGCGGTTAGACCTAGGTCCCGCTCAAAAGTGTATGCAACCTTTTATACAGTAGGAATTAAGGTGAATAAGGGGGAGGGCGACATACACAAAACAAACCAGCAAAGACACAACTGATCAGCCGTGCTCATCCCCCCCTTCTTCCCAGCTGCTGCTGGGTTGGAAGCAGAGGAAGACGCGGACGGAGAGTGCACCGCCCTTGCTGCCCACAGCGCCATGCCCACCCCGCCTACCAGCCATGCTACGAATAGCGCAATCGTGACTGGGAGGACACCATCGGGTGTGGGTGCATATCCGGGTATGTCCAGTGATGGTGGGTAGTAGGGGTGGTTTGGTGGTTCCATCCTCTAATTCTTCCCCCTAGACCTACTTCGTACTTCCAAGAAGGTTTTAATGGTTGGATTATGTTTTCTGACAACGTAGAAGCTAGGCAGCTGAAATTCAAGTTTCTTATTTCGTCGATGATAGTTTCGCTCAAGAGAGGTGGAAGGAATTGTTGATGTTTATTTTCTCATTGTTCATTTCACTCAGCTAAGAAGGTCCGTGCGCGATATATCAATCCCAGGGGCCTTGACGACAGCTGCATTACCCCTGGATGGCGATGAGCATCATAACCGATTCTCTCAATTGACAGTTCGAGGCATGGACAACGCATATATAGACTGAACTCGATACGACCTGGGTATAAGTCGGGTGATCGACGCACCAACAGTAGCTCACCTCCTCTTCTTCCTCCTCCCCCTATCCGCCTTCCTCCCCTCGGCCTCAATCGCCCGAATCTCACGTGCACTGATCCGCAGTTCTGCCCCCCGCATCTTGCCCACCGATGGCATATCGACTCTCCCCTCCAATCTCGACCTGCCCGACTTCTTCCTTCCCCTTCCGGCGGCACCCTTGCCTGAAGGCCGCTCGAGAACGATGCCATTCTCCCTAGCCTCGCGCCGGCGCTTCTCCTCGCGCGTCTCAGCCGCCCGGATGATCCCCTTGCGCATCGCCATGGGCATTTTGGCCTGTTCCAGCACACTCCCTTTGGCGCCCAGCGCCTGGATACGCATGTCGGTGGTCTTCTGCCGCGTGCGACCCTCGGCGAACGCGCGCGTGTTGGCTGCCGTCGCCGCCGCTGCTGTGGAGAGGTAGTGTGACGCGTTGCCTCCCGCTGCCGAGAGAATGTGCGATTCGGCGATTAGTCGTTGTAGGGCCAAGTCGTTAGCCAGGAATGCGGCGCTGTCTTCGGGGTCTCCGTCGGCGGCGGGCTTACGACTTGGCTGTGTGGTTGATGCGGTACCTTGCGATGGTGGTTTTGAGGACTGGCTGGTCAGTTGTGCACGAAGAAATTGCGCACCACGGAAACACATACCAGGTATTCTTTCAGCTCCTTCTTCGACATGGTATACGTCTTATCGTTCTTGGCTGTGTGGTCCACCACCTCAACCTTTGGAGCTGTCCCCTTGTCAGCTCCGGAGCCCAGCTGGTTTCAGAATTCGTACCCTCGTCCCCTCCATCCGATATCCCGCCCCATTCTGAGTCCGACTCGGCGTCGGAGGGGTCTGAGAGTGTGTAGTTGTCATCCTCCTCATCGTCGTCGTCCTCCTCTGGCTCCGAAGCTCTCTGTATCGGCGCGATGTCAATCGGTTTGAACCGCGCCTCAAAGTGTTGTTGCAACAGCGCTTGAACACGATCTTGGTCGGAAGTCTCCGATTCTGCGCTCTTTGCCGCCGCGCGTTTCCTTTTTCCTAGTGTCGACATGGTGGGCAATATTGCGAGCGATGGCTGTTGTTCGTTGCTGCCGCCAAAATTTTGAATAGCTTATCTTATCGCTGCGGGAAAGGCATCAGATGTGGGGCCCGTCAAGTTCCGCCCCCACCTGAAGAACGGCGGGAGATGTACCCGGACGTGCAGATTTCGACTCCACCTGGAACGGCACTGCACGTCAACCTTCTTTGAACTTGTCTCAAACCCTTCCATTACGCTATATTATATAGGCGGACATATAACCGCTCTATTTGGTAAGTTCGCACAAAAACCTCCTGCTTGCCCATAATCTCCTCCATGTAAGCTGATCAATCCAGCAAAATTGCAAGATTCGATGAGTTGAGTCCAACGGCTCCAGCCATTTGAGATACCAAAGTCTTCCCGTTCTCAGTCCTGTCCACAGGACGGAGAGGCCATATATAGTTGAGGGATTACATCCCTTGACAAGTGTGGCTTCGATCATATCATTTGATGGCCTGGCCCACACGCTGTCTGGCTTCCCGTATCCGCGCGCTTCTTCTCAACGGCCCGCAAGGCGGGGCTTGCTTCCGCCCTTGACGTCCGGTACGCTTCGAGTCGTTCTTTGTTCCTGGAGGTGTTTTCGAGCGTCTTGGTGAGTCAACCTTCTCAGGCTCTTTCTCTGACCGTCGAGGGGTATTTGATCTAGAAGGCTTTGCTATCCTCGGTGAATCGACTAACCCAAGAACACGATCCCGAGGCGACTCCTGTCTGCTTAGTTCTTTCTCTTTCCCCTTTCCAACTGGGGATGGCGATGAACTATATGTGAGGTAGGTGAGACCGATAGGATACTCGCTTTCGAACTGAGCACCTTGATGCTCCAAGAGAGATGCTGAACTGGCTTCGACGTCTCGAACGCCTGGAGCTTCTGACCCCTCGGCGGCTTTCGGGGCGATATCATCGTCAGTAATGGGCCAGTATAAACCGGAATCTTTCATCTCGTCCCATTTCCACCAGGTCGGTGGTGACCGGGGTATGGAGTCGAGACTGTTATAGTCCTTCAGCTTCTTCGGGTCGAACGGGGTGGGGACGCTCGACTCCGGGAAGACAACGTCGATCTCCTCTTCGACTATGTCGTCCCACGGGAATTCGTGTATCCAGTGCATGCCTGGCATGATCCCCCACTTGTGTCGCCATAACCCCCGCTTTTCCCATCTCGAATAGACGTTATAATAGGCCATGGTGCCGATGTCGGGCACATCCTCTTCTTGCTCGAGAAGGCGACTGCATTCCTTGGCCATCTGAGCCAGGAACTGGAACACAGGGCGCGATGCATTATGGGCCTGTCTCCGCCTCTCCCTCCACTTGGCTCCATGTTCCGCCATGCGCCTTGCCCGTCGAGCCGCCTTCCGTTGTTCTTCCTCGGCCCTCCGTTCTTCCTCCTCTCGTTTCCGTTTGACCTCCTCTGGCTCTGGCGGTTGTGATGCCGCTCGGAAATTACCAAATCGCACCTCCCGTTCCGACTTCTTGTCCCAGTCGATTTCGTCTTCGTCCTCAGGGTCCGAATCGCCGGTGGTTGGAGGGTTTTCCTCATCGGAGTCAGGCTCGGGGGTCTCCTCGTGTCTCCATTTCCCCAGGCGTTTAGTATTCCATTTTTCGTTCCATATGCCTTGCTCCTTCCACTCTTCAATAATTTTGGATCGCAGATATTCTTCAAAACGCCTCCCTTGTGCGCCGATGGGAAGACTTTTCCACCTCGCAGGATCCCGTCGATACCACGTCTCGAGATCTTCAGTCTGTTGCTTTAGCTGAGAAAGGGCGTACGACTTGCTTCTTTTCATTTCCCGCAGGCGTTCCTTTTTCTTTTCAAGCCGAAGCTCCTCGACCGGTACCATGTAGTCCGACGCAGTCAGGGTTCGTACACCACCCGCTCTGTCTCTTTTATCCCCAGGTGGACTTCGAGTGAAGCGACTTCTTGCGTGTTCAAGGAGGTCAGCGTCATCGGCGAGTTTTTGGAGGGCGGCATCGACATCGTGGATGGTGGTAGAGTCTAGGGGTTTCATGTTTATTTCGTCACAATTGTCCTGCCGAAAGAGAAGGGTAATAATGACTGACTCGTCAGCTCGACGAGACGCGGCTGCGCAGCGAGGGGTTCAAATACCTGGCGGATCAAGATATGGGGGCTACATGCCAGGTCACAGCCCGACGGGATCTTGCATGCAATCAACCGACCTTGCAGGTTCATCTGGACTTGGCCAATCACGCGCGGCGGCTCGTGGACCCTTTCGGTGGCTTCCCGTTGTACATCAACGTGCTCAGTTGACCACTGGATGAACTGGTCAAACTGTCGCTTGCGAGCGGACCCGTCCAACTGCCACGGCACATGGTGGAACAGCTGTCCACCTGGCGATGGTTCTCTGCGTCTAAAAAAAGATGTAGGCTGTTCGACGATATCCTCGAAACATGATACACATATTCAACAGCAAGAAATCGGACTACGTGACACAACAACCTGAAGGGCCTGACTACTATGCGTGAAGTCAAGCCCGGAGCTTGTCCCGGTTCATCCTGTTACTAGGAACAGCCATATGGTGTCACAGTATAGGAAACCCCTTTTGGAGATTCAGAGGGCATCCCATCTCCACCACGTTTCCGGCCCCTGGGTGACTAGCTGGACATAGTCGACAGAGGCATGTTGCAACATAGGAGAGCTGTTGAATGGACGCTGAGCTTCCAGGTGTTTGAATATCGAATATATAATGGCGCCCAGCTCCCATCGACTACCTCTTGGACTGCTGCTTTGCAAGACTCTCATACCTACCTCTACAACACACAGAAACTCCTTCAAGAACAGAGCCTCGAGCTTACCATTCTCACAAAACACCTTCCAATCAGTCCTAAAGCCCTGCCTCTCTTTGAACTAGGTTGATCTAGCCATGGCCACCTCCTCGAACGTGTGGTTTTCCCTGGTGCCGTTGACGCCACTGGCCGTTGAGACAGCCGAACACGAACGGAACAAACGGTACGCCTGCATCAACAATGGAGTCACGGTACTCAACGTCGGTCATGTTATCTCGAAAGCCGGACCGGGGACTTTGGCCACGCTTGGCCGGGGTGAGGCCAGCGATATTTACCTGGCCGACGAAACCGGGATGATGTCTCGTGAACAGTGCTCCTTCGAAATCGACGAGGAAAACAACATGATCACACTCTATGATGTCTCGAGAAACCAAACGACCCAGGTTTATAGCGACGTGATCGACGGGTCCGAAGTCCCGTCCTTTCCGTTCGAGCTCGGCAGAGAGCGCCGGGTCGTCGTGCACCCCTCGTTCAACCGGTTCGTGGCGATCGGCAAGAACAAGAAGCGTCTGATTAAGTTCCGGCTCGACTGGCACCACGAGGATCTTGTGACCAAGATCCAAGAGCGCTCGGCCGTTCTAGGCCCCCTGGAACGAGATACCCGCCAGGCTTTCACGCGGCTTGCTACAGAGCCGGACGACGACGCCACGCTAGACATCCGCACTCGAATTCACGCCGGCACGCAACCAAAGCTAGAGCTTCGCCATTTTATCCTTGGTGTACTGGGAGCCGGGTCGCATGCGGTAGTTCGCAAGGCCGTAGACGTGGACACTGCCCGCTTGATGGCCGTCAAGGTCATCAAGAAGAGCGATTCGGTATGGGAATGGCAATGCATCAAGCGGGAGATTGAGTTTCTCTCACACGCGAACCATGTCAGTCTAAGTCTGCTCTTAATATACACCCGCTAACAATTGTCTAGGACAATATTGTCAAGTTTTTGGGCAAGAAGCACGTTGAACCTGAGCTCATGGTTTTCATGGACATGTACGACGGATCCCTCGACGGCCTGCTCAAGTCCCAGAATTGTCCGCCCCGGGACTTGGTCGCAAATGACGTCCTGTGGCAGATGCTCTGCGCCTTGGACTATGTGGCCTTCAACGTGTACGTACATCGCGACCTCAAACCGGCGAACATTCTCTACAAGCGAAACGCCAAAGACGAGCTTCATTTTGTCCTGGCGGATTTCGGTCTTTGCAACGCTACCCAGGTAGCGGTCGGCACCCGACTTTACATGGCGCCCGAACTCTTCAAGTCCATCACAGATACGTCGAGTTCCAAGATCGACATCTGGGCATTGTTCGTGACAATCCTCCAAATCTTGAACGTCCAGGGCTTTGAGAGCATGCTGGCCAGGGACCCACCTGTGGAGGACGTGCATGAATTTGTCGCTGGCATTGCGTCGGACTCGGGGACTGAGGTCGCCGAGTTCAGGATGATGGGGAGGCTGGAGGTGGCGAGACGGGCGACGGCGGCGCAGATGCTGGTGCGCCTGTACGACGGGGACGGCCTGACCACGCCGAAGTGGAAGGTCCCCGGTATGCCGGCGGAGAGTGCGGAGGCCGAGGCCTTCGACGAGGCTGAATTTGGGTTGGGCGCTGGGGCTGGGGATGGGGATGGTGAAGGGTCTGAAGAGACCACGGTTGTGGAGGATGAGGGTGTCGAGGACACCGTGGGGATGGCTTCCAGTGCCGAGGAAGCTGTCGAGGAGGCCTGGGTCGAGGGGGCCGTCGCCGAGGGATCCGCGGCGGCCCCGGCCCCGAATGTGGAATTCCCGGTATTCCACTATCCCAACCAGCCGGGAATGAGTCTTCGGGAGCGCCGCCGCCGGGTCGGCCGGATGCAGGCTTGGATGCGGCGGCAGAGAGGGCACCCGGATCTTCAGGATGTGAGCCTGCCGGGTGAGCCCATGGACATCTGTGAGGACTAAGGTGGAAGATGTTTGTCTTTTTTCAATTTTGGGTCTAGCTGGGAATATTTGTTTTGTATTTATTAGCGCTGGTCGCGGATATGATACCCAGATAGATATTCGTTGCTTTAGTTTAGTTTTGAATTTATGGCGATGTTTTCTTGCCCTACTTGGTGTTATTCGGAAAGGAGTCTGATAGGGGTGTACCCCCTTTTTGCTACGAATGCACCCCTCTGCACAACTGCTTTTCCCAACTACCTTCCAATCTACTGTTGACGCCATTTTAAAAAGCTGTATATATATTTGTCAAAGGCCCTATTTACTATTTATAAGAGGATGTCTCGCCTCACTGTAGGATTTGTCTTTTCTCACTGTAGTACATTTGACTTGCCCCACTTTTCCCCCACTAAGCCATTACAGGCAGGCGGTGAAGGGCGTCGCAGGTCGGTTAATTGAACTACCCTTCCACTTTTGCCAGCACTTGCGATCGTAACGAGACTGGATTCGTTCAAATGTTCAAATCCGCTGTTTCCGCTGTAATCGCGGTCCTCTGCCTTCCCCACAGTCGATGGTTCGCGGGGGGGAGGGGGGTTGGGTTCTGGAGCGGTTGCCGACCGATTCGGTATCGTCAGCCATCTGCAGGCGGTTAATCACGGCAAATGTGGCATGATTCAATTGCTCTTACCTTCGCGATAAAAGCGCAGCAGTAGCAAAAGCCGTGATGGCTTTGTGTGAGTGTACGTAGTTGAGGTTTATTGCTGTTGTGATGGTTGATTGATCGCGATGGGTGGCAGAATTTTGGGTGGACGATTTGGCGGATGTACCTTTTTGGGTGGGTGTTTGTGGGGGTTGGGGTTATGTATGGGGATTTTTTGAAATTACAGTGAGAAAAGACAAATTCTACAGTGAGGCGAGACATCCTCATTTATAAAGGGTTAAAGATTAGATCGTAGAGCCCTTATTAATAACCCTTTTGGCATTGCCAATACACCGAAATGCTTGTATTTAAGGATGTAGGCGAAAAAATTATCTTCAAGGGGATGCGTACGGATCAGAAAGGGTGCACCCCTATCAGACGCCTTTATTATTTTGGGTCTAGCTGGGATTTGTTTTGGATTTACGGCGCTGGTCGCGGATGATACCCTCGTGTGGCCGTGCCCCGTCCCAGCATCTCCTCTTCAGCTAGTTCATGAGAATCCAGAATTGAGTCGCCTTGCGTTTTGCTTTGCTTTTGCTCGCGTTTGCCTTTCGGCCCATCAATGGTGCCCAATAACAGTCTATCCCTATCGCCCTCGCATCACATACAGTAATTGTCGGTACACCGCCTCCGACCACCGGTTGGATTTAAACGTCAATTGGGAGCCCCGAACGACTCGAACCACCAGCCAACCTCGGGATAGTCCGTGGCGGGTCTGGGCGCCCAAATCGTTGCAGAACAGGCATCTGCACTGGCGAGGAACAATAATTTTGTCGACCCTGACAAGCCGTCCGCACTCCGAGATAATTACAATCCCGTAAAGCTACTAGTCCCGCAAGGGATTTACGCCCAATACCAGTGGCAAGAACACTTCGCAGAGGTCAAATGTCAAATTGTTCGCGGCGGCATTCCAAATAAGCTCCACGTCCTCGTTCCTATCGAACACGGACCCGTAAAGGAACATATCTAATAAGACATTAGGTTTATTCCCCCAAGCAAACGGAGGGCTGGAACATCTATACGCCTCCCGCATCCAACAAACCCCCAGCCAACAGGAACGGACCGAGACATAAACAGGCATCGAAATACTAATGACAAGCAAAGGTTCTGATAAGGAAATGGAAGGTAATAAGGCGTCTTAATCAATTTTGGGTCCAGCTGGGAATTGTTTTGGATTTATGGCGCTGGTCGCGGATATGATACCCACATAGACATGCGTTGCTTTAGATAGTTTAGTTTTGAATTCATGGCAATATTTTCTTGTTCTACTCGGTGTTGTTCAAGAATGACTGCTAGCTTGAAGCTGGACAGCAGCTGTTTGAAAATTGAAAAATAGGCTGACTCCCCTGCCCCCCTCTCCTCCTCCTCCTCCTCTCCATGAGTTCTTCTGCAGCCGTGCGGACCGGAGAGGTGCAGAACCAGGTCAGGTTATAAAACCCCACCATCTAGGACTTCGTCCCAGGATGGTTCCTAGATAGTTCATCCAGTCCAGAGAATCGAGTCGTCTTCTTTTGCTTTTGCTTTTGCCTTGCTTTTGCCTGCATGTGCGTGCGAGCCCATCAAGCCGGTCCACCATGATTTGCTGTTGTTCTTGGTGGTTAAGAGCGGGTTCACCGCCAACGACATGGAAAGGTCATCTCTCCGTGATAGATCACGGTGCAAATCCTGTGGCACCCACTCGTCCAACACGTCGCACATGATGGCCGTCATGTCGTCGCTCCTGCTCGACTCAAAGGCCAGCGCCTAAAAGGAGGCGGTCAACGACAAGACGCTGCGCAACGCTGTCAATGCTGAGATCGCCGACTTTTACAAGGAGGCTGTTACGGCTAGCCACACCAGCAACAACATGGTGAGACGCGTCAAGACCAGCTTGTCGAAGCCCTGGCGGCGTACCAGGAGAGCGTCATGTAACGGCCATCAGCCTCTTCAGGCTCGGTTTTTCACCCGTAGACAGCCATAATCCCAACACCGTCTACGTTTCAGGTGATGAAGACTGTCCTGAGACTACCTGGCCCTTACGCCTGACGCCTTGGGACTGCGTAGAGCGTTGCAATCAGTGGTGTGTAACTACTTGTCAAACAAGTCTAGCAAGACAAATCACACTAACTATCTTAGTATTAGCGTCAATGCATTACATGTCTACACTTGACATCTCAACCTCAGGCAAGTCTGCTGACGAAGTCTGCAAAGACGTCGAATATTTGTGGTTGCATCAGACTGACTTGCCATTACGGATAGGTAACCGGATCAGTCGAACCGAGCACATTGCACTTCCGATACACACCATACATTTAGATCGAACCATACCCCCATGCGTCTCTTTGACATTTTCACACAGAGACATGCATTTTTATTTTTCGTCCTACTTGAAAATAACTCGGATCAACATTACCCCTCGCGGACTTCTCAGCGGCGGATGTATGGTGTAAAACCCCTTGTTTTCCCGTATCCTGGATAGATAAACGTATCTCCTCGGCTTGGGGGTGGCGTTCTCGTTCCTCTTCCTGACGTTATCACCCGCGCGAAGTGAAGGCCAATCCAAAAAGGGCTACTTCCCTGCTATCTTGTGCAATCCACTGCACACACGGGCAGATGGTCAAACCCCGCACCTAGATCTTAGGATGTCATTTTTACTCATCGCAGACTAGTCAATCTTTACTTATACAAAAACTCAGTCTTCAATTTCACCTCAACAGCCTTCCGCTTCCAACGACATCATCGGCCTCGTCCGTTTCCTCCTCCACGGCCGTACCCTTACCAACCATGGCGCTACTCACCACACCCACCAACACCGCCGCAGTCACCAAGACACACCCTGCGAACAAAAACGGCAAACCCACCCACTCATCTCCCCATTCCAACCCGAGATGAAACAAACCAGCATACACAGGCCCCGACACCAATGCCGACAGCGCCTCGATAAACGCAATGCTCGTATACAGCAGCCCCGTCTCCCTCCCATCCACCAGCGCCGTCATCAAACCCCTCACCATAAATGTATACCCCCCGCCCATGCCCGCAACCACAATCCCCGCCACGAGCACCACCTTATCTCTCGCCACCCCCTGGAGAATCACGCCCAGCGCCGCCAGCGCGGCGCTCGCCTGCGCAAGCCGGAGGTCCTTCTGGCGCGCCGAAAATCCCAGCCGGCTCAGAAGAAGCTGGCTCGTACCCGGGAGGACGACGAGCAGGAGGAGCAGAGAGGTGAAGGCGATGACGGAGGCGAGGAGGCCCGCTTCCGAGTAGGACATGTGGAAGCGCCGGGAGGCGTATTGCATGAGCTGGAGGACGACGCTGCGGCCGAAGATCTCGAGGCCGAGGGAGAGGAGGAGGAAGCCGACGAGCTTGTGTTCCCAGAAGAGAAAGCGGACGGAATGGAGGGTTTGGGAGAGGGCGGCGGAAGCACGCTGGAGGAGGGGGTTCGGTTTTAGGGCGGCGGCGGTGGTGTCGGCTTCGACTGGGGAAGATGCAGCAGCATTGTTGTTTTCTGTATGTGAAGGCGCGTGCTGCTGGCGGTACGAGAGGGTTTCGGGGGTCAGAAAGGCAATGACCGTCGATGCGGCGAGACACGACAACCCAATGGAGATGGAAAACCAGGGGCCTCTTTTCATGGCGAGAAAGACCAGCGGGTTGGCGATGAGGGCACCCCCCATCAAAGAGGCGCCGAGGTAGAAGAAGGCCGTCGCTCGTTGAGCCTCGCTCGAGATGTCGGCCAAGATGGTGTAAACCATGGCGGACAAGATGGCCTCACCACCGCCGACCAACTGGAACAGGCTGCCAGCCCAGATGGCCCTGGGATGGAAGATGTGTGGCATGGCACACACGAGAGCGCCGAAGCACTCGGTCAGGGTGGCGCCAAGGAAGCTCAGTCCCAAGACGATTGTGCGACCGTATCGGTCTGCCATGGCGCCGTAGGGGACACTGGCGATTAGACTGGTGAGAAGGGTAAGGCTGACGTGCCATCCTCTTATGAAGGAGAGCTCGCCCTGGACGTCCTTGTCCTTGCATGCGGGATCATCGTGGTCGACATCAGGCCCATGGAAACGGCGGCAGATGATGGCCTCTTGAATGTCGATGATGGGGGTAGAGCAAAGGGTGCCGCCGATGCCCAAGATTATGAGGAGTCCATAACAGACGGCTAGGATCACCAAACGCTTGGTTTGGGAATAAGGCGTGCCAGCAATGCTTGAATTGTTTGGCTGCGATTCGTGGTTCGGGTCGGACTCGGAGGGCAGCAGCGGGGTACACTCGCTCTCCACGGCAGCGGGCATCCTAGGTATCGTCCCGTCGGAATTTCTATCCCGAGTCTGGGTGGCTTGGGCTATGGTTGATAATAGGTATAGGTCGCAGTGCTTGCAGGTTCAATGCTCTCAAGAAAGAAAACGCAACAGTACCTAGCGGAGGTGAACCGTAGGTATAGGGGGCGGGGGCGCGGCCCGTTCCATGGAAGAAGCTGGCGATGGGGGGTATCAGCCAGGGGTGGCGTCGGATCATACCGGACGCGGCTACACGGCACGGAAAAGAGCCTGATTTAGGTCGGGCCGTATGGCAAGAACCCCATCCACTGCGAATCCCGACGACTGCCGGCAGAGCAAAGCCCGTAACATCGGCTCGGCGTCATTACAGAAACGCTGCGCCCTGCACCGTAGCTCGAAGGCGTGATTCGCACGGAGCGACGAGCAGCATGCAGCACCAACAACGTGGGACAGATCGCTCATCATTTCACCCGAGAGGACACACGAATTGGACTGCTGCTATTTCGATCTGAAGGATTTGACAGTATTGCTATCCGTGGTCGCGATTTCCAAAAAGAAGAAAAGAGGGAGCAAAAACGGCGCCATTGCTACACGCATCTACAGGTCAGCCGGGTTATGCTTCCACCACTTTGGTGGATCAAGAAGCCCCGGTTCTTGTTCAGGATTCGGGCTGATATTTGAGTAATCAGCGATGCGGCCATTGTCCTGCACATGCTGTCGGCGATCGCCAAGGTCGACAAAGCGCTCAAAAGCCCAGTCCTTGATCTTGTCAAAATTTCTGCATCTGTGCACAAGTTCAAGGTGCGGCAAGTTGATTTGCTTCGATTTCAGCCACTGGAACAAGACTGGGCTGACGTCGGAGCTGCAAGTAATGGACTGGCGGATGGATTCAATGCAGTGGTCGACATGCATCCATTCGCCGTAGTTGACAGTACCATCAGGGTTCTTGAGCGAGTTGTTGTAGCGCCCTGGGTAAAATCCCTTGCGGATGACATTCTGTGCGTGAATTTGCGTTATTATGGGTTGAAGCTGACTTGTAATATAGGGCGAGATCCTTACCAAGCAATGAAGCTGGTGGAATACATCCAAGCCGACGACATATTCATTCTCATAGCCTGGTATCGGAACTCGCTCGGTCTCGTTCTTCATTCGACGATACTCGTTCTCTCTTACACGGAATGTCAGACCACCTGGGATAGCTTGTCAGTCTGTTGTTCGTGTGCATGAGCAGATATTTCGGGCTGCCATCATACGGTGGTATAGTCCTTTCCACAGCTCATCCTTTTCGTCATCGGGCCAGCCTTGATACGCCGACGTGTCGCGTCCAAAAGCTCCCTGGAACTTGACATCGGTGTACTTCACGATGTGCTCCGCGGGAGCTTGCACAATTCAGTCAGCATGCAAGAATAACGCTATAATGGCCGACGGGGATGACTTACAGTAAAGATCCCCCACGGTGCAGGCACAGGGCCTGGACGAAGGGATCACGTACAAGGCTACTACCCACGCCGCAAGGCCAGTACTGATGAGCCAGGGAAGAAGGACGAGGAAAGGGGTTTGCTTGGGCGGTGATGAAGTGGGAGCAAGCGAACGGAGCCACCGAAACCTCTTTGGCGGCAAGAGAGGGAAATCGGCGCTGTCGTCCTCCTGGCTCTCTTCCTCCCAAGTGGCTTTGTCATCGTAGGGCTTCTGCTGGGCGAGGGGCGTCATGTTGACCGTTTTCAATGTTCAAGATGTTTGGCAGAACTACCTAGGACGTACCAAAAGGTGAAGAAGTGGTAGTGTTGAACCTCGCAAGCGGTTTGTCACTGAAGGAAGGGGGGAGCGAGAGGTGGATGCTGATGGTACTTACAGTCGTCAGCAAGCGGATGGATGGCGGGGACAAAAAATGGCGAAGAACAACTCCTAAGGCTCCGGAGCGGGTGCTGTTGGCCTTGGTGCGGGTCCCAAGTCAACGCCTCTCTGTTGTTCTAGGTTGATTTGATTTTCCAAGATTGTTGATGATGTGGTTCGCCTACATGGAGGTACTCTGCCTTGATTTGCGCAAGATAACGTATGTATTAATTTGGAAGTATTGATAGGTTCAGAACAGACCTTTCGCTGTGCTGGGATTCACCGAGAGGATGTATCGATACATGTGCCATAGACAGCGGGGCCGGCCTGATTTGTGTGGAGGACATGTGCAGCAAGTTCTTGAAAGGAACCAGCCTTCCCTGGTACCCGGTGCGCACTGTGTTCGCGGTATCTACGCGGTATCTAGGCGGACCGAAGCCGTGCAGGTGAGCCGTCGGATGCGATATAATGTGATGAACCAACTGCATGAGGCTACGCCGCTCAGTGCTACGAAGGACCTCATCCATAGCCCGTCAGTTTCAGGGTTTACTTTAGATGCCGCAATATGAGGCCTACCTATCCGAGCGTGTGCTTGGCCCGCCCTTGCATATTGATGTATTTGGCACATATCACCTGCCAGATCTAGATTTGTCTTAGTTTATGCAGGACAGCGCAAAACAAGTTCGAACGTACGCCTAACTATTCGAAGAGCCTTTGAGCTGAAGGATACCGGTGCGATATCCTCCCTCTGGGTTGGTAGTCCTCTGCTCTCTCATTCTTCATCATTTTTTGTCCACAATTTTGCCAACCGCCTTTACTTTGACTGACTGAACCGTGACGTGGAATCTTTTTTGAAAAAAAAAAAGTTTTGGATTAGACTGGACACAATGCCATTCCTCAAGAACCCCCGCAGCTACATGGCCATCCCGCCGGCTCCCAATGAGGATTCCGACGGTGCAGCCCGATGGCCGCGCCAACGTGGGCTCACACAGGCACTGCTATGTCCGCCAAAGCAGAGGAGTTGCTACCATATGGTCGAGCTTTGTCTCTATCTTGTGTTTAGCATTGCACTGGCAACCGTGACGTTTTTTGCGGGCAGACACTCTGTCAGCCTCAAGGATTGCGGTATCCGTTTGTCCACCTGGTGTAAGTCACTATTGACCACCCCCCGAGCCCGCCGTCCTTTCTCCATCGCTCCAAGCACCATTGTAGAACTAGCTTGCTGCTTTTGCTAATTGTGGAAATTTCACACACACACACAGCTCCAGCGCTAGAAGCGATTGAATACCAGCAAGTAATGTTCGATGCCAGGTTTGCCGCCCCTTCCATCTACCGCGGAAAGCCAACACCACAGCTCGATGGGGCTTGGGAAACAATGATCCACAGAGGTGCTGGAAGCCTGAGGGTTGAGAAACAAGATCTCTGGCGTCTGAACAAGACGGCAGATGCAAATCGGACGGTGACTTTCAACGACGGCTCGGGTGACTACCCGACTATGTTGGAGGTCTTCCACCAGCTTCATTGCCTAGTAGGTGGATGTCTCCTCTCATTGAGTTTTCGCTTTTGAAATGAGCTGACCGGGGAATGACTTGAAGAATGAGTTGCGGAAAAAAACGTGGCCTGATTACTATCCGGACGTCGAGGAGGAGTTGAAAGCGGTGGATAGGGCCCATACTGGTACGTTGTAATACCGTGACTTCAGAACACAAAATATATTGCTAACTTGTTCTTGATACCTAGATCATTGCATCGAGATCATTCGCATAGCATTGATGTGCTTTTCGGACGTCACCCCAGTGACAGCCAGTTTCGTAGACTGGAACCATGGCAACCCGGTCCCTGACTTCAGCACCCTGCACACATGCCGCAATTTTGACAAGATATTCGACTTTGTTCAAGAGAATGCTGAGGAATGGGGTATGTGGGCTTGAGAGAGATGGGTGATTCTAGACTCTAGCACATCACAGGGCACATGTGTCGTTGGTTGCACAGTTGTAGCCGGTTTGGGACATAGCATCACATGGTTCCTCGCTACGTAGCTCTTCCAGATAGTATGGATTTTCTTCCGCTTTGAATTTCCATACCGGGGTGAATACATAGCTGTCGTTGGTGTATATAGGCAGGTAGACTGGGATAGCCAATCAGATGACTAGCGTCGTATTAACGGCTTTTCTACGGCCAATCAGGGGCCAGCCTCTGCAACCGTTGGCCAACGCTTCAACGGTTTCTCAGGCTCAACAGTTGATGGTGTTTTTCAACCCCTATATATAGAAAGTGATTTTTAACTATATAAACCGTTATTACCTACCCCCCTTACCCTAGAATGTTGCATTGTTTGCGTTGTATGTGTACCTATACAAGTTGTACAACGCAAACAATGCAACCTCAGTAGCCGCCGGCTTGTGTTACCCTGAGTTGCAGCTTGTCACGGCACTAGCAGCACCGCTAGCAACCACTAGGCCATGCTCCCAAAAGGACAAAAATCAATTAAGCCAACGACTCAGTTGATTCCAGCGTTCTATATTGCTCGTCATCTCAACCCTGCACCGGATGCGCAGGGCCGTGACACAGCTTCGAGTTCCGGACTTGTTGGTGGATGCAGGAGTTGCGATGCGCCTGTGCTGCAACGGGTGGTTGGGCTCGTTATCTGGCAAGGACTCTGACAGGCTAACTTCAGTACGTATGTACGCGGCGAGGAGAGAGTAGCATTACTCTATCAAGCTATCTACACCTAGCAAGATTTCCCTTGCTAACATGATCGGCAAAGCGCCCATACTATATCTCAAGGTGACCGAGGGGGGTCCTTATCGCGGATGAGTATCCTTCCGGACACCACCATCCACGTTGTGAAGTTGGCGCCATACATCTTGGAGCATCAAGATTGGATGGTTAAAAAGAGAGAGCCCGAAGGACCTAGGGCAAGACCTATCTTCCCCGCTTCTCTGCAGAATCACGGGCATTCAGGATGATTCAAACGGCAATGTCAAATGAGAAGCCGAAGGGCCGATCTCCCGCCGACGACATCATGAAAGGCGGCACGAGTCCTCTCGCGGAAGGTGACACGCATCACGGCGGGGTGCCCCGGAGCAAAACAGGGCAGGAATGGGAAAAGAAAAAAAAAGGACTGCTCCAAATTCGAGCATTGTTTGGGTCTAGGCGTGATATGGTGGTGGGTAAATCGAGATAAGCTATCATTATTCAACTCACAATTTCAAATCATTTGTTGGTGCTCAAGGCAGAGTGTCTGAGGTAAGGGGCCTGGAGGATGGAAGAGAGGACCCAATGAGGGCGATGACAGGTAAAGCTGCCACGGAGGACGGAGTCCTCTTGCCTGAACTCCCTCTCCGCGAGTATGCAATGAGCGTCTCGGAGAGATATCTGTACCCAAATGGGTATAAAAGGGTGCCTGTCTCTCGCCCGACGAACATTCCGAATCTTGCTCTACAGCGACCGCTTCAGACGTATTAGCAACAGCACAGCCCTCAGCAACACCTCTTTCGCTCAATATCTTCAAAAAAAAGCACTTCTAGGACCATGAAGGTCTCAACTACCATTATCAGCGTCTTGGCGACCATGACGGCGTCCGTCAGCGCCCAGTTCGAGCCAGTCAGCTGGGCCATAATCATCTTCAAGGAGAACTACGAGAACGATCCGGCGCTGCAAGCCATCAAGAGGGATCTCGGCGATAACGGAGCTGTCATTCCTGCTTCAGCTGCGAAGCGCGATGTCTTGGAAACTGTATTAAGGACTGCTGCCCCTCCCCCCCCCCCCAGCACCTGCCTTACCTACAGGGGTACCCTGCCTAGTTACCTTAGGTACCAGACATCCTGGCAATGTTGACTGATAAAAATCCAATAGCTGCTGAAGCGTGATGGCGGTGACGCCGGCGCTGATGCCCTTCTTGCCGCCGAGTACCTCTTTCTTCTTGCCGACGAGCAGGAGAAGCAGGCGAAGAGGGCGGAGGAATTCATTGCCTGAAACTGTGCGGTTTAGCCAAGACGTGTGTTGGGGTTTGATATTCCAGTTACTTGCCTGCCTACCTAGGTACCTGCTCAGCCTTATATGGATTTTTAAGTAAATAGGTAGTTAAGTTGGGCAGTGTCGTGCTGTTCATCGGAATGATTGTTTTCTGTCGGCAGGCGAGGCTCCTCCGAGCATGTTATGGAAATAAGTGGAGCCGGAGCAATCATGCACCGAGGTCAACGGTCGCTTTGTTTGTCTGTCATTACCTACGGTATTCTTTTGGTATTGGTAGAGTTTGGCAAATAGAATTCTCTCTGCAATTGCAACCCCTTGTCTCAAATGTGATGCTACCCATTTCATCATCTCCTCCTCTGGATAATCGTGTAAGCCTTTTTCCCCGCGCACGCAATCAGGAGTGCGCAAGCGTGGTACAAAGGCTCAGGCGAGTCGAGCCCTGGCAACAGCGCACATCTTCCTCCTTATAGCTAGCCTTCTAATTTCCACCGCTGAAAACAGGTCAGCCCCCCCAAAAAATCCCCACCACAACAACCACCCAACCAATTAAATCGTAATAAAAACCCTTGGGTTTTCCTTCAAAATTCTTCAAAGTCACGAACTTCCACCCTGACACGCCTCAATCTGAAAGTTGCCTTCCGACTGGCTCGGAGGAAGCCGGACTGGGTTCTCCACGCCAAGAAAAAAAGGCTTACACGATTATCCAGAGGAGGAGATTTAGGTACAGACCTTCGCCAGGTCCCTGGGAATCTTCCAGGGATTAAGGCCACGCACAAGAGCACCGGAGTCGCCAAAATTACCTGTCACGACCCAAAATGGGCCGGGGGTCAAGCCACACGTGGCTTGACCCCCTGGGGCCCAGCCGCACCGAAAACAGCCAATCGGGGGGGACCCGGGGGGTTCATTCTCTCATTCTCAGTCACCCCTTCACTGCTGTGCATCAACACCCTCACTCACTCACTCAAAATAAAAGACTTCACTCTCCCGTTCGACTTCCCACCCCTCTTATTTTTTCCCAAGTTCTCCCTTAACCATCCCCAACAGCACCACCACAACCACCAAACAACCACACCTCACCTAAAAAAAAAAAAAAATAAAAAAAAAAATGACGCGCTTCCGCCCCTGCATCGACCTGCACGCAGGCCAGGTCAAACAAATCGTAGGCGGCACGCTCGACAGCGCCTCGTCCGAGCTCAAAACGAACTTCATCTCGCCCCACCCGCCGGCCTACTTTGCCCGGCTGTACCGGGAGCATAATCTGACGGGCGCGCATGTGATTATGCTGGGGCCGGGGAACACGGAAGCGGCTAGGGAGGCGCTTCGGGAGTGGCCTGGTGGACTTCAGGTTGGTGGGGGGGTTGATGAGGGGAATGCGAGGGGGTGGGTTGAGGCGGGGGCTGAGAAGGTATGTTGTGTCTTATTTTTTTTGTCTGTCTTTTTGGTCGTCATGGTTTTTTGTGAGAGTGGTAGTCGAGCGGGTTAGTTGCGTTTGTTGTGCCGGATCCCACCCATAGTTGGGTGGTGGTGGTATGTATGGTGGTGACTTACACGAAGAGGATCATCATATCGAGGGGTGGTTGTCGTGAGATACATGGGGGCGGATAATTGGGCTGCTGGTTTATGCCTTCGCGTAGCCCTTCCTCCACCCCATTACCTCCTTTTTTTTGTTTGTTTGCTTAGGATGTCCGGGTATACCTTACAGCAAGCAGCTCATAATCCTCACTCCTCCCCTTACCCTGGACACATTCTCACCTCATACCACCAAGTATTTCTCGCTCCCAACTCTCAACTCGCCCACCACCCCAGACTCCATCTCAGTCCCAAGATAAATACTAAACGCACACAACACCAGGTAATAATAACATCCTATCTCTTCCCCAACGCAACCTTCTCCCAACCCCGACTCGACGCCGTCCTCGCCGCCTTGGGAGGTGACAAATCCAAGCTAGTAATCGACCTCAGCTGCCGCCGCGTACCTTTTTCTTCTTCCTCCTCCCCCCCTTCCACCACCACCACTCCCCAAAACACTCCCCAAACCAACCCCCCAAAATGGGTCGTAGCAACAAACAAATGGCAAACCCTAACCGACTTCCCCCTCACCCGGGAGACGATAAAATCCCTCGAACCGTACTGCTCCGAATTCCTCATCCACGCCGCAGACAACGAGGGTCTCCAAGCCGGCATCGACGAGGACCTAGTCGTCGCGCTGGGCGAGTGGTGCTCGATCCCGGTGACGTACGCGGGCGGCGGGCGGAACCTCGACGATCTCGAGCGCGTGAAGCGGCTTAGCAATGGCCAGGTCGACCTGACGATCGGGAGCGCGCTGGATGTGTTTGGCGGGAGCGGGGTGACCTTGGAAGAGTGCATTGCTTGGAATGCGATGCAGGAAGATGAACAGGAGGAGAAGGGGAAGGATGAAGGGCGGTAAGGTAGATGGATAGATTTGTCTTTTGATACAATACACACACACGAGAAGGGAGCGAGACAACGTGAACTAGTACCCACGTCTGCTGACAAAAGTCGCCATCATGTTTCTTCAGAGACACTCACAGCATAAACCAACAACTCAAACGAGAAACCCTTTATTTGCACACACGTTATTAAAGCCAGCACTGATTCAAACCCAACCCCCGAAAACACCATCTCGCTCAAGCGGGCTGGCCAAGATATGGGTGGGACAAAAAAAAAAAAAAAAAACTCCATGCATCCATCACCATTCAGAATCCACCATACCCAAATCCACACACACAGCCCTCGAAAAGGCTTCAAGTCCATATATATATAAATATAGGACATGCAAACCCCAAGAGCCCGTCCCATCCCATCCCATCCCATCCTCCCATCCAGCCATCCAACCATCCCCCACCATACGCCTGCCTCTCATATTGCCCATCCAATGCTCATACCGTCATGCCAAAATTCACTCCCGCGCGTGGGGGAAGCTACCATGGAGAAGAGAAGATCCGGGCAAGTGTAATCCAGCAGAGTGCCCCGGATTTTTCGCATCTGATCATCACAGATACATGCTCTTGGTCCGCGAGTGCACCCGACGGCCCTCGGCCCGGCGGCGCAGGGTGTCCTCCCGCTTCAGGACGAGCTCGCACCACTTGCCCTTGGCGCGTGAGCCGCCCGCCAGGTCGTCCTCGGACCCGATCGAGTCGCGGTTAATGACTTCCGACAGGACCCTCATCCACCCGTCCTTGTCCTGCGTGCTGTCGGCATAAAAGTCAATGACCTCGCCGTTGTTGAACCGGATTCGGAAGCCTTCCTCCACAAACATGTAGCCTTCCTCCTCCTCTGCAAAGGCAGAACGACGCCGCTTCCCGCCCTTGCCCGTCGTCTCCTTCTCCGTCAGCGCCCGGCGGTCGTCAATCAGCCGCTTAGCATTGGCGAGGTTGATGGTGGCCCGGGGTTGCCTAGTGGCCTCGTGATATGCCGTCAACTTGGTGCCAACCAGCTTAAAGTAGCGACGACGCCAGTACTGCAAACATTAGCATATCGTCCTCATTCAGACTACCAAAAAGACTTACCGGACAATCGCCACCTTGCTGGCTTAGATGGCCCTCCCACTGCCGGGCGAGACGCTCTTCAGCGGCCTTCATCTCTCGGATGCAAGAGTTCATACTCTTGGGCATATCGTCATCGGTCGACCCTTTAGGCCGAGGGACGAACAGGAGCTGAAGCTCCAGTTTGCCAATCTTGTATGGTGCCTTGCGAACGACAGCAGTGTTACCGCGCTTGCTCTTGACGCTCGACGCAAAGCCGGCTTCTTCCGTGGCCCACTCGTTAAAGGCGGCAACCTCGACGAGATATGGTCGCCCAAAGCAACGGGCTTCGTGCTCCTTCAGACAGACGTATGACCGAGCAAAGCTGCCATCCTCGGCAGCCAATGGCGACAAGAGATCCCAGGCGGTTGGGTTTGCGCCGAGCTGTCTTGCTTGAGCCTCACGCTGCTGCTGGGCGAGACGCTCCTCTTCTTCCCGCTGTCGCATCTCCATCTCCCTTCGCTTCTTGGGGGACGCAAACACTCTGCTGAAGGTAGACGTCTTTGGCTTGCTAACCTTGGTAGGCGACTGGATTACCTTCTTCGGAGCGGGCTTCTCCAGCTTTACGTTGAGGGTCAGCTGGAACTCGAGATCGTTAGGCACGACCAGCTCAAATTCTTGACCGATGGGGGCGTTTCTGGCCAGCTCCAACCAGGCCGTCGTGACGCAGTGCACTCCGTTGTCGAGTGTCAGGCTAAACCATGTTCGTTCATCTACTTTTGTTAGCAACTAGCCGAGGCAGCCACAAAACACACTTACTCTTGGGTATCGGTAGGTCAAGATCCTTCACACCCATCACCTTGACAAACAACCTTCCTCGCTCACCACTATCCTCGCTCGCAATCTCAGATGCCAGGTCTTCCTCGTGGAGAGTGCTGATCGCTGCTGCATTGCTCTCCTGGCCAGGAAGAGGAGGGACAGGGCCGCCAGCGGCCTGCCTCTTCCTCACGCTGTTGCGCTTTCTCGGCTGTGGATTCCACGGCTCAACAGTCCAGGACTGGGGCCGCGACTGTTTGACAGGAGAGTTCCCGGCTGAGCGGTATCCCCGGAAATCTTCCGTGTCCTTGTCGCTGGCAGCGACAAGCTTCGTATTCTGACGCATGAGATAGCCACGCTTTAGGCGACCGGTAATGTTAGCATCTAATTCACCGATATCTTCATTGACATTATGATTATTTTCTTGGACAGACGCTTGTCTGTATGGAGTTGGAGTAGTAGGAAACTGGTCATAAGCAACCTTTTGTGCCTCGATAACTCTCTCAAAGTCCTTATCAAGACTGAGTCCGAGGTCAAGCTCCAGCGTCAGACTGCGCTTCTTGAAGCTGGGGTGGCGGTCAAGGAAATCGTCGCCGGTGGCGTGATCAACATCGGCTTCCATATCTCGGGAAAGGCGGTTCTTGTGGCGTTCCGGGATCGCGGGAACCGGCACCTCACGGCTGACCTGGCGACGGGCCTCACGCATCGCCATGAGGTCGGCCGGGGTAGCGGAGGGACGGGTCTTGAGTTTTGACCCTGATGCCGATTTGATTGTGGCTACCTGCTCCGGGATAGCGGGCAGAGACGCCTCCTCCTCTTCACTGTCAGACACGGGGTGGTGGATGACGGAGTCGGGTGTGCCGGGCTCATCAAACTCATCGTCTGGCTCGCCCCAGCCGGATCCGTCGTACTCCGGCTTGCTCAGCGGCCGCTTCAGAAGCGCCTCCGGTGTCACGGGTCGCCTAGCTTCCGTTTGGGCAGCAGACATGTTTTGCTTTTCGGGCTCAGAGGCTGAGGTAGTGTCCTGGGGCCTGGCAAGCATGAACGACTCCATCCCCTTAGTAAAGTCATTGCTCTTGGCCCCAACCGAATCGGTAAAAGGGTCTTCAGAGTCGTTCGTCTGGGTCGCGGTCATTTCGCCATGTGTGGGTGTGGTTGCGCGTGGAGTTGACGACGAATCATCTTCCGGCTCTGTAGGGAGAGGCTTCTGGAGCCCGGTGTTGGGCTCGCTTTCGTCCGCATGGGCATCATGCTCCTCGCCATCGGCTCTGTCGTCTTCTTGGTAGAGGTCATACACGTCATCAACATCCTTCTCTTCGGCATTGCGGGTGATGATGACGCTTCCCTCGTCCTCGTCCATATCGTCCTCCTCCGTGCTGGGAATCGGCACATCAGGATCCAGTGGAATGGGTCGCTCGGGCGACAAGCTAGGCGCGGGAGAGGAGAAGTTGTAGTCCGACTCCCGGTCAAAGAGCTTGTTGCCGTTGACCCGTCTGAGAATAGACTCGCGGGAGATCTTGGGAGGAAGCTGATACTCCTCGAGGTCGCCAATTGTGTCGTCTGCCTCACTGTCGGGTTGCGCGCTGGGGCTTCGGGCTTCCCGTTCTGGGGTCTGGCTCTCGGCACGCTCGCGGGCACCTGCGCGCCGCATGCGCCGCTCACGTTGCAGCTCGGCAGCGTTCTTACCGCTGTCGGAGAGCATCATAAGCTTCAGGCGCTCTTCGAGCGGCATCTTTACGTTGCCGATGTTCTGGATTTCCGACTTGGTCGTCGAGGCGGGCGGCGGCGAGGGCAAGGTCCGCTGCGCACCAAGCATGCGCTCGGCTGTCGCGTTGGACGAGTTCGAAAGGGTCCGATTTAGATGGGACGCACCCGGAAGCGGCGGCAGAGGTCTATGATCGCCGTTCGAAGCAGACGAGTCAGTGCGCCCATGCTGAGGTCTACTGAGAGCTTGAGCCTCATCGGGCATCGGGCTCCGTTCGTAAGCATCGCCATGTCCGTCCTGCCGCCAGTCATCCGGTCCGACAACCGGCGTCTTGTCTGTATCCTCGAGAGAAGCATCGAAGCTGTCCTCCATGCTGTCGCCTTCGTGCATAACGTAATGGTCGACATCTTCGTCATCCTCCATGGAGTCATAGCTCCCTTCGCGCGAGTCGCTGCTGATCGACGAGATATCGGGCGTGGCCATCTCGTATTCGTTCACCTGAGGCGGCGCCGCGTCAAAGGTGACGCTCTTGGCATGCCGATGAAGCGACTTGCCGTCGGGCAGCTCACGTTCGTTGATTGAGTTTTCGCCCGACCAAGTGCCCGTCTCCGGGTCGAAGCTGCTCTTGAAGCGGCTAGTCGACATGGACGACTTCATGGGTGAGACCTGATCCTTGCTGGGCGTCTGGGGACGGGTAGGAGAACTGGTCGGGCGCGGAAGCACCGTCTTCGAGGTGGGGGAGTAAATCGGAATGTTGGTCTTGCTCTCGCTTCGTTGGTGGCCGAAGGGTCTACCCTCGGCGCGACCATCAGTGAGCCCCGGGGCTCCGAAACCCTTGGCTAGGGGACGCTCGATCTGCGGCACCCTCGTAGGATCATACTCGTTCTTGTGCTCGAGGGCGAGAATATTACTGTTTTTGACGCGCGAGGCTTTCTGTAGGCGCTCGATGGAGGATCGGCGGGTGGGTGACGGCGAACCGGAGCGGAGACCATAGGGATTGTTCTCCGAGTTGGTGTTCTTGTTCTGCCAAAACAGACGGGGCGAGGTTGCGCCATCAAGCGGCGACGACTGGAATGGAGACGAGTCGGTATTCAGGGGCAATTTCTAGGGCCGCAAGTCAGCGCGGGAGACTCAATGGGGGTGGTATTGTGCAATGTTGAGGTCTCACCTTGGACGGCTGGTTCCAGCTGGGAGAGTTTCTGCGCTTTTCCATGGGCGAGATCTCGGACAGCGGACGAGGGATGCCGCTCTGTGCGCCAGCCTTAAGAGAAGACGGCATTGTGTTGCTCTTTGTGAGGCGCAGAGGATGCACCTGGGACGTTGTCAGTGCTGCGGGTGAAGACAGTGGTGCGCGGGCGCGTCATACCGAGTCTTCGGAGGCCATGGCGCAGGGATGCGAATTGGTCTCGAAGAATTGAAGGGATTGCGAAAACTATGTTGAGGGCATAGCCATCAAAATGTGCCGACGAATTCGCAAGCTGGCGCAAAGCCCAACACCGCAGCGAGTAGAAAGACGCGAGCAAACGCAGACGCTTCTGGCGGCCGACAACAGTTGGAAAACAAAAAGACGGAATGCGATGCGATGAGAGAGCGGCAGCCGCAATAGCACAGGATGATATTGGGGGGGCTGGCCCGGATGTGTGTAGGTCGCGATCGAAAGGTCTGGAGGGAGGGACGGCAGGGCAATGTTGGAATGCCCGTTGTGGTGTTTAAGGCAGAGTCCGTATGTGGTCGAGTGCGGGGGTCCTGATTGGCCCGCCGGCGTAAACAAGACCTGTGACCCCTCGTCCACAGCTTTGCGACGTTGCCGTAGTAACCCCGCTTCAGCTGTCGCAGTGTCGCACCTCCCGGCACTCATCCATGCACTGGTCCGTGCGGGCGGGAAGCACCTCTCGACCTGGATCAACTCTACCCGTTTGTCCCTTTCACTTTGTTGCGCCCATTTTAGCCAGCATTCAATCAACATGCGACACCGCGATCTGGAATCGCACGGCACAGCTCTCTACGAGTGATAAACCCGGATTCCCTCCAGTTAATAAAAGCACCATGGCATCGGCCTCGGACTGAGGTCTCGCCAGATGATCTTATCTTGTGTGAGGCTGCGGTGGAATACGCAGAGGGTCGGCAGAGTAACTATCAACGCATCGGATCATTCTCGCTGCATGATGGAGGCATCCGGAAGCTGTACTACACTACACATCGGATCCGCAACTACGGGGCGCAAACTTTGGCAAAGTTTGGCTGCACCAGGAAACCATCCTTTTCTTTTCTTGCACATTCCTTTGGGCTGGGGCTGAGTTGTTTGAATTTAGTCGCTCAGCTTGGCTTTTTCATTTACCAATGGATTTCTCTGTCGTGCGGATTGCTGTCGATCGTGGGGCCGAATGCCGATAACATTATGGATCCCATTCACCCCGCAGCCAGAGAGTTTCTGATTCAGAGACTCAGAAGCTGAATTCACGTTGAGTCGCGGACCTGCCAAGCCGGCATATGCGTCATTGGCCTTGGTTGCTGAGCGTTTCCCAGGTTTCCTCCGAGGTCGACTCCATCGTTGATTCATTGGTCGGCGGCAGAAAAATAACTCGGGATCCGAGTATATATGGAAAATAGGTTTCTAAGTTCTTTGGTTTCTTTCTTGGCTCACGTGGTCGCAAAGAATGCTCTTTGTGTTCTGTTTCAAGGCTGGCGCGGGAGTTCCCGGGCCCGTGGTCGCCTTCCGCCCCTGAGAAACCCGAGTCGAGTCTTCGACTCATTGACGTTTTTTGTTCATCACCTACGATCCGCCAGTCGGATCGCCGGAACATGGATGACAAAAACTGCCAGCCACGGTTCCTTGCAGTAGTTGTCGCCGCCGTCAGAGTTAAAATCTAGCCAGCTGCCGCTTATTTTTTGATGGCTCGATGACCTGTAAAAGTGCATGTCAGTGCAGTTTCCGGATGGCTTCCAACTCATCCCTCATGTCTCGCTGTCTAAATGGGCGCATATGTCGAGTGGCATTCACTCGGTCCCTCTCGAGTGTCTGGTGCAGCCGCTCATACAGCGGGATATCGATACAAAAAGGTGAGTTGGCAGCCGTCTTGCAGGCCGACACCGTCGCTGACACAGCTTCAGATAATGGGAGGAAAAAGGAGAGGGTTGTGATCCTTGGGTCCGGATGGGCCGGATATGCCTTGGCCCACTCGTTGGACCCTTCAAAATACGAGCGCGTGGTAATCTCACCGAGATCATACTTTGTCTTCACACCGCTGCTGGCGTCCACCGCCGTTGGGACCCTCGAGTTTCGAACGATACTCGAGCCGGTCCGGCGTCTTAAGGAGGTCGACTTATACCAGGGGTGGGCCGACGACATCGACTTCACTAACAAGACGGTGCTTGTCGAGGCAAACACTGCCGATGACTTGGCCACTAAAACAATCGTGTCGCCAACCGGTGGTAGGCCGCGGGTCCCGGGCATCAAGGGGAAACAATACACCGTCTCGTATGACAAGCTCGCCATAGCCTGCGGAGCTTACTCGCAAACGTTCGGGATAGAGGGTGTTCGCGAGCATGCCCATTTCCTCCGGGATATCGGCGACGCCAGACGGATCCGGCTCCGGGTACTCTCCCTGTTTGAGCAGTGCTCCCACCGCAGCGTCGACCCTGCAAACAAATCAACCGAGGACGACACCGCCGGCCATCTCACCGACGACGACCGCCGCAATCTATTGCACTTTGCCATCGTCGGCGGCGGGCCAACGGGCATCGAGTTCGCTGCAGAGCTCAACGATCTGATCTACGAGGATCTCGGGCCCATCTATCCAGACCTGCTTCAATTCGTCCAAATCACCGTTTACGACATCGCGCCCAAGGTACTGCCTATGTTTGACCAGGTCTTGGCCAAGTATGCCATGGACACGTTCGCCCGCCACGGCATCCAGGTGCGGACCGAGCACCACCTCGAGCGCATCCGGCTCGCCGACGGCCCCCTCGGTTCCGAGCACGGCGCGCTCAAGATAAAAGTGCGAGAGAATGGCGATGAGGAAGTCGGTGCGGGTCTTGTCGTCTGGAGTACCGGATTGATGCAAAACCCGCTTGTCTCCAAGTTGGCGACCAAGGAGTTTACCCTTCCATCCACCGAGACTCCCCAAGACCCAACCCCGTCCCGCCTCCTCAAGGACCCCAAGACCGGCGGCCTCGTCACCGATGCCCATCTGCGCGCCCGCATCGACACACCAGACGGTGCAACCAAAGTCCTCGACGACGTATTCGTCATTGGCGACTGCGCCGCCGTCGCCGAGAACGGGCGGGCGCTTCCCAAGACGGCCCAGGTCGCCTCCCAGCAGGCCGTATACCTGGCCAAGCGGTTCAATGCCGGCGATGTCGAGGCCGAACCCTTCCGTTTCCGCAACTGGGGGACCCTCACCTACCTGGGCAGCTGGAAGGCCATCCACCAGAGCGCGGCCGACTCGCTCAAGGGGAGGACTGCTTGGATCGTGTGGCGCGGCGCATACCTGACCAAGTCCATGTCGATTCGCAATAAGATTCTGGTTCCGGTGTACTGGATCATTTCTTGGATTTTTGGGCGGGGTATTAGTCGCTTCTGAGCTGGTGTATATACTGGGAAGGGGGATAGAGGTGCATGGCTCGGCGTAGTTTTCGGTGTTGGCTTGGGGCGGAACGCCGATTTTCGAGGTTACATATGGGTTAGATGGAGCTGTATTATATAGAGCGGCATTGTAGACTGTGTGTAGATGGTAACTGGATCCTGTATTGGCGTTTACATTGGCGTTTACATTGGCGTTTACACTGTATAGTCTGGGGAGGGGGGTGTCGTACGAAAAGATGTAGCCAGCCGAACCCTGCTCAGTAATTTTGGGAGGATTATTGAATAGGTACCGCTCGGTAAGTGACATATGAATCAAGGACTTGGTACGAAGAGCGAATCAGTGACTATTTTTGACTATTGATTCCGCGGCCAGAGAGACGCCCGCCATCCCAGTTTCAAAGTCGATCCACGGATATCCGACTTTTCCCAGTGGCGGGACATCAGATGAACCACACAGTCTGTAATGTTCGATCCCCCGTCTTATCATTATAGCAGCAGCGTAAACCAAGCAGTGCCCTGTTAGAGTTCAGCTCGAGCTAGAGCTATGCCATCCAAAGTCTGTAGTTCGTCCGACATCATCTTGTCATCCCATTCAATGAACAAGAGCTCCCCCGACTACGACACCTTGGCTCTTTTCACTCTAGCGGGCCCAACCTTGGTCTGGACAGGTTCGATCTTGGTCTCTCGGTACTTGGCTGACTGGGCCTCGTTGATCCACGCGATCTCGACCGGGGCAACACGGGCCCGTACAAACTCAAGTAGTCCTTTCGTCTGGGGCGCGTCCACCCGCAGCGCGATGCTCGACACGCGGGGGATCCCAAGGACAGCACTGAGCCGTTCGTCGCAACCCTTGGCGGAGAAGCCGACGAGTCGAATGGCCTGGTCGGCCGGCCGCGAGCTCGACGCGACGGCCACCATCTGGGGAAAATGGCAGTGGAAGGCAGACGACTGACCCGAGCGCGCGATGAACACAACCGAGTACGGCGGCCTGTTGGGAACCTTGTTGGCTTCAGATGTCCCTTCGGGCGGCGCTTCAACTTTGGCTGACGACATAGCCTCAAGCTCCCGCGAGATCTGGGCTAGGCCGACATCGACATGCGCAGCTAGGTCCGGGGCAGGAGGGACGGCCGGGGATCCCTCTTCCCCCGCGGACAGCAGCTTTTGTTTCCTCCGTCGCCCTTTGGACGGGACGACATGTGCTTTACGATGCGCGCCTAGCGGGGCCAAAAGACTGCAGCAGAGAGGTTAATGTTCGGGGTGGGTTGCCACCTTGCCACCATGAGAAGTTAGCGTACCTGCACAGGAGCTCAAGAATAGCATCTTGATCCTCTTGGCTGATTTGCGGCCTGTGATGCTGCGTCAGCTTCTTCGCTCTGCTCGAGGGTAGTGTGTTAACTGACCATGCTACCGTCGAAAATGGTGTGTCCAAGACGTGGACTGTTCTCTTGCGCTCCATCTTTCTTCTGTTCGGATCTGTATGGCAAATCACGGTGTCTTATTTTGGAGTCTCGATGTTGGATTTGCGGCCCAATAAAGGTCGGTCAATGGTGTGCATGAAAACTTGTGGAGTTCTTGAGAGGATTCAGATCTGAAAATTTCCGTAAATGGGGCGCCTGTGCGATCATGGTTCTTCCCGCTCTGTCCCCATCTTCGGAAAGGTACCGAGTTCTCTCTAGACCCAGTCTGGCGGGCCGCTCGGCAGTTGGTGCCACCCTGCGTGTCTCCCTCACGTTGCTGCCTTGTATTTCCTGATAGCCCGGAATATTCTGCGAGGCGCAAAAGCCATGTCCATAATCTTCAAGTTGACCCTCGGAATAATTCAAGGCTCAACAGGTTATGTAGAGGCTTCCGAGAGCAGAGCACACATTGATATGTGCTTTTACCGTATCGGTTGACAACACTCAAGGCTTAGCACACTACCATTCAACACTTTGGAGGAGGCAGTGGAAACTTGTTTGCGGGCCACTCCTTCGAAGGCGCTCAGTAGGGCCGCTTGGCAACTTGGTGGATCCTAAATTCACGCTTCCCTACGGACGGGAGATCTGCAATTCAAGCTAAGAACTAAGCTGCATATGTGTCGCATATTTCTAGTCGTCATATCCAGGAATAGGTTGTTAGAGCGGTGTTCTTGATGGAAGCTATCGCGGCTTTGGCTTCACGGTCGATAGAATACTGTGTATCTAGAAAAGGACACATAACGCGTCGCCATACACGTGCCCTGCGGGGTAGCTAAAAGCGATGACCAGCCTTCCCGTCACTCAAGTGTATTTGATACAAAGCTAGCGGAACATCGATCTCGAAGTCAAGCTCACCGTCTTGGCTGCGATTGAACCAAAGAACAAGTGGAGAACAAAGACGGGTTTGCTCTGCGTCAGTGCCAGCCTGCCAGCTGCCAGTAGCCAGGCTGGCCTTCACAGACATACTCACGTGCCTTATCTTCGTCTCGAAGACTTTGAGAAACCCCGTTCTTCAACCCAAAACAATCGTGCGGCCTTCGGCAAACCACATATCTATAATACAAGATTCGGTGGTACTTCAGCTCCGAACACCCTTCCATACAAATCGGGTACAGGCGAGACTGGAAGGTAACGAGTTATTCTTCCTCGACCCTCAGCTCTGTATTCCCTGTCGCTGTTACCCGCTAGTTAGATCCACCCCAGTACTCGGTACCCCGCTTCGAGAAGCCCACCCCTGGCCAACTCCCACCCGTTTGCCTTGCTCCCTCTCCATTCATTGACGACCGTCACAAGCATAGGCATGCGATCTCTCTAGATCTGGGACGATTCGACAGAGCCTCGTCCCGCCATCATCGAGGCATTATACCTCAAGCACCCACATCCTTCTAGGATTCTCATCTTCGCCCACAGAGGTATGTCCGGCACCGGTGTGAGAAGTTCTGCACTCTTGATTTTACACACGCGGTAACTGCTCGCGCCCGCTGGCCCAGCTCTCGCGTTCGCCGTTGGTGGTTGCCCGGCTTCTGCGCTTCTTCAGCCTGGTGTCTGCCTGCGCTGTGCGGCCTGCAACCTAATGCCATCCCTCTCAATTGGAGCTCTCGGTTAACCACCTCTGGTAGCTCGGCAGCTGCACACCCCAACTCAAGCACGTCCCGCTCTCAACTTCCCTTGTCCCTTCTTTCCGCAAACCCAACTTACGTCAACGAGCTTGTTCGAGCTTGCCGCCCTTCTAAAAGTGGATTGGCCGACACCAGTGCGACAAAGAGATCAGCTGTCGAGTCTTGGGTCGCCTGTTGTGCCTTCTGAGCCCCGCGAGCCAGCAGGTAGGTACGCATTCCAATCCTTGCCTTGCCCTGATCCATGGTGCTTGTGAGGGGTGGGCAGCCGTGGGACCCTTGCCGGCCAGCAGCCGTGGACGGTCCCGCACAGCTTCGGCCTGGTAGCATGGGAAGTTTCCCAGCGACCCCTCCCCCCACTAAGCTACCACCTACGTCGAAGCTCTCCAAAAAAAAGCTTTGGCTCCTGCCCGCTGCTAGCATTCATCACGCCGCGCCCATCGCACAATCCCCACAACTCCGGACACATGCTAAGAGTGGCAGGATCAAGAAGCTGTCGGCGAGCTTCCTCATCCGAAGCTGCCTCTGCTGCGGAGCTAAAACCGCAGCGCCCCATCTCCCTGGCCCCTCGCCCTCTTCCCTCCTGCGGACCAGATGGCTCAAAGTACGAGCTCGGGCGAGTCCAAGGAACGTGCAGTGTCGTCTGAGCCGTGTTCGACACGACCAAATCCCTTTGACGACAGCGATATATCTTCGAGAAAACGGCAACGCACCTCGCTAAGCGGCGCCTCGAGAAGTCGGTCAGCCGAGCCTGTCGATTCGCCCCAGGGCTCGATTGCCATGGCTGACCTTCCGCCCGAGCCGCGCAGTGATTCTGCCATGGGCATCGACTCCTATGCCGGTGCCGCGGCTGCCACGACCCCAGAGCCAGAGCAGCCTCAAAGTACGCTGCCCCCTTCGGGCCCTCGGTCGAGCCGCGTAACGATTAACGTGCGGACGCCGTCTCGCCTCCCCGACGGCATACCCTCATCGCCCGCCTCCCCCACCCGTCGAGCCACATCTCCAGCAGGACCTATCAACACAGTCGACACAGTTCATCTCAGCGTTGAAGAGTCCGAGATGGAGATGGCCCGAGACGACACGGCGGTCGTCACCCCAATATCAGAAGAGGGCAGCCCACCGGTCGAGATTATATCAATCGAGTCGGAAGGTAGCGAGGAACCCGGTGCGGCGGATCCCGAGATCAGAATTATCCAGGAGATGCCGCGGTCAGTGGCCCAGGATCCCATTGGCGAGATTCCCTTTTTCGATACCATGGATCCGAGCTACGATATTGTCAACAGGTTGCTCTCATGCTTCTTTGGCCGTAGGTCACCCCGACCGCCACCTGTCCTCATACATGCTGATACTTTGGTTGCTAGATGTAAATGTACCCAGGTCGCTCGCAAATTGGATAGACCGCTATCTATTCTTTTACAAGCCACGTGGGCGCGTGGCCATTCTGAGGTCGTACCACGCACGTCGACCGTTCTGGAATGAGCTCGCCGAACTGGTACAGCTCCTCGTCAGTCGCAAGTAGGTAGAATATCCCGGTCACAGCTGTCTTCGTTTCTAACGTGCTTCAGGGTGCCTTATCCTGATGATGAGCAAGTGCGGGACAGCGTTTTCGCGTTCTACCAAAAGTTCGCCCTGCTCACTGCTTTGTTTGTTGGTGTGGACGTCCAACAGCTCCCAAGCTGGGATACCTCGAATCGGTCAGAGCCTCCTACTCTGCTGTCGCCGCCTTTCGTGCAAGCACTAGCCATGCTCACTCGTAAGGACGAGGTTGAGATGCAATCACAAGTACCACCCAATCACGGCAAGACGTGGCGGTACGCCGACGAGGTGATGATTATGCTCGACATTTTCCTGGATTCCTGCGCCCACAACAGACATTGTTCTATCGATCAACTCAGCACACTAGGTTTCATGGAATGGGGCGCTGTCCGGCGCTTCCCGAAACTTGTCGACAGCGTCGCCTACGTTTGCCTGCTCATCTGCAACCTGCTACTCCATAACCATCACAAGCTGCAGTCCGCGTCGACACCCCAGAGCGCTGCAGAGGCTCGAACCGGTATCGCCCGCGGTTATAACATCTTCGTGGAATCGTCAACAGAGTTGGAGCTGTTTATAGAGAAGAATGTGAACCATCTCTCGCAAGACGCAGCCTCGGTCTTCCTGGTGGCCCTGACGGAAATATATCGGATCACTCTGAGTGTCGACAAGGTTGTGCCAGCGGAGATTGTCAAGGATCACCGCGCGAACCACCCCGAGCTTGACTTGGCCCTGGAGGCAGAGGCCATCTCGACTCGATGGAAGCTCGCTATTTACAATAAGCTCATCAAGTCCAGCCAAATGCAGCTTCGAGTGATGGCGGTCACAGCCATGTGCCATGATCTGGTCGGAATTTACCGGATGTACAACAATGAGCAGATGGACATGAGTGG
This sequence comes from Echria macrotheca, assembly GCA_030411725.1. Lineage (NCBI taxonomy): Eukaryota > Fungi > Ascomycota > Sordariomycetes > Sordariales > Schizotheciaceae > Echria > Echria macrotheca. Next base: position 499,128 of record MU839841.1, on the reverse strand, counting down.
ACAGCAGTTCCTGAAATGCATCTCGCGATTTCTTTTGGAATCGGAGCTCGTCACCTACATACTGGGACCTACATGTCATCCGGAGATCACTGCCGAGAGTGGTAATATCATTGGTTTCTTGGTCGTCTCCGGGACATACACGGACGAGCACACGGATGCTCTATGGCGGACGGTCATCTCAACACAAGACCCTCGGGTATCGGATGCGCTGATCCGGATGACAGCTCGCATCACCAATCTCTTCACACGCCCCACCCTGGTTTATCTGTGTGAAAAGCTGAACACAGTACCCGTTGACGCTTTCAGCCCGACCATGAGGGAACTCTGTGAAGCCATCTTCCGCTATTTGCCGCCAAAAACTGGGTTTGAAAGAGCCATCGTTGACCCGGCACCGTATGACCTGTGTGTCCGTCTGATACGAGAGTCCTCGGTGCTTGGCCACCAGACCCCAACAGCCTATCCAGAGGTCCAGCACTTTGCCACTCAGAAGCTGAAAGAACTGTTAGCCTACGGCCCGGATCAGCAGTGTCGAAGGAGGATCTATGCCGAGTGCATGGAAGATATTGCTCAAAAATCGCAGACTACGATTGGGAGTCTCTGGGTCCTGGCTCTCATGGTTCGACAAGGCATCGCGCGGGATCTGCACTATCTGACGGAGGAGCACGATTTACCCAGACTACTGGTCGATGAGCTCGAGGCTGCCATTTCTACGGCCCGTAGCGCCGGTTTTACGACTGTCCTTAGCGGAGCCCACAATTCTCCTCGCAAGGAGCTCATCACCGGTGTCGTCACTTATGAGCCTTTGACTATCACCAACGACTTCGGCCCAAGGCTATGGGACCTGCTAGTCGGCTCTGCGGCCTTCTCGTCAGCAGATAGGGATGTCGCGTGGCAGATCCTGATCGGCGCTCACAATCGTAGCCCCGGCGAGAACCCATTCACAAACAGGTGCTTTACAGAGTATCTATCCACTCTGAAGCCTGATTGTTTCTGCGCCGGCACCCTCGATTTTCTCCGAGAGATTATCATCCCGATGGTTGACGATGTGACGAGCATCCTTCTTGACGATCAAGAAAACCCCGACCACGCTGCCCTAGAACAACTGTGGCAGATGGTTTTGACAGCCCCGCCCAACTCCATCGAAGAAAAGGCGATTCAGACCCTAGTCAAGCAGGTGTACATCGATAGCCGCTCAATTATGGCATTCACTCCCTATCGAGCGACCAAAGTGCATCTGGCACTTGTCAATCGGTGCCTCAGCCAGTTGTCGTCGGCAGCTTCCAAGCTTGATAGCTCTGCTGTCGGCCCGGTTGGTCCTGAGGATGATGCTATGGAAGTCATTCCCACCGAACAGCAACTTATAGAGCAGAAGCTTCTGTTCACTCGATCGCTCTCGGTGTTGAGAGAATTCCATCGCCTCCACAGAGTCAAACCCCAATTCTCAGCTCCCGATATGCGTTCTCTGATCCTTGACTCTCCAGAAGAGGTCAATGGGGAGTCTGCGGAGCTTAAATATCAGGCTTTTGACGGCAACGTTCAGACAAGCATTGCGCCGCTCACGATCGGTAAATGCAACACGGCAGCGTCTCTTCTGGCCAGCTTGCGCGATGCGACCGGGTTTAGCCATTTCCGAATGTATTACAAGGGTCGCCCTCTCGTTCCTCGAGAGATCGACATAATCAAGCCTTTGGAAGAGCTCGGGATCTGCAATGACCTTATTCTTGTCAAGCGTGAGGTCGACGCGCATACACCGGAAACTCGGACCCGCGCCGGGGCGTCTCCGGTGGAGGTTGAGATTCTAGGGCATTTCAAGGAGCTGTGGGGGTACCTCGGCTTGGAGGAGAACCTCGCTCAGGGAGTAAGTAAACCGATGCGAATCTCGCATCGTCTCGTACTGATCATTTCGTCGCAGATTTACAGCTTTCTCGTCAAGCTTCCGGCGGATGAGAATATGATGAAGGCCACTGCGGACCCCTCGACTCCTTACCAGGCCATTTTCCCCCTCGGCCAGCCATTCAAGTCTCTATACGCTATATACGCACTGAAAGAACACCTGGCTGCTCAACGGCGCCAGTCAACCTCTGACACTGATCCGCAGCAGGGTGAAGATACGGAAGCTACGGGGGATACTGGTGTTATGTATTCCACCTATCTTCTCCGGGCGATGAAACTGGTTGTATCTGCGATTTCAGACGAGGCCGTCATCGCCAATTGCTCAAGCCAAGTCTGGAAATCTGAGCTCAGCTGTTCGCTGCTCGAATGTTTCTTGTCGCTGCTCGCGGGTTAGTCTGCTCATCCTCCTCGGCCCAACCGCCGGTAGCTAACGCGCCTCAGATCCCCATCTTCCCGAATCAGCCGTCGGGCTTCTCGATAAGCCACTGCTTAGCCGGCTCCTGAACTTGTTGGGGCTTTCATTGTCATCGGGTTCACTAATGAACGCTCCGAAGCATCTGAACCTCTGTCTCAGGAGCATTCTGGATCCATGCACCCTGAGCGAAGACTTCATATCGGCCTTCTGCGCGGATGAGAAGATCTCTGGTCCTCTGCAGAAGCTTCTGCTTTGTGACCCGAGGAAAGAGGTCAGGGCATCCACAGCACTTGTAATTCTTCAGAAAGTGCGAGGCATTGGAGTGTAGGTTGATTTTCCAATTTGTGGTGAAGTTGAAGCTGATCTCCGGGACAGGCCCAGCATCCCAAGTGCCGTTACCGACAGGTTCCGAGACCTCTTCTGGCCCATTGTATCCAATATGATCCGCAGCGCGTTGGAATGCCCGAAAACTTCCATCGAAGTACTAGAGCTTTGCGTCTCGATGCTCACAAACCTGCGCGAGACTCGGCCACAGACACTCGATGCACCCCGTCTCATAGAAGAGTGGATGAGGTTACTTCTCTGGTACTCTACATTTGAGGTATGTCGCCCCGGGTCCTTGCGACCTCGAATCTACGCACCGAGAACGCGGCTAATACCATAACGTCAGGATGTAACCCAACCCAGCGTGATCGATACGACCGCGATGAACTTTATTCGCTTGCTTCACATCCTGATATGCCCCAGCCGATCAAATGCACTGGACGAGACCCGGCTTCCACGGTATGTACCCGCACCAAGGGCTTAGTATTCGGTGCCTAATATTTTCTCTTCAGGAATATTGCACACCGGATTTTCTGGAAGCATCTCTTCCCGCCGTTTGACAAGGCCACCAGCATGCATTCCCGGCCGATATTGCACACAGAGACCAGGAACATGCTCATTGAGATCATTCTTTGCATCGCGGAGAGGGATCGGCCACAGCTAGAACAACTCCTGTTGGACCTCAACGAACTTGTCATGCTCTACCCTGAGGATGAAGGTAGGTTTTATGGATGGGAAGGTGATGGTGAAGCTAACGCGGCTGGAGAACTATACCCGCATGAACTCCAGCACCAGTTTGAGAGGGCTAAGGCCGTTCGCGCTCCGTGCGGATATGTCGGCTTGCGGAACCTCTCCAACACGTGCTACTTCAACTCTCTGTTCACACAGCTCTTCATGAATATCGATTTCCGCCAGTTTGTCACCAGCGCCGAGGTACGGGATACGAATTATAGCCAAAAGCTGCTCTTTGAGATCCAGAAGTTGTTCTCATTCATGCAAGACAGCATCCGACGATTCGTAACGCCAGAAGAGTGCATCGCCAGCATCACTACACCCGATGGCCCGATAGACGTGAGTGTCCAGATGGATGTTGACGAGTTCTTCAACACGCTGTTTGATCGCTGGGAGGGTCAGTTTCTAGGCGGTGCGGAGAAGCAGCGGTTCCGTACATTCTATGGCGGGCAGCTCGTGCAGCAGGTCAAGTCGAAGGAGTGCGAACACATCTCGGAGCGCCTAGAACCCTTTTCGGCCATCCAGTGCGATATAAAGGGAAAGAGCAGCCTATACGAAAGCCTCCAGGCCTACGTCGACGGCGAGATTATGGAAGGCGAGAACAAGTACAAATGCGGGACATGCAATCGACATGTGGACGCGGTCAAGAGAGCCTGTCTCAAGGAGATTCCCGACAATCTCATCTTCCATCTGAAGCGATTCGACTTCAACCTGAAGCAGATGCAGCGGTTCAAGATTAACGACTACTTTTCCTTTCCGACCAAGATCGACATGCGCCCTTATACTATTGATCATTTGAGCAACCCGTCGGAGCTTGGAGTCGAGGATGTGTTCGAGCTTGTCGGTGTTCTGGTGCACTCCGGTAATGCGGAGACGGGACATTACTACTCTTACATCAGAGAGCGACCGTCGGGTGGCGAGGACCCCGTCTGGATCGAGTTCAACGACGACGTTGTCAGTTCCTGGGATCCAGCCTTGATGGAGAGCTCGTGCTTCGGCGGTCCCGACTATCGCCACTTTGACAACAACGGCGGGGTTTTCGACAAGACATATAGCGCGTATATGCTTTTTTTCCAGCGGTCGAGCTCCCTAGCCAAGCAGCAACAGCTTTTGGAAATTCCCGGCGCCACCAGCCCCTATCGCGTCAAGCTCTCCAGCTCGTTGCAGAATCACATTGAGCTGGAGAACGTTTCCATCCTCCGACGGCACTGCCTTTACGATCCATCTCAGATCCAGTTTGTTAACTGCGCGCTGCAGTATATGAAGGATCTGTCGAGGAATGGCTGCAGCGGGAAGCATGAGGTCGAAAACCTTGGCCTTACGGTGGCCATGAGCTACTTGGATCAGGTGGCTTCGCGTACTAAGGATATCCCCGACTTCTTCACGCTCTTGACCAGAATCAGTGACAGCTGTCGCTCGTGCGTGCGGTGTTCGCTGACTGTCTTCGAATACAGCCGCCAATACCCCGAGACGGTGCGGGTGATGATGCAGAAAAACCCGGATGTCGATGTCCGAGAGGGCACTGGCGCCCTCATTCTCCAGGCCCTGCAGGTCATCAAGGCGCAATTGCCTGCGCAGTATGGCATTGATGCAAGCAGCTCTGGCGACGAGAGCGAAGACGAGGAGGGGGCATCCAGGACGGTAATCGAAGGAATGATGGAGTTCTTTGCCCTCCTGTGGGAAAACTTCCATGCCAGTCTGCGCTCTTGGCCCGAGGTCTTTGGCTTCATGCTCTCGTTCGTCAAGATGGGTCGCCATGAGATGGGCTGTTTCCTGGAGCAGCCGTTCCTCCGGATGCTACTGCTCATCATCTCGGCCGACACGAGCCTGGACTTGCCATCCCAGTATGTCAGGATGATCACAACCATAAACCGCCGTGTTACTTCCAAGCCGGCATCTTACGATGCCATCATATCTCTGATCGACGTGTTGACGTCCAAGATGTCGTTCATGTACGATCGCCACTTCAATGTCTGGGGGCCGGATTTACCACACCAGCGCTACGAACGCAACAATGATGTGGAACAGAGATATTGGTTCACCAAGGCCGAGGCGATGCTCATCCACACGGACTGGGCCCGTGGAGGGAGCAATATCTTTGTGGACAAGCTCATTTCAATCAACCAGAACGAGACGGCTACGCACTCGATCCTCGCGAACTTCGTCAGACAAGGCAAAATCATGCAGACCAAGGTGTACCACACACTCCGGGCTGCCATCAGCGGACAGATGAACAATATCCACGTGGAGCCGTACCTTCGTGTGGGCAGCAAAGTGCTTTGCCGCTTCGCCAGCGACCCGGCCATCGTCGACAGCCTCATAGCCCACGTCTGCCAGCAGTGCATGAACATCCAAAATGCAGATGGTATGGCCTTTTTTAACTTTCAGCGCGACGTCTTTGACGGGCCGCGAGAGTCGGGCGAGAGCCGGTTCGAGATTCTCATGACTGGCTACAGCAACATACCCTTGTGGGCACCGGGTCTTCTCGGGTCGTTTGAGCCGGCTGTAGTGGCGGCAACGGAGGATTTCTTGTCCCAGATGCTCTTTAGGAACGGTCCGTCGCCCGAACTGGGGCTTAGCGAGGAGGCCAAGAGACGATCGGCCAAGGTGGACGAGACGGCGAGGAATCTCGGATTCAAGTGCCTCATCTACATGCGTGATAACTACGTGGATCGCGGTGGAGAGGTGCACACACGCTTGGTTGCTGCTCTCGAGCGGACAATCAAGGAGTGCGCGAAATTCTTCGAGGGGGCGGATGATAGGAGTTCGAAGGAGTTCCATCAGCTCATGCGTGGTAAGCCAAGCACGGTTCTGAGTTCGGCGGCGTTGACTAACTGATGTGGTAGATGTTCTGGAGCCTCTCAGTGCCATCACGGTGGATGATCTCGAGGAGGATGGGTCTGGTATGTTATACAGCGACTCGTCGAGCGTGTTATCCAGCAATACAGCAGGCTGATGGTAGCACTGCAGAATGGGAAAACTCGTCGGTGGGCTCGGAACAGTTGGAAGGCTTGCCGGAGTTGAACTTGGTGCCGTTTGGCATGGCAGATGTATGAAGAGGAGAAAATAAGACGACTAGAGGCCTGGCCCACATGATGAGACGATGAGACAAAGGGGAACAGGGAATTGCGGGCATCAGCAAGATGTCAAGACTCAAGTCAAACGTGGGAGGAACGGCGCAAGGAGACAGGATGAAATTGCATTTTCTTTCGGCGCATTGTCAAGGGAGCGCGGGGCCGGTCGTATGGGGTCACTTTTGATGACCATGCTCGATGCATTCGGGTGTGTTTAGGACGACGGCTCGGCATGTCGAGGCGGGTGGCCCATGTATGTTTAGACAGCATCACGAGAGCGTTGATAAACAGCTAGAGGTATGGCTGCAGCAATACCGCGGCGGAGGCTGATGACAGAAAGTCTTGTGACTGATGGAGAGGCTTCAGCAGGATTTGTGATTTTGTCGTTGGTTGTCAGAGCTGGCTTGCAAGCCGCACATGTAAGGGGGATTCCTGCTTGAGAGGATCTACCAGGCGGTGACAGGATGACGGCGGTCGCATGGGTGGTGGCCGGAAGGCCATGTACAAGTACTAATATGATATTGGGACAGCGAAATGAGGTCGAGGTCCGATGGGATGCAGGCCGCTTGCGGACGTGACGATGGCAGCGAGACTTGCAGTTGTTGATTGAGGAGTTGTGACGGGGCAGGCTCAGAGCGACCAAGCAGATAACGTTAGCCGTGGTTGGTTGGGGCTCGCCAAGATCTGGGAGAAGCGGTGGGATGCGCTGATTAGACGCCAGACGCGGAATCAGACGCGGGATCGCAGCCAGTTCGCAGGGGGTCGGGTGTGCTTGGCTCGCTTGGGTGTGCCTGTGTGTGCCGGTGGCTGGCGGCGTCTGGCGTGCTCGCTGCTACCCCGCAGCCGAGGCGGAAAACAACGCGAGTGGTCCAGCGAATCAAGACTGTTGGAAGCAATGCTAAGCGCCAGACCCCGGCTCGATGGAACGGGCGACGAATGGGCGGCGCGGGTTGGGACCCGGGCGGACGTGACGACCGACAGTGAGGCTTGAGCGACGAGATCCTTCCAGCCCGCCGGTTCTGTGATCCTGTTGCTTTTGTCCCTGGGCTCCCCTGGGCTCGCGTGGACTGGAAGAGGGGAACGAGTGTTAGCGGCGGGGAGATGTGATGATGGGCTATCTGGTTGTATTTTGGTGGATTGTGTTAACACTGGATGAGGAAGTTGCTAGCATGGGCGGCTGTTTTTCCCGACAATTTGGAGTACTCTCGCCAGGATCAAGCACCACCTCGACTCATCACATCCGGACGAACATGCAGCAAGCTGTTGATGACAAGGGCAAAAAAATGACCAGGACACAGACAAAACAGCTGGGCCACGGCGGCTGCGGGGGGTTTCATGTTTTGTCGTGTGGTATTTTGCCCGCTTTTTTGTTCCGTGATCCTTCTTTTCTGCCCGCCCCGAATACTTATGCTGCGTGGGTAGCCGCCGCCCAACGTCTCTCTGCTCTTTTTTTATCCTGACAGAATCTCGTCCGTCCCTCTCTCCTGCAGCACACTCTGACTTGGTAGCAGCAGTCTGTTTCATCGACAGCTGCTCTCCCGCCGTGTCGGGTCCAGATCGCGTGTTTCGAAGCTTTTTTTAAACACACTTGTCAGTTTGTTTGTCCCTGAATTAGACAGGGCGGGGTTATTCAGGTATCTCTCTTAAACCTCCGGACCTGCCTCATCGTCGAACCACACGACAGATCTCGTCCAACTCGACCTGGCCCGACCCGATCGAAGGCCCTTTTTCATCTGCGGCCCTCCGACATGACCTTTTCGACATTCCGTCTTTAACACTGTTGCTGATTTGTGAAAATGTCCGTCACCATGTCTTTGCGGGACCGCATCTCAGCGCCGCTGGAGGCCGGTGCTACAATCACAGAAGGATGCCAACTGCCCAGCCGTCTCAACACGGCTCTGGAATATGCTTCCAAGAAACTGGTCCGAAAAGGCGTCAAGGTCACGCTGCTGGTCATCCAGAAAGACTACCAAGTGCCCACTTCGCCCATCCAGTCTCCGGCCGGGCTTGAGACGGCCGCCTATCCTCCCTCCGGTCTCGACTCGTCCACTGCTGCTGCCTCGGCGGCCACCACGCCGGCCCGGCCCAACTTTGCTGCATCCACCTTCAGCTCGCTGAAGCAGTTTATTCTCTCCAACACGTGCCCCGAGCCGCCAATCCGGGAGCGCATCGTCCACGTCGGTCTCGACCACCTCCACAACGACCTGGTCTCGCCCGCCTTCAGCGACTATTCCACCACCTCTACGTCCACGGCCTCGAGCACATCCACCGCCAGCACCGTCGACTCGACATTCAGCCGCCAGCAGCTGCAATGGCCGGCCAGTCCGGCACTCAGCTCTGTGCCTTTGACGCCTGCCACTCCTTTTACCATTGTGTCCTCGACCACAGACACGGGTAGCGCCGTGTCTGGACCTGTTCTGCGGGCCAACGGCCAGTTTGGTGCCAAGCTCGTGTATGCTGGGACCGTGAGCGCTCGTGAAGAGAAGCTCATCAGCCAGACGATCGAGAAGACGGCCCGCAAGTTCAAGATTGGGTTTGTCTCGTCCACTTTTTCTGTCACTGTCTCTCAGATGTCTAATCCTTAGGCAGACCCGACTGGCTTCCGACCGCTGTGGCTCCGGCGGCCGTGGGACTCCCGGCCGATCTGGTCAACCGCTCGCGGACGCAAAACGAGGTTTTGTTCTCGTCTGAGAGCCTTACTCTTTTGTCACTTGACCACCTCTACACCTTCCGCGCTGCTCTCCAGTCTTACGGGCGTACACAGGCGTCGTGCCGGCTTGAGGATGCCGTCGATGAGCTCCGACGTCTTATTCTCGCCAATGGTCGACGAAAGGTGCTGAAGAGCACGCTCGTGACCAGCTACCGATGGCTCACGCCCGTCAGCGACTTTTGCCTGGAAGATGTCTGTCGCATGTACGGGCGGGCCTACGGTGGACTTGACGGCGAGGCCGGAGTAGAGAACGACATGGACACCACGCCCACGAGCGAACACCAGCTGCTTGACCCACCGTCGTCCGAGTGCAGCGAAAGCGACTGCGGACGATCCCCGACGCCCCTTTCTTCGGTTGGCACACCACACCCACTCCGTGGGAATGCCACCTTTGACCGGTGGGACCCAATCGACAAGGAGACAGGCTGGCGCGGTGAAGAGGAGAAGGATTCCGAAATCGACGCCATCGAGGCCTGGTACCGCGACGTCCAGCTGCAACCGATCGAGATCCACATCGAGGAACCACCAACCGAGCAGCAGCCAGCCATGGTCGTTCAGAAACCTCCGCAGCCAGAAATCCGCATCGACTCACCCTCCTCGCTCATGCGCGACCTCACACCAACGATCTCGACCCCACCACCAGGCCGCAACCTCGCCCTCCGCCTGCAGACAACCTTTGAAAAACCAAAGGCCAAGACAACAGCCCCCCAGCCCCAGCCCCAACCCCAGCCCCAGCAACATATCATCAGACTGGAATACACACACGACGAAGACATGACCGCCCGCCCAATAAGCGCCATCCCAAAGAACCGCCTCGCCATCCCCCCGCCTCCCCCTCCTCCACCACCACCAGCCATCCCGCAACAATATCTCCACCTCCACATAAGAAACGACATCGAACCAGACGAGGACCTGACAGCGCGCCCGATCAGCGCGGTAGCCGTCCAGCCGCCGTGGATGCGTTTCCACGCGGCGGGGCCCATGTCAATCGAGGGCGTTATGCGCGGGGATCCTTCTTCTTCGTCGTCATCCCTGGCTGCTGCTACTACCACTAGTACAGATGATTGGAGAGGTGGGATGTCGCCGGTCTCGCCGCAGAACCGGCAGGGACCGATGACGCCGAATGGGTATGATGATATCTCGCCTATTACCAGGGGGGAGTGGGGGTTTTTGATGTCGGGGCAGCCGAAGCGGGGTGGGGTTGATGTTTGTGAGTGGGATTCGAGATGAATATATCTTTAGTTCTGTTTGTTTGGGGGAGGGGGAGGGGATGGGAGGGAAGGGTGTTGTTGTGGTTTTTTTAATATACCCCTTGATATGGATACGGATATGGATATGGGTTTTACTTGCCAAAATGGGTTTTCATAATCATGATATACACAGTATACTCTTTACAGCCTCAGGGCTAGGGTCTTTATTTATTTTTTTCTCTGGGATTGGGAGGGGAAAACAGGGTGGCGGTTCTTCAATGTATATATACCTAGCATATGTTTTTGAGGATTATTACATCAAAACTTTATGTGACTAAAAAAAACACAAGATGAAGTTTTTCTGCCGTATCTCCCCTCCCACCTCTCCCCTCCCACCCCATACATACATACATATATATATATATTCATCTGAGTCCGCGAGAACAAAAAAAGGAGAGAGAGAGAGACTAAGAAAGTTGACGCCTGGATAAAAATGTAAAATAGGACAGGGCATGATTCACATTATCACATCAAGACTCCACACGTCCATATACGTCCATGGAAAAAATAAGATGCACAAAGTCCCTATGATCATCACCCCAGTCATACCAACCACTAACCACTAACCACTCTGCACACATCCTATCCCTTTCCTATAAAGAAAAGAGATTGATCCCGTATAATAAGCACTACATAGTATCATTATCACTTTCCACACGGGCGCGCATTCTTCTATCCGTTCACAAACAAAAAATGATCCAGCATCCAGCTGTACCTCCGCCAGATCACCCATTCCTAACAACCAATATCTTACAGAGCATATCTCGGTGTACCGTGGAAACCATCTTATTCCACTGTCGTACCTATCATCCCCCTTCCGCTCTCATCACCACAACTAATTAAGCTGTACCTGTGTCTTACAAGGGTATCATCCACACACCAGCCTCCCCCCCCCCTCTCTCTATAAATATACACGGAATATAAGAAGAGAAAACTTCACTTCCACCCATACCTCCCCGCAGCATCCTTCCGATTCACCCGCCCCTGCACAAAGCTATCCTCCAGCGCGTCCTGGTTATTCTGCGCCATGCTGACCACCTGCCGCAGACTGTGCTTGCCCGGCGCGATCGCCCTCACAGGGTTATACGTCTGCTGCTCGCCCGACGCGCGGAGCGCCTCGTTGGCCGCGTATTCCTGCTCCATGTTGAAGTTGACTATGCGCGCGTTTGTTGTCGACGAGAACGCCGAAGAGTTACGGCCAAAGAGGTCGCGCTGCGAGGCGGCCGATAGGTTTAGGCCTTGGGTTAGTGAGGAGAACGAGGTTTCTTGTTGTTGAGGGGGTGGTGGTGGTGGTGGGTGATACGAGGAGTATTCGGATGTTACTGTGTCTTCTTCCTCGGGCGGCGGTTGTTGTTGTGAAAAGTCATCTAGCGAGTAGATGGGTTCGTATGGCCCCTCTGCTTCCGGCGTAGGGTCTGGGATTTTAGAGCGGGGTTCATCGTCATCATCTGTCGAAAAGAGCGACATTTTTTTCTTTGCCGGCGGTGGTGGTGGCGCCGGCTTGACTTCCTGTTGTGACGGTCCTGATGCAGCCGCCGTCCCCGGGGCCGGGGCTGCCTTCCCAGCACCTGTTGGTGTCGCCTTCTTCTTCCCTGCTCCCTTGCGCATCACAGATAGCGGCTTGAACATCAGCGGCTTGCCGACCAGTTTTACTTCGTCGGCAGGTTTCTGGCCCTCGGGAATTGTTGGTCTTTTTGGTGGGGGGAGGTTTAGTCCGCTTCCGCCTCCTCCCATATCATCTCCATCGTCATCGTCGAACGCAGAACCGCGCTGGAAAGCTGGCTCGGCAGCCGTGCGTAGTTGGAACGGCGCTGCGGCGGGTTTCTTTGATGCCGACGGAGCGGGGGCGGCGGGCTTTTTTGGCGGAGGGAGGAACGACGAGAAGTTGCTGAAGCGGCTGGTTGGGCCGCTGCTGGCGCCGATGGTGCGCGCCCGTTTCGCCGGAGGTTGCTGGTCGTCATTTTCTTCGGCGCCGGCGCTGGGAAGGTGGACGCGGATCTTGGCCGTGCCGTCGGCGGAGCGGTCGATTAATTTCTGGAAGGGTTTCTTCTGGGTGCTTGTCGAGGAAGAGGCTGAGGGTGTGGGTTTGGGTGGTGGTTGTTCGGTTTGTTGCTCTGATTCCGACTCAGAGTCTGAATCTGAATAGTCGACCAAAGCCATCGGGTTGGTTTTTTGGTAGTTATTCGGGTCGGGTGGTGTTCGGTTGAAGCGTTGCAAGTTGGTGGATTTGGAGCGTTGAAAAAAGTTGGCGTCAGATCAACGGCCTGGACGTCGGTCGCTTGGCTGGTCTGGCCTGACCCCCGGCGTCGCTGGTGCGCTTGCGGGGTACAGGGGGAACATGTACTGGCATGTACTCTCCGAAACATCTAACATCTCTACAAACATCTAGCGTTAGATGTTTGCATTTAAACACATATTGTTTCGTCTAGGGAACATTCAAAGTGGTCTTGAAACTCGAAATAGCTCAGTCTGGCTTGTTAGGTTTGCTTTGGTGCGCCCCAAAGTTGGCAGAGTACATTTACTCAGTTCCCTCAAGCGCACAGTCCAAGAGGTCGCGGGGAAGCCTCCCTTGTTTCACGAGGCTGAATCCCCAACACTCCAGCACGGCCCAGACTGGGACGTACCACGACACAAACTCTGTCCTACGGCAACTTTCTCAACACCTCATTCAAGCCATCTCGATCGACTGCACCGGGGCTCAATGCGGCAGCAACGGTGCCATGTCGGTAATCCAGGTTGAGGAGTGGGTACCTGTGTCGCATTCTACTCGCGCGTGCTAACTGCGTAGTTTGGTCCTGTACCAATTGCGGTCGAGCTACCTCAACGAAGTCGCTGATGGAGTCGGCGAGCGTCTGTTTACCCTCAATGAGAACTTTCTCAACTCGGCCCCCTTCAAATCCGCCGGATGGCGACCGAATCCGGCCTTGATCAAGCGAACCCACTCCCCTCCGATTCCGACTGCTATCGCCTCCGAATACTTCCAGGCCCCCCGGCTGGCCGGTCTGTCGCTCGAAGATGAAGCCGAAGAGGGAAGCGTGTTTGCTGGCGGCGCAACGGACATGGCCGGCCATGCCTTGGCGACAAAGCGGCGGAGGAGACGCGAGCAGATGGAGGAGGACGACAGCAGCGATCTGAGCGACGAGAGTGATGATGAGCCCGACCAGCGTGCGGCTCAGCAGATAAAATTTGCCAAGATGCCGCTGCGCAACCGCTCGGGCTCGTCACCGCTCCAATCTTCAACTCTCCGCCAGACGGTCCTGGCACCCTCCCCGCGTCCGGCTCCCCGCAGAGGCTCTCAGTCGGCCCTCGAGACGGTCAAGGAAAGGGCGCGCCGTGACACCGTCACGAGTAGTGAGGTTTCGTCTGAGAATGAATTCGACGCGTCGGGGTTCCACAGGCAAAAGGAGGCTGCTCGATCGGCCGCCCGGGCTGCCAAATTGACGGCCAAGTTGAATACGGAGCCCAGCGTGGGAATCAAACGCCAGGAGAGCGACCTGCTCGAAGAGGAAGAGGAGGAAGATTCGGATGCGTCAGACATGTCTTCGGCCTTCCTGGAGAGTATCGACTCCGCTTCCATTTTGGACGCAGTCAAGAGGCCGATGAATGCCTCTCCCCGAGACCAAGTGGTTGGCACGCCACCACGAGAATTCACGAGGAGATCGACTATCCGACGTTCGGCCATGCCCGCCCCGCTACAGATCTCTGTTGGTGACCTACCACCGCCGCGGCCCATGAGCACCATCCGACCCCTGAGCATGGCACAGCCAAAAAGTCTACTGTCGGCGGCGCTCAAGGCCAAAAAGACAAAGCCGGCTCTTCCTTTCGATAGCTTTGCCTCGCTATCTGGCCAGGGCGACCCGAACCCCATCATGCTGCGCATCTACGCCCCCATGTCCAACAATCCGTCCAAGCCGTTTGAGGTTCTCATCCGGCGTACCATCCACCAGGGCGAAGGCGGCGACAGAGCCGTGACAGTTGCCGACCTTATTGGACTCAGTTTATGGCGTTATAACGAGGAAAAGCTGGAGCCCCCGTTGCCGAGCGATAAGCTGAACGTGAACTGGTGGACTCTGCGAATGGTAGAGGAGGATGGAGAGGTGGATGATGATTTTCCGCCGCTGGAACGCAAGAAGCAGCTCGTCTCGTTCACCACGGCGAACAACAAAGCCGGCAGGTCACGCTCCAACTCCAAAGTCTACGATATCTTCGCCCTTGTGCAGGCCTCCGAGGCAGAATTCGCTGAGAATCAGAAGCTGACGCCGCAGTTCGAGCAAGAGGTGACCGAGGGCCAGGATGGTGAGGATATCACGCCCAAGAACACGCCTAAACCAGACAATTTCATGCAGCTTGCGCAGCCGCGCGGGAATCCAGTGCTCAACACGATCCATCGCGGCAACATCACCATGTTTGCCGATCTTCCTCAGCCGGCACAGCCTGCCTCGGCCCATAACACAACACGCGCCGAAAAGAAGCTTCTGCGCATCCATATCCACTCTTCTGATATTGCTCCCGGCCAAATGGTCACTCTGGATGTAACGACAGAGACCTGGCTCGCAGACGTCCTGGACATGGTCTGCCGCAAGAGGCAACTTGACAAGGCTAACCATGTGCTGAAGCTTCCGCACTCGGGCACCGTCGTTTTGCTCGATCGTACCGTGGCTTCTCTTGGCAACATGACGGATCTGGACCTTTACAGACGCCGATTCGCAACCGACGGACCGCTCACCATGACGGGTTCGCCTAGCAGCTCGTCGCCCCGGCCATTGCTGTTTGCAGACAACGCAAGCTGGAGCAAGTCCAAGAAGACAAAGATCATGGGAACCCACCCCCTGGCCAAGGAGATTCTAAAACAGGACGAGCTCGGGGTCGGTCCCAACTACAAAAAGTACACGGTCTGGCGCAAGCAGGCGATGCGTCTGATGTCGGAGAGAATCTTTGCCATCGACGGGGAGTACGTGCACATCATGCCAGCTTCCGGCGGCAAGATGGTCGAAGGCGATGGCAAAACCACAACAGTGCACTTCAGCAACGTAGTCGGGTGCAAAGTATCGCGCAAACACCCGACCAACTTCAAGGTGTGCAGCCCCTTTTTTTGGCGAGCCGTGGCGGTGACTCATATTTTGTATAGCTGGTCGTCTACAAGGCCAACGAGAGCAAACGGTACGACTTTGTCACCAGCAGTGCGGAACACGCAGCCGAGATAGTGCAGGAGCTAAAGAAGGGCATCTCACCGTACCGAGATGTGTGAGGATGATGTCATGGCCGCCGGGGCGGGACGGCGGGAGGCTCCTTTGGAATGCTGTCGAATGCGCAACGGCCTCCGCTTTGGCCCCGGCGTTTCTTTCCGGCGTGCTTGGCAAGAGTCCAGCAGCTGGCACAAAGGCGTTGAAATAAAGTTGAAACCCTTGCGAGCGCATGCATGTGGCTTCCGATGTCGCATGCAGGGATTCCAGGAGGCCGTTCCTGGAACCACGAAGCGGCGGCCGCGGCCGGAATTATTTACAATCCGAATGCAGCGAATTGACTCCAACAAGCCGGCCAGGGCTGCTACCGACCAGTTGGACCTCGCCCAGCTCCGATGTCCCGATGTTGGCGGAAGGTCCGGGTCGTTGCTGGAGAGAGTCCCCGCAATGACGCCCATCGATGCAATCATGACACGCTCCAAGAAGCCGGTTCTGGCCAACCCCGCTCCCGTTTGCTGGGCAATCAAGTTTCGTCAGCCGGTGGAGCTGTTTCGGGGCCGAGCAGACCAGAAACCAGACGGCACGGCCGATCTGCACGCCCGATGGGGCCTCACTCTTCCAGCTGGCAAACGGTTGCGTCACGAGCTCATGCAAATTCGTTTGCTAAGCCCCATCCCATTGCACGGTGAAGCAAACGCTAACCGAGGCTGGGACCGGTGGATGCTGTGGCTGGAAGTTGGTGCGTCAGTCCAGTCAGTCAATCAGAGGGAAGGCACGCCTGAAACGGGTTCTCTGAAGGGTATATAAGCAGTTGCCTCGGGTTCCCTTGCTCTGTCAACCCAAGGACCAAACATCCGCACTCGTTCAGCATCTACCGCCTTCAACACTTCCAACAAAGTTTACCTACAGACATTTTCGAGTCCAACCACCAATCGCCAAGATGCGTTTCGCTGTTGTTCTCGCGGCCTTTGCCTCGCTTGTCTCGGTACGCATATCCAGGCTCACTGATGCGGCTCAGACGTGCACACATAACTAACTCCGCTCGATGTCACAGGCCCAAACGAGCGTCATCGTTACGGGGTCGGCCGCGAGCTCGATCCTCTCGAGCTCCAGCTCGCTCGCCACGCGTGCCAGCTCGATCCTCTCGTCGATTGACTCTGTCGCCTCGTCGCAGCTGAGCTCCATCACGAGCGACGCCGGCAACGCCATCTCGTCCATCTCGTCGCGGCTCGCCACGGCCTCGGGCTCGGACCGCGCCTCGCTCACGTCGGAGCTCGCCTCGATCACCAGCTCGGCCGGCTCGGCCATCAACTCGGTCACCAACGCTGCCAGCTCGACGGCTGCTACTGCCACGAGCCCCAACGCCGCCCCGGCCATGACGGGCGCCGTTGCTATGGGTGCCCTGCTGGGCGGTGCTGCCGTGCTGGCCAACTTTTAAGTTGGTACCTAGCAGCTAGCAGCGGGCGGGGGAGTGCTCTATAGAGAAAATATGAGGGGGTCATTGTGCATGCCATCGGGCCGGTTCTTAACGCTGTACGAGGTCCCGGTGTTTTTTGCTTGGCTTGGGGAACCTGAACTACATGGAGTCTTTTAATGCGGGGAGAGGTGGTGTATCACGACATCTGGGGAACTGGTTCGGTTGGTCATTGGTAGCATGAAAACGAGGGCCATGAATACAATTGAGGTGGTTTAGAGAGTCCTTGTCCGCCGCTTCCTGTCTGATGGAATGGCGTTTTGTCAGTGGTCCAGCCGCACATGCCTTGCAGGGCTAAGACGATCTTTCCCCGCACTTTCGAATTAATCAAGGAATGTTGAGAAGGATGCTAACTGTGGATACCATGACCGCTTGGATTGCGTGTCAGTACAGCCGGTAAGCGTAAAAGTGACGTAGTTGATTTTTTTTTTGTGTAGTTGAATGTGAATGGCTGTTTGCATTGGTTGAAACATCTGACGTTGTGGATTTAAGACCGGATAAAAACCGGGGACCTGAATAAGATTGGTCAATCGTTTGCATTGTTGGTTCAAAAGTTGTGTATCACTCAGCTTGAAGTTGAGGCAAGTGTGGCAAAATACGGATCCGTACCCCAGACCCCATTCCCGCCCCCGCGCGCACCCCCCATCCTAATGGAACATATATCTCTACGGATCATAGAATGCTACGTTGGGTAGGGGCGCCTCTTCTATAGAATCTATAGAATGCTACGTTGGCAGGTTTATCTATGATCCAGTACCAGGTAAATGATTGAATTATTCCTGGTTCCGAACTTCCGGGTGGGCAACACCGGGTACACCCGTACTTGCCTTCCTTCTCCAAACCGACATACTCGTGATATTCTACAATGATTTTCTTGTCACGACTAACAGGTAACAAGTAATGCCAACTTCTCAATTTCAACTTCTAGGCATTGTCGTTCGTAGTGGAATCGATTTTCCTGGGCCTGGAATCCGGATAGCTACATACCTTTGAGGTTTTCGGGAAGAAGCAGCAAGACAGTCTGACGACTATGACGACTGTGCAATTGGACCGCACCACCGCACCTAATTGAGCCTGCTTCCAAAAGGATTGCCAGAATTCTTTAGGTCAGCAGCACCTTAGAATTCTAAGTGTGTGGTAATACGCCAGCACGACCTGGGCTGGACCCTAGGATCGTGACTGGTTCCGGGTGGGCAACACGGGGTAAGGTACTTAGTTGCCTTCCTTGCTTGTCTAATCCCTTTCCTTTTCCAGACTGACATATTCTTTCAATGCTTTTCATAATGTGATCGATTTCTTGGCCTGGAATTCGAATACCTTTTTTGGAAGAAGCAGCAAGACAGTCTAGTGTGTGTGCAGTCTTAATATCTGGATTCCTGGGGGTGTTATTGACCCCCGCTTCTCTCTGTGAACCATCCACGGCTCAAGAGTCTTCAATAGACATGTTGGACACAAAAACAGCTAGAATCTCTCTTCCGAGAAAAAAAGTACTGATAGAAGACTAGCCAGCCTTCCGGGTATCATTCCACAGCCGATCAATGACCTGGAAAATCATGGTAACATCCTTCATCACCCCGCCCTCCACCGTCCCACCCAACCGCTGCTGCATCTTGTCCGGGTGCCACCTCACCCGCTCGTCCTTGAGCCTCGCCGCGAATTCCTTCTCGCCAAGCTCGTCCAGCGCCAGCCCATTCACAAAGAAGGCCCTAACACCATCCTCATCCATCGCTTCTTCCTCGGTCCTCCTCGGCCACGGAATCCCTTCGACTGTCCGCCCATCCCACCCCTCCCACTTTCCGAGATAAACCTCCCAAGCAACCTTCCACCCCCTCCGACGCCTCCTCTCCTCCCCGCGCCGCAGACTGCGCTCCATCTCCTCGGCGATGCGCCGCCCCTCCTCGTCGCGCCGGCGCTGCTCCTCCTTCTCCCGCTCCCGGCGCGCGCGCTCCTCGACCAGCCCGGCGTGCGTCTTCTCCCACATCTTCTGGCGGACGTATGCCGCGTACTCGTCGTCCGTCATGCGCTCCAGCGTGCCCTTCGGCGGCTGGTGCACGTGGATCGGCTGGCCGTAGACGGATTCCCAGTAGGCGGCGCCCTCGTCGTCGGCCATGGCGTCGAAGAGGGACTCGCGGAAGGCTGTGTCGGGGGAGAGAGGGGCGGGCGCGAAGGGGTCTGGCGGGTCGGGTTCGTCCTCTGCGTCTGCCTTGGCCGAGGGAGATTTCCGGCGGCGATGGCGGCGGTCATCATGGTCGCGATGATGATGATTGCGTCTATGACGACGGCGGCTGCTGTGGCTTTGGCTGTGACGGGTTGACATGGGCGAGCGTGAGCGTGAGCGCGAGCGCGAGCCTGAGTTCCGATCACGGCGATGGCGGGGTCGCGAGTCTGAAGGGTCGTCTTCGTCGGGCCGTCTGTGACGAGAGCTGCGATGCGACTTGGACGATTTGAAGCGGAAGGGCTTCACCTTGGGCGCAGCGCTGGATTCTCTCCCTCCAGTCCCGTCGGCTGCATCGTTTGGCGGGGTAGGTTCGGTCCGTTTCTGAGTCTCAGGCGAGTCCGGAGCCGGAGATGGCGACGCATCGCGTCGGCCTTTGGTTGTTCCGTCTTCGGTTTGGACATCTGGCCGGTTAATGGACGCAAGAATCCTCCTGCGCTTCGGGGAACGCGGCGATTCCATGCCCGTGGGGTTGGTGTTGATAGCACTGCTATCACGGCAGTGGTGTTGGAAAGTCGAGGTGGAGTTCTGCCTGATCTTCCGATATGTGGGGCTCAGCTGCTGTGGCTGGCCCTTGGTGTGGGGTGTTGCATGCATGGGTGCGTCATGGCTCCATCGGAACCAGAGGACCCCTGTCTGAGGTTGATCGGCTCCTTCCGCTGCTCGCGTCAGGCATCATCAGGCATCCACAAGCCCACTTCCGTGGTGATACAAACAAAGCGTCAAAATACCGTGAACGGATATTTTTCATCGGTGGTCATCGTCCAATTTCGGGCCCGTGTATGAAGTGGGGTTGATGCGTGGTCGTTTTCGGACGGCGCACCTCGTCGGGCATTCTCGTGATCCGCATTCGCGATTGTGGGGAACTCGATTTCAGATGTCCATCGAGTGATACACTAACTATTGGAGTCCCCCGAAATCTTACTCTACAACTTTGCCAATATGTGGCCGTGTTAAGATGCAGTGCAACATGGAAGCCGAACATCTAGCAGACCAGCCGCACAGAGCCGCAATATCCGTCTGTTGTTTCTTTTGCTCTGCCGGATCATCGTCAGATCCCGCACGCCTCTCGGAATGACGACTTCGCCCGTCCCATTAGTTATTTCGCTGTCTCAAATCAGATGTGTCGTCTGATGAGGGTCAACTGCGCGATTCGGCGGCATGCTCTGAATGTTCCCCATGTCATGTCGTATCGACGCCAATACTCGGCCTGCTCGAGGGTGTGCGTCAAAGCAATGTCGACGGTACAAAGTGAGTACATTCAACATCCCGAAGCCCACTCGGGTGTTGATGGTTGGCCCGGACTGGAACTTGCCAACTTCACCCCCAGCCACTTCATTGCTCGTGCATCTTCTCAGCTTCGGTGTTTCCGCGGTGATCACCAGTCATCAGGTCTTTCTGACTTGATTGATGAATACCACGGTAGCATCCCTCCCCATTGGCGGTCGTTGCTCACCGTTTATCCCATGGCTTGACGACGAAATCTCACTGGCCTCTGTGATGTCGACTTCCCATAGGCTGATAATTTGGGCCTGCCTATTGGGGAGCAGTCGGGCACCCTGGACGCCAGTCAACAATCAGTCCGGCATGCCTGCTCAGGCCTTCCAATCCTCTGCCGGTGGTCCCTTCCCCAGGCTTCTTCCCGTTTGGGTGTCAAGACACGACGCTGCTCCCCGATGAGGAAATCAAGCCATCTCGCTTCACGTCGATGGCGAGCCCCTTCTTCATCTTACGAACCCGATCGATCATCTCCACGAGATGAGAAGATGAGATGGTGCCGCCGGGGATTCTTCAAGACTTTCCCGCCCCAAGCGACGGAGCCGCGCGGACCAAACCCCCGTCTCGATGCCATCGCAAAAACCGACGTTGCATTACCGGTTTGAAATTCTCCGCAAGACCCTCCATGCGTCCGACCAGATAGACGCGTCGATTGGTGCGACTAATGGCGACGAATACGACGCGTGGAGCTAGATTTCTTGTCCAACCGGTGCGCACTTACAGGCAGCCTTCACAGGCAGCATCTGGCGTGATCATAATTCGTCAACTCAAACACTTTCCCCATCGACCCTTGACCGAGATAACGAAGCTGTGAGGAGAAGCCTTGTCTAGGACTTTGTCTCTTGCCTTGCCTGGCCCGCAACCAGGTAGGCACAGGAATAACCGGGGGAGGGCGTGGGTGCCGCGCAGAAAGAGCGGAGGAAAAAGAAAACAAATCAGCAAGCCCGGTTTTCCCACCACCTTCCGAATCGTCCGACTGGTCCAGCCACCCCCCCTCCTCGCCGCCGCCGCCTTTCCCCGGCCAGCCTATTGCGCCCGCAGCGAGCGTGATCAGAGAGTGGAAGAGCCATTCAGACCCACCGGATGAACTGAGCCGAGCGTCCGCGGGAAAACAGCGCGAGACCATGGCTGTCCATTCATCTTGCCCGGCCGGGGTGCGAACGACATGAAAAAAGCCCGGCCACGCGAGCGAAGTGACAAGCCAGGACAAGGGAGGGAGGGCAGGCCGGGAGGGAGGGAGGGGGGGTTGAAGAAGGGCGTGGAGGCATGGGGGGGGAAAGGGAAACACTCACATCCAACCATTCATCAACCAGGCCACATGCTCCCCCGGTTTGTGTCTGCCTCTCTTCCCACAGACGCGGCTGAAGCCTGGGGTGTATTGGAGGCCATCACCATCGAAAGAGAGAAATGTGACGAGCTATTTGTTTGGGTGGTGCAACAGTACCTGCCTAGCGGACAACAGTCAACATTTCAAATCCTCCTGCTGCGGTGCAGCAACACGAAACATGAGACCGCACTGACACACCACCGATATGGAAGGCTCAAAGCTTTCATCACATAGTTACCGATAACTATCCGGCGCTTCGGCCGGCCAGCCAGCCGCGGCGGAAGGTGGGCGGGCGGACGGGCTGGCAAGCAAGCAAAGCGGGCGTAATTGTTAGCTCTAACTAGGTAGCTTTCTTCTTCTTTCTCCCGTCCATCCATTCACCCCGACTCCCCGTTCACCGCCAATCGGTGGCCGAGGAATTGTTTGTTCTCTAGTTACCTGTCGTAGCCATCCATGAGCGTGTGTGTGAGTGTGAGTGGGACGTAGAATCGTCGTCTCGAACATGCCTCACTGTTAGTTAGGTGCCTTACCGTACGGAATAACTACAGGGACCGTACTCTTGCTGTACTGTACTGTACTGTACTGTAGGTCTAGCTGGACTCCTAGCTACAGAGGACGGTGAGGTCTAGATCCGTATCTGGATCTGTGTCTGTCTGGGCTAGGATGGGGAGGTAGGTAGGCACTGTAGCTAGGTAGGTAGGTAGGCAGGTAGGTAACTGTCCAGTCCCTTCTTCTTCTTCTTCTTTTTCTTCCTCCTGCGGCTTCCTTTCCTTGCACCAAAGGGCCAACTCAAAGGGGGATATCGCCAGACTGCGATGCGGTTTACTGCAGTCAGTCAGTGACGAGATCGTTGAACCTCCGTCCCGAGCATCAGAATGCAGGCGTTATCGAGGTTCCTGGTCGGAAAAATTCCTGCCTAACACTGGGGGGTTATTTATTCTAGAGGTTAACACACTTCTCATCATCGCCTTCTCTTCCTTCTCTGGTGTTTATACACACACAAGTTACTGATTTGGTTTATTCCTCTTGGTCCAAATATTCCCTGTACAAACGTCCCAGGAGTTACGATTATGGGGCCTGGATCGTGATGGCATAAAACCACAATTGAAGTTCTGGGGTGCCGACCTTAGAATTTTGGCAATCCTTTTGGAAGCTGGCTCAGTTGGGCGTGGCCCAATTGCACAGTCGTTATACAGAGAGAAACGGAACCTATATCCTCACCGAGGAGAGCTATTTTTTCTTCTTCCTCTGGCCTTTCTTTCGTGCATTCAACATGTAACAGGTATGTGTATTGTACCTATACAAGGTGCGGAGTTCAAAATTTCTTTCATGATCCTTCTCCCCACCATCCTCGCCATATTCCAGACGAGATGAACGGGATCTATGTAGGTACATTTCTGGTTCTGTCTCTCTCCCCAGACCCCTTGAGAAAAACTATAGCAAAAAATTCCAATCTGTGAGTAATGCTGCTGCTCTGCTGTGCTCTGTTCTGCAAAATGTGGTATCTAAGTTTGCGCGCGCGCTGTCCCTCTCCCGAACCTGCCATGACAAGACAAAAAACAAAACTCAAATGGCCAGCCGAAACAAAAAAGGATTATATCGAAATCTTGGATAGGAAAACGCCGAAACACCGTGCCATCCAACCCATTTCACTCCCTCATTCGCCGAAAAAAACCAGCCACTGGCGGAAAATAAACAATGGTCCGGATCGACAAAACACAGGGGGGGACAAATAAAATCCCCCTCCAACCAAATCAAAACAGCACAAACCCCCCCTCCTTTCCAATACTCCGCAAGCCATACAGCTACGGTGTGTAATTATAAACAAGCAGTGCCGCAGAGAAAAAGTGATGAATCCGTCGCGCCAGCTTTTGTTCAGGAGTGCCGTGTGGCCACGTCGTGGTGTATATAAATGCGTTTGCTCTCCATTATGATGAGGAAGAGAGATGGTCGAAAAGGGGAGAGAGATTTAGCGAGTGAGGTTGTTGGGTAAGGAATCGTGCGGATTAGTAGGTGTGTGGAATAGGAAGGTGGTTGGGAATAAGCAATAGAGTAAATAAGACCATCCACCATGCTGTGAAAAGACCAAAAACAAGTATTGCCCGCAATAAAAAACGCAAAACATAAAGATGGATCCTGTTTTCCTCCATCGAGTGTGCAAAATTGAGACCAAAAATGACCAAACCAAAAAGAGTAGGGATATGAAGGCCCGAGACTTGCTAGGAGAAGAGCGTGGTGAGCTGTTCCAAACTCCCGGCCCTCTGGTTCCCCATCGCGTTTGTCTCAGATGCCAGCCAGCAAGGGAAAACGAGACAAAAAGACCAATGCAGTTTGTAGACCCCAGTGATTCTCCCACGTTCTCTTTTCCCGGATACCCCAATTCCCGTCTCGGTCGCCCGAGATTCTTTGCGCGTATCTAGATATAACACCTCCGACGGACACAGGAAATCGGCAAGTAAAATGTTCAAAAAAACAGAGGCAGGTTGGCTCTCCCATCTAATCCCAATCTCGAAAGAACCGAGCCTCGTGATAATTTTCGTTCGTCGTTGTCGATATATCATCTATGCGTGCGCCCCCTCTTTCAGTTGTATGTATCCGCTTCCAGCCCAGGAGACGTCTCGACGTCTCTGGCAGGTAAGCTCAGGTTCCCACGCCATTTCTACCTGGTGGGGCCTTCCCCGGGTCCTCTCGGCCCTGTAGCCCACCCAGTTTCGTAGGGGGCTTTGCCGTAGGACGGGTATGTGCTACTTTGACCAGGCTGCGAGGGTATAGGAGGAGGCGGTCCGCTTTGGATTGGCGGCGGGGTTTCCGACGTTGGAGGGTGGTTATACCGAATCGGCGGCAGGCGGGCTGTGCCGGGGGCCGGGGCCAAAAGCGGAGACGGAGGGATCGAGTAGGCTGCAGAGCCTTGGCCGGGAATCGGCGGTAGGGAGGCGGGAGTGGTGGGCCGATACGATGGTGTGCCGAGGGACGGTTCCGAGTCTGTCCTTCTTCGTCTCGCCGGCCGCTCGTGCATCGCTGGATCATCGTACGAAGATGGCGGTGGGTGAGGATGTGCGAGCGCGTGTGAGTGCGTGTGCGTGTGCGCCGCAGGATATGGGTGCGACATTGGTGGGAGACCGGCAGGCGGCGTCGGAGGAGGTAGCGGGCTGTTGTCGGCGGCGAAAGACCCAGCGGCCCTCGAGGGCGTCGGGCTAGGCGGACCGCGGTCGGCCCATTCGCTAATGCCCGGCGTCCGGGACACGATGTCCCGGAGGCGGTTTCGTTCGCTTCGGTAGTAATCACGCTCAACCTCTAGGTCCTGATTCCGGCTCTCCAGCTCTTCAATCCTCCTCTCCAGGTCCCGGTTCGTCGCCTCCACCTTGTCCAACTCCTGCATTATCTCCTTCTCCCTCTCCTTCTTTCGCTGTCGAAATCGTGCCGAAGCCCCTGCGTTCCGCATCCTCTTCTCGTCCGCTTGTTTCGAAGCTTGGTGGATATCCACGGGAATCAGTATTTCCTCGCCATGCGTCGGGGTTATGGCCAAGAGGTGCTGCTGGCCTTCCCCAAGCTGTAGATTCCTCGCCCCGGAGCTGCTTGCAGGAAGCGGACCGAGAACCCCCTGCCCCCACCGTTGATCTCCTGCAGACATCCTGCTTGGCCCTGGCCCAGCGCCGAATGGTGGGCCCGGCGAGTAAGCGGCTCTGCCTCCGACATCACGGGCTACACCGCCTGGTGGCAATGGTTCCTGGGATGTAGGAGGAGGTCCCGCGTGGCCAATCATCGGCTGCGAGAGAGAACGCGAGAGGTTCGAGGTTGGTCGTGAAGGTGGCGGTCCTGCGGCGCCTGGCGCGTGAATCGGGCCAGGAAACTGGGGCGATGCCCCCAGCCCCGGGGTCCCGCCGAGGGGAGAAGAGTCATGCGGCGGGATCCCGGGTCTTCCGGGATGGGGCGGCAGGCTGGAAAGCCGCTGAGCCTCGACGGCTCGCATTGCTGCTCGACTGAGACTGGCGGCACGCGGCGACTTCGGGGTGAGAATGCGTCTCGCGGCAGCGAGCGGGTAAGGATGCGGTGCCGGCGGAGATCCGGAGGGAAGTGGCGCTCCGGGTGACTGGGAAAGTGGCATCGCCGGATGGGCGGGCTGCGGCGTGACCGCACCGTGTCCTTGATAACCTGCTGGCCGCGACGGCGAGCTGATTCCCCCATATTGACCTAACCCCATTTTCTGTTGCGGGCTCGCTTCGCCGTGAGGGTGCGGTATCGGCGGAGATGATGCCGGGGCGGGCGCCCGCGGACCAGACGGGTTCAGGATGTTGTGTACTCCTGAGGTCCTGGATCCGCGGCGCTGACTTCCTCCTTCCCCTTCGGGTCCGATCCCGCCGCCCGGGTCATGCGGCGGGCGCGCACTCGAGTCATCGCGATGGGCGGGATTTTGCCGGGATGGAGATGAAGACCCGGCTTCGCGAGGCGGGGACTGCGAGGGACGGTGAGAGGCGGAAGGAGGCCTCGGCGACATCGAGACCTGTTCCCCTTCGCACTTGGGGTCTAGAGGACCGGGACATTGACGACGGCAGTCAGAAACGTGCCGGGCCGGAACATCCAAGTCGACGCCGCGTATCCCGTCCCGTTGGGGGCCTTCGCCCTGGCACCCGAGGCCGCAGGCAGCTTGCAAAGATAGCTGCGGGAGGCTCGGGCCGGACCAGCTGCACGCTGGATCTCGTGGCCGGGCGACAGATTGGACCGCCAGGGTTGATTCGAGAGGCGTCGAGAACCGAAGGTAGTGCTTCCCTGGACCGCTTCCGATGCCCGGGATGGGACCGCCGCTTTTCAGAGCCGAGACCGAAGTGTGTCCGGTCCTTGTGTTGCGGAGAGGGCTAGCACGCTCTGGTTCGGATCCCGGGGGCTCGGTCTTATGATCGAGGCGGATGGGGAGCTGGTGACTACTCGCAGCTGCCGTGCTGGCCGCAGGGGGAAGACGCTTCGCAATAAGTACCGGGCTGGAGCCAGATGGCGAGCTGCGGATGTGCTGGGCTGGCCTGCGTGAGCCACGGAGGATGTGCCAGAGGCGTGAGTGGATACCTCGAAGGGGACGGCTTGGAGACGAGAGACAGCGGCCGTGAACGGGCGAGCGTCGACGAATCTGACTTGAGCAAGGACGGGATGACCTGCGTCGGCGCAGAGGGGCAAGAATAGCTCCGGTGATCTGTTGGATGAATACGTCCACAGCGAACCACTCAGGGCGCCGGAGAGCAGCCTCGGGCGGCGAGTGGCTCACAAAAATGCCAGTGTGCGCTAGGTCGTCCTTGCCGCGTGAATGGACACGGAGAGAGCACAGCCAAGGCCCTCTGTTGCCTTCCCTGCCCCGTATTTCCTAGACTTGCAACTTCGTATAAATGGGCGAGGTTGGATGGCGAAAAAGCCGTGGGCGACGATGTCTTTGGTCCTGGTAAGCCGTGAGGACCGCGCGAATCCCAGCAAGCGGTGATGGCGTCCTCGTCAATATCAAGGCCGCGCCGAAGTGTCCAGGCCGGTGCTCACACTGCTTCCCATGCCAGACCAGAGAGATGGAAGATGGATTGGAAAGAGAGAGGCGTTTGGACATTTGCTTGTCAGCTCCCAGCTGGTCCACACAGCGGTTTTACACCTACTGTTGGGCTCGCGCCCCATCTGACGGGCAGGGGAAAGCTTTTTGTAAAAGGGCTGGGGCGTGGTCTGGGACGAAAACAACCCATGCCGCAAACCCCTACCATGTTGACCACTACATCCACGCCATTGCGGTCTTATCGACTGCAAAGTACAGACCAGGTACACCAGACTGGCTGGCAAGGTCAGAGAGGTTGGCTGCTCAGCACCGCACAGGCAGTTGGGATCGTTGTCAGTCAGCCGGGGTGCAGGGGAGCCCCCTTGCCCGCGTCTTGCGGGTTGCTAGTGAAGCCCCTGGTCGACGGGGCGGAGGTGGATTGCTTCCTTCGATGAAAAATCCATTGGCCTCGAAGTACTTGGCCCTCCTTTCTTTTTTCCTCACCCAGGCGTGCCAGGTTCGAAGGGGAAGCATGCAACAGCTTCCGGGCGGCGTCGAGCCAGATTCGGTTAACCCCCAAAAAGAGTCGTGCGTGCTCTGCTCCCGGAGCACCATGTCTGACGGTTCGACCTCCCCCCCCTTGCGACCCGAAAACACGGCCCCGAGTGTGTGGGTGCGTGGCTCGCTCGCATCGCAACCTTGCAAGCCCTGTAACCATTCGGCCTAGTCCGAATAGGGAAAGTCGGGTGCTGCCAGCGGCGACGCGATGACCGTTCTGATCTTGGCGACAACACGTTTGCCTGGCTGACGTAGCTTGACCTCAGACGATCCATCCAACCTCAACAGCAACCGGTGCAAGACAACAGGAACAGCAGCCGCGACAGCCATCATGTTGGGCGCCGATAACATGACGATATCGAGCCACGACGGTCCTGTACGGCGGCGACGAGAGAGACTACGGGAACTTGACGTGCTCTGGTCGCGGCTGTGACTGTGACAACGGGCGCGGCTCGATGTTCGCTCACTCTCTCCCCTTTCCCGTGCAGAACGGCATCTGCTCCTACCGCAGATGACGGAACACAGGCGGTAGTTAAGGAAGTAGCTGAGAGTCGTAGTTATTCGGCACCTGTCTACCGGACGGACTTGCCACCCGCATCAATCTTCCTCACATCGCGATGCTGGACGTGTGAGGAAAGCATCGGTGCCACGCCTACCGAGGTATGAGTTGAAGAGCCGGCCTGGTGGGGAAAGAAGATGGCCGGTCGAAGGCGAATAACTTTTCCTCCAGGACATTCGACGCCTTTTGTACTTCTGGTAGACATGACGACTTCTGTTCACGAGTAAGCCCCCTTGCTGCCTCTCTTCCTCTCTCTTTCGTTATACGCGCCGCCAGCCGCGGCGCATCTTCGAGACAGTCTGTAGCTGCGGGAAGCCGCGTTGGCGTTCGTTTGTCTGATCGGGACCAGCCTCAGAAAGCGGCCAATCTGACCAGCCGAGCAGTTGCCGCGAAGTTGAGGCGTGCAAGGGAAAGCCGGGTTGATCCCAGGAGGCGCAAGTGAGATGGCAATCTCAAGCCAGCTAACTATCTTGCAGCGTCGTTGAGAGCTGCCAGCGCGCATGTCGCCATAGATGTGGTCTAGGCCTGTTGGATACCGCTGCCTATCTACTCGCGTGCTGCTCGCCTGCTGGATTACTTGCTGCTTCCCGGCCGGGTGTTGGCCGTTCATCATCGAGTCGCGGCTGTGCCAACGTGGAGCCGTCAGCGTGTGCTCGGGGCGCGGATAGTTTAGCGACCGCGGTTAGGGGAGCCTAAGAGCTGCCCGTCATTCATTCAGGGCGCAGTGCAGCTGGCTGATGCCATCACACCCCGAAATTAGAGCCTATGAAGGGCCACTGCTCCAAAATAGCCCGAGGCGCCGCGCACTCCCGCATCCATTGGATCGCCACGCGACGACACCGAGCATCTGAGGCGTGCTGTGGTCTCGACGGATTGGGAGAGCAGCTAGCGTCAGACCTCTCAACTTTGCTCATCCCATCATGATGGTCGAGGTGGTTAGCCGTGCTAACCTACACTAGTGTCGAGCCAAAGTCGGGAGTCGGGAATCGGGAGCTGAGACGCGCCCCCCGCAAAACCTCGACAGAAGCCGTTTTACCGAGACTTCACGATGCAGCCTTGACAGCTCGAGGTCAACTGCAGTGGGTGCTGTACCGTGTCGGTTGGCAGGAATGAGTGGATGACAGATTTTGCGAGTTGCCCTGGACTGGCGCGGCCGAGGCTGTTAGCTTCATCGATCCATGCAGCAGGGTGGCAGAAAGTGCTGGATCTGCCCCGGTTGCTCCAGGGCATGCAGGCGCATCTGCGAGTCGCGATGGGCGATGATGGATGGAGGATGGGGCGGTTGGTAAGTGACGGCGAATGGATGGGCGGCTGCGCCGTTTCAACGCTTCTGCCGCCACCAGAAGAATTCTCTTTGCTCGGCCACCTCGTTCAACGGTGCCGAAGCCAATGGAACCCTCCGCTCACAGCAGTGCACTGAACGCGCCTTCCCCGGCAGATGGAGCACTCAGGCTCGGGGCGGTGGAGACGGCGGAGAACCGAAGCTGCAGGGACGATGGGGTGAAAGCGGACTAGCGCCTTCCCGCCAGAGTGTTTGGCTCGACCTCTTCGCGGAACACGGAAGGACCCTAGACAGAACCAAGACCGACCCGGCAACGTCACCGCTCAATGTGGAAGACAACTGAAAAGCCTGCAGCTGCCCGTCGCGTCACTGTCCCTGTCACCGCCTGCGGTCCGCTCGAAGCTCCATCTGGCGTGCATACGCTAAACAGTTAGTGTTGCAGTCATTCGTACGTCTGCCTCGACCAGCTTGGTTGCTGCGTCTGCTTTAGGCGCTTCACGTCAGTCCTGGGTACCGGACTCGAGGCGGTAACTGCTTTTCTGGTTACTTATAGCAACCCCCAAGGCTCTGCAGTCTGCGGATCGACTGCCAACTCATCGTGCTCCTCCATACCGCGGCCTTGCAGCATCCTTACCTAGCTCCTCCGTACTCATAGGTACTTTGGACGCGACCCTCACCGGCTCGTGACGCCAGGTAACATCTGTTAGCTCCAGCGGCGGGACAGCGAGATAACCTGACAGCCAGCAAGGTCGACCAACGTGGTAAGGCATCACCACACGACGCAGAGCAAGCTAGCCGGAAACTGGCAGCTTGGGTTGCATCATCGAACCGTACCTTGCAACTCATTAAAACGGGCACAGGGCCATGGCGCTCTTCGATTTGCTCGGCAACAGAATCCAGGGCTGTCGGATTTTTTCGATCTTCGCCGCCACGCTGTCGAAGATCCAGGCTGGCCAGGGCAGCCGTCCTGATTGGCGAGTGCAAGTGCATGGTCAATGTCTGGAGCTCCCAGGTTGACCTCCACAATCGACCACATGCTGTGGTACCGGTCTGCACCATCAACCGTACCGATTCAAATGCGTCGTTTTTGGGCGTTGGTTGGCGATGCCAGCAAGGGTTCGCGAACGATGAGCTTGTCATGTCACAGCCGGATTGGAATTTTCCAAATCTTCCACCCCACGGCGGAGTCGCCGCCGACCCATGTATCGTGTACGAACCAACTTGCGTCCCTGGAACACAAGCATACCCATGCGGTCCGTTGCTCATCATGCCCGATTTCATATTCTCTCATGAAGTTGTAGAAAGTGGCCGTGGATCCGGTCCAACGGTTTCCCGCGGACGATAGCTCCAAGATGCCAATCCTTCCGCTTCGGGCTCTGGCCGTCTCATTGGTCGCGCGCACCGAAATGCGTTGCTGACCGCTCCGACTCCCGGTGGCCCGCTCCCTCATCAGTTGGCTTCTGTCCGCACGAACGATACCCTCGTTCTGATGCTCGACAGCTCTCGGCTTTATCCACCCCGTTCGGCAACTGAAAGTGAACCACGCTTCTGCAGGCGTGTCGCATTGACGCCTAACATTCTGACCGACTTATACTTGGGCTGTGCTGCATCCAGCAAGGCAGGGCAGCGCATGCGCGAAGACCACCCCGTTCTCCAACTGCTTGGTATGTATGTGGCAGCCGGCAGAAGGATGGGTGTGGCTGCCTCTGCTGCTGATCTGGGCCAACCTGGCCCCGTTGCTGGCCCTCATTTGTGGCCGGCTTTCACTTCCAACACGTTCCGAGACGGGAGCGCATCGCGGGCCATTTTTCACGTCATTACCGAGTGTGTTCCGCGCCTGTCAGACCCGTTGCAGCGGCCAAGAGGGAGTGAGGCTGCTCCCGAGTGTGTTCTGCGGCCGAATATGCAGCCATGATCACCAACTGGAAGAAAATTGTCTAAAGCCAAACCGCTTTTCCTCGATTGGTCAAGCCTGCTGTTCCGCGATCGGCCAGAAGAAGCTGACAATTGGTGGAACAACAACCTCACGACAAATCCTTTTGCTATGTACCATCCCGCTCTTTCTCCAGGACATGATGGCAGACGTTGCTTCTGGAAGCGAAAAAATCTCTCTGCCTGGGCCAAGGAGAAATAAAGCGCTCATCACCTGCTCGCCGGTATGGGGTTGGTTGGCCCAATTTCATCTCAACCACGGTGGGGTAGCATGACCCCGTCCTCGTCACATATCAGTCGAGGATCTGCCCCGGACGATTGGTATTTCCATCAGGCGGAAAGGAGTGATCTGGGGCCCTTGCCTGGCAGTTATCGGTCTCGTCTCCGCGCTGGAAATCGCGGGAAAAACAAAATTAAACCTCCAATTTACATCTCACTCCTACTGCGTGGGTGTAACGCCAAAACCCGAGCCGGGACCTCTACCCAGAATGGATAATGCTCTCAGAAGAAGGCCTGAGGGCGATATTGTCGTCAAAGAGATAGTCGATATGGGCAGCCAATTGGAGCCTGAAACAGGGAGGTTTATTTGAAAAAAATCAAGACCGAACCGCACCGGATGCCGCCACCACTGGACGTGCACCCGAAAAGCTGAAGAACGAGAGGTCGGCGGCATGGATCGATGTCTCACATCTCGACTCCCCGGCAGCGGCCTTTTTTGTGCCTTCTTTTTCTCTCCGCCGCCGCCGCCGCGAACCCCCCACGAGAAGAGAGACAGCCGTTTGGCAATCCCTGCTGGTCGATACTTTGCGGGCGGAGGAGAGGGATATTTGGATGCTTCTAGACGGCATGTGGTTGGTTGGCTAGCCGGGAGATGTCGTGGGATGTGGGCGGACTTATTTGAGCGAGCAGGTGACTCCCGCGTCAGTCCCGGGCCGTCCCTCGAGGTCGTTACACAACCGTCAACCCCAGATTTATAGGGACGACATCCGACAATAGTCGCGACGATCGTCGGGACGAAGGTCGGGACTTGGGCTGCTCCGTAGCCAAACCCCGTCAATAATTGTCGGGCAATATTCCTTGCGGCTCAAGAGCCCTGGGGGATGATGATGGCATCGCGAAAACGGGTGGAGATTGGAGAAGCCCCTGTCCTCGGGGCCTCGATGCAAGCTCGAGCCTGCCAGCTCAGCACGCGCTCCCTCCGACAATTGGGCCACATCCAGGATGGACCCATAGAAATGCGGGAATGTGCGATGGCATGCAGCGCGGTTCGCATGCATCGGCGCTGCAAAGCGCAGACACCGCCTTCTGTCCTGTGAGCGAACCAAACCAGCAGTCTCGGTGGAAGAGTCGACAACCTGAGGCACGTCGGGCTCGGCAGCGCGCCTGAATTGACTATTTGCGAATTATTTGAGGTGGTTGACAATTCCAGTCCCCTCCCCTCACCGTCGGGCTCCGAGTGTAGGGAGACCTGCTGGAAGCCTAAAGTCTGGAGGTGTCAGGACCCTGCCAGTGCCGCCCCGGCTCCTCTCCCCGTCACCGTCCGTGGGTGTTCGCAGGATGCAGGATTATTTTATCTGACGAGATTTTGCAAACCCCTCGACCCAGGCACAAACCATTGCCGTCATGCGCATGCTCCTGAATTTAGAGGGTATCACACCGACGAGGCAGCAAGACGGCCCGTTGTTGTCTTCCAAATCCGACCCGACCGAGTCCTACCGCGTTTTGACGCGTTCGAGGTAAGCCTCGTGTTTCCATCAAATGAGCTTTTTCAACAAGCCAGCACGGTAGATGTAGGATAGTGAGGGGATGGTCCCATTGAAAAGGTCATGATATCCCGTCCCACATGGCTCGGTCGTGGTGGTTGACGAACAACAGCGAAATCTGGGCGGTCACGATGGCTCTGGGTGCCTCCAGCCATGGTTTTGCTTGCTTCTCTCGTAGGGGGTGGTGGTTCAGCCAGCCCGCACCAGCAAGAAGTTTGGCCGGCCCACGGTTTGCTCCACTCCCCCCTCCTCCCGGAACCCAGGGCGGTTGTGGCCTGCAGATGCTGCCGATCATGTGTCTGAGCACTCGCAGACAGGCGCAGACAAGGCCCCCGTCCGAGAAGCGGTCATCATGCAGCCCTGGGCCGAAAAGAGACAGGCATGCCACCGAGAGGACGGGCGGTGAAGATGACCGCAGAGCGGTGATTGACACCGGAAGACAACCCGAGAGTCTTGGTCGGACTAGCGCCCAGTCCACCGCTAGATCCGCATCTGCTTTGGAGATGGCAGAGGAAATCCCACAGCGCTACGTGTACACGCAGCAGCAGCAGCAGCAGCAGCAAAGCAATGCAAGCCAGCAGCGGCAGCAGCAGCAGCAGCACGATGCGCCCGAGGAGTGGGGTTTCGACGACCAAAGCTGCAAAAAGCTTGGGGTTGGGCACCGATGAACTCGACCGACCGAGCCTGGCCCTGTTCTGTTCCATTGCCCGTGGTCAGCTGAGAGAGCGGTTTGCATTCCCCCCCAGAAGGCGCGGAACCATGCCCTGGAAAATTGACAATCACGGCGGCAGCATCTGACCGGATATTTCTTTTTTCGGTTGCATTGGCGACGTGCAAAAGGCAATGATTGGGCGCAAATTCACGGCAGGAATCGACGTCCCTTTCGCGGAATTTTGCGGTTTTGGGACGGGAAGAAGCAGCAAGGCAGCTTGGCAGTCAGAACGCACCTTGGTACCGCAGGTGGCTGCCGTGTATCGTCATCAGCCGACTCTTCCAAGCGCAAGAGACACGACATGCTCCACGCCGCCACGTCGTCGCGTCGAGAGAGTCGGGCTGCGGGGGAGAGAAGAGGGCTACTCCAGCCCGTACCCATCGGCGCGTGTGGCCCGAGATGCCCGCGCCGGCATTTCTGCTCTCGGCTGTCCAGCCGGCGGCGCGGAGTTGAGGGCCGTCTTCCGGCCTTGACGACAACCATCTCGCTCCGGCTGTTGGACTTGGCCGGACGGACGGCGGCCGAGTCGAGCCGTTCGATGCCGAGGATAAAAGAAGACATCTCTCCTGCTGTTGCTGTTGTTGTCGTTGATGCGCTGCCAGTGTTAGCGCTGTCAACAACCAACGTCCGCTTTTCATTCCCGGTTGGATACTCCAGAGCCTAAAGGTGGACTCCGCCGTGTCACCAGATCCTGCATCTCAATTCTCGCGTCATAGCCAGCAGCGTCCCATCCTGCATCTCCACCCCGCCGGACCGCATCCGAGACAACAGACAGCAGGACAATGGCGCACCAGAGCAGTGACATACAGCAGTGGCACGTCACGGAGCCATACCTCAACCTCCACTGCGAGCTGGGCGAGGGGCCGTACCATGAAAAGTCGACCAATACGTTGCGCTTTGTTGACATCAAGAAGAAGCAGATCCACAGCGTCTCTCTCAGCCAGGGGCCCGAGTCGGTGACCACCATCCAGCTGGACGTGCCGGTAACCGTGACGGCCAACATCGAGGGCGTCGACCCGCAGGACAAGATCCTCGTTGGGCTCAAGTATGGAGTGGCCGTGCTGGACCGCAAGACGGGCAAGTACGAGTACGTCGGGAAGTTTTCCGGCGGCGGAGACGACAACGCCAGACTGAGGAGTAATGACGGGGCCGTCGACCCTCACGGCCGCTTCTGGCTCGGAACCATGACCGACTTTGGCTTTGGCGACTTTCTGCCCGAAGGTGAGAGAGACCACAAGTTGGTGCTCTGCCCCAGTGCTTCCCGCCCACGTGGCGCGAGCCCGGAGTTCTGCATCGGCAGTCGGCCAACTTGGCGCTGGTCCACCGGGGAGTCTCTAGTAGGGTCTAACATGGCGTAACCGCAGGATCTCTGTTTCGATTTGATGGCGGCAACAAGACGGCGCCGCAGACGACGCACACCGGACTGACGATTCCCAACTCGGTTGGCTGGTCGCCCGACCGGCGGACCATGTACTTTACGCACTCGTCGGCCCGCCAGGTGCTAGCGTTCGACTACGACGCGGCGGATGGCAGCCTGTCCAACGAGCGCGTCTTTTACCGCCACGAGGGGCCGGGCGAGCCCGACGGCTTCCGGGTCGACGCGGATGGCCATGTCTGGCATGCTGTCTGGGGCGAGAGCCGTATCATCCGGCTGTCGCCCGAGGGGAGGCTGGCTGGCCAGGTGAACCTTCCGACGCGGCACATTACGTGCTGCGAGTTCGTCGGGACTGAGCTGTTCATCACGTGTGCGGCGGACGAGGATGGCGAGGGAGACAGCAAGGCGCTCGGGGGGGCGCTCTTTCGGGTCGATGTTGGAACCACGGGGCTGGGGCACTTTGACTTTAAACTCAGCCCTTAGTGGGAGGGGGCTCTTGAGGAGGGGGAGGGAAGTCTTGGCCGTTCTGGGACGGTTCGGTGGAGGGAGGCAGAGAGTGCCTGTTGTAGAGGGACTAGACCCTAGAGGCATCATAGAACGGTGGTTCTGTAGAATAGATTCTCTAAAGATCGAGTCGTACATGTTGGCGCAAACAGCGCATGGGGACGTATTCTACTTGGCTTACCTCTGTCTCCCCCCAGTATCAGTGAAGAGTGCCCCGACTCAGTGCCGAACTATCCTCAGATACGGCGCCAGTAGGTGAAACCGTTGCTAACTCTGCTGTCACCGATTCACCGTAATTATGCCATGATAGATAGCGTTCCAAGGTTCAAAATCAGTATGTATTGCTATTATGGCCTACACTAGGATGAAATTGTAGACTGTTCTCGCGGTTCAGATGAGGAGCTTTCACAGTTGTCACTTATGATTAACTATACCACGGTAGCACCGTGCGCCAGGAATTCGAAAATAGCCCTGCAATTTGTTGCATTGACAATATGCCAGTCATCTAGGTAGCCATGTTGTCGACTATGAATCACCCCATCTTGGTCATGAAGGAGGCGGCTGCCTAGTTGTTAGAACATATGTAACTTGTTAACACGGGCGCGACCCACTTCGAGCTGGGTGTTCTGTCAAGGTGAGCGTGCGACTTTTGGGGCTGGGAACGCGCGCTGGCGGGGAGAAAGCACAGACCGACGCCTGGATTTTAGTGAGCGCCAGAGGGCCTGTCCGCTTTTCCTCCAGCAAGTTTTTTGTCAACCATATCTCCCAGCCCAACAGGTTGCCGGCTTCAAAAAACACACTTACCGGCATCTCTTCGAAGCAGACCAATTCGGCCATTGAATAAGCCTACACGGTCAAGACAC
The DNA here is from genome assembly GCA_030411725.1 of Echria macrotheca. Classification (NCBI taxonomy): domain Eukaryota; kingdom Fungi; phylum Ascomycota; class Sordariomycetes; order Sordariales; family Schizotheciaceae; genus Echria; species Echria macrotheca. The sequence continues at coordinate 462,205 of MU839841.1, read as the reverse complement.
GAGCGGCGGAGCCAGTTGTTATTTGCTGCCGTCCTCTGCAAGCCGGAAAATTTCAGGTATGTGCAGGCCCCCGACCAAGCCACAGTGGCTGCGCTGTGTTAGAGAGAACCATCAGTGCTAACTTGCGGTGCTCAGGACCAGACTGGCTCCCCCCACGTTTCACTTACAACTTCCACCACCTTCCCCGACGTCGCAACCCACGATCAGTTCCAAAACATGGACACCACCAACTCGCTCTCGGTCACCGGCATAGACCCTAATGGTAAGGAGACAATGGTGCTGGACGACGACCTCGAGTCACTCTTTGGAGGCGGCGGCGACGACGACGACTTCGACTTCAATACCATGTTTCTTGACGAGGCCCTGCTCAACGCCGACGAGGACCCCGCCGGCACAGGTAATGCTGCTTTACTGACACCGCGGCCGAGCCCGCTCTCAGAGACCACAATGGAGTTGTCGTTTCCCACTCTTCCGTCAGAACCCGTTTCGACTGCGGCGGCCGATTCGCCCGCGGACCACATAGACCTGACAAGCACGGCTGGCACAGCATGTCAGGAACATACGGGGCATACACGGTTAGTCAATTCACTTTCCAGCTCTCGTTCGGATCAGCCCATGATCAACGTTCTCTCCGACGCCGAGATTGACACGCACTTATCCGAAGAGTTCGATGTCGAACTTGCCCGGCAAGCCCGGACACCATCAGCTGGCCAAGCACAGAGCTCCGACACGCCGCTTGCATCCAGCAATAGCGACACGATTCTGATGTCTGAATTTGTTCCTATCGAGGACGGGGAAGCGGTGAAGAATGTCGGGGTTCCTCGCCGGATTGACAACGATCTCGAAGGAGCTCTCGCTCTCGCGCCAGCTCTAACGCTTGGTAAGTGCCCCTTCACCCTTGATGCTCGGCCGTGTGCTAATTGTTCGATAGGTTATACCCGAATGCCCGAGGTGTCAGCCGCTCTCGAACTAGATAAGATGAGCCAGAAGGTGCTGAACCGCTCACTCCAGGAGTACCTTTTAGGTTCCCCTTCTCTCGCCTATCTCATCCTCGGAAAGCGGCCAAACCACTCGACTGATACCAAGCACGCCCTTATTCGTGCTGCTTTCCATATTTTAACCCATGAAGGTTGGGGAGAACGTTGGTTTGGGGCCGGCTGTCGAACCGCCGGGTTCCGGACACGCTTCTGGCCCCAAGACTCAACTGTGCTCCTTTACCACTTTGTCAAATGTTTAAACCGGGTAATCAGAGATGCGAAGGCACAGCGGGCTCCAAGTAGACTCGTGAGATCACGGCATTTCGAGTCCTCCGGCAACGTCACTGGAACTTTGAGCACTCCAGGCCAGATCTCAGAAGGACTGGTTTCTCAATCCCCGTCCCCTCCCACCGAGGCAGCGATCGACGGTAGGTATGGTCAAGGGCCGAGCGCCTCCTCACCAGATGGCGCCATCCCAGTTGAGGTACCCGATAACGCGCCGCTGACATTTGCTCTCTCGGTAAGCCGGAAGGAGAATAGCTGGAGAGTTCCCGAGAGCTTCCAGCGCTCTGTCAACGGATGCTCTTTTGCGGTCTTCTTGGCAATGTTGGAAATGGATTGGAACTGCTCCGACCCCGTCATTCAGGTTCTAACACCCCGTGGCTTGCAGACCATCACGACCCAGGAGGAATGGGATGAAGCCGTGGCAGGGGTGTATCATGTGTTTGGGGCCGCACATATGATGATCAAAGTGTTGGTTTAAGCGGCTTTGCAGGTATGTCGAAACCTTTTTTCCGGTCCTGATGGCTTGGCACCAATGGAAGCGTGGGCAGCCTATGTTGGAAGGATTCCTGCCATGGACGGGGCAGCAGTAAGCTTGCATATTGAAGGCGTTGGGAATGGGTTGGCGTTCGGGCATGATCGTGGTATCAAGGTAGGAATAACAGCGATTGGCGTCAGGGACTGTCCGGTGGGTAAACTGAACTGTATAGATAGACGGTCAAATTGTTCGAGCGTTGCAGTTCTCGTCCCCTGTGTAAATGCGTAATGCAAGATGGGGCTAGTCAGCACCATGGTCGACCTGACTCGCTTGATAATAACCACACGGCCCTCAGAAGTACGAGGTATTTATTATTATTCATCTTACACCGCAGGGGTACTCTTTGCGAGACGAGTCCCCAGGCCCGAGGGCCTAAGCGGAACATCTACCGTAACTACGAGGTATTTAATTTGTGAAGCACCAGTGACATGGCCGATGAGTGTAAAGAGGGAGGGGGGAAGGAAACTCGTTTCCTGGTTTGGTTTCTCTTCTTGATCTCGACTGGGTCGGGAATCACTGACCAACGATGACGCTTGATTCAGTGTCCAACCCAGGGGGTGTAACTAACTTTTCTTCTGGTTCTGGTTCCCCGTATATGTGATCGAAATAGATTTCTCTAATAGAACTTTTCTGTCTTCATATAGCTAGCTAGGTATGGTGAGTAGGTTAGGTGTATTTACTCATCGCGGTGTAGTCTAACCTGTCCAGCTTTTCCCACCTGCTTGGGAAAGTGACATCAACAACATAACTTACCAATATTCCCCTTCCTGAAGAAAGGTTTCCATTCAGGTTATATACCATCCGTTGGGAAGTATAGTAGGGTATTTCCAGGGCACCCAAACTTAGTCTTGTAAATTTGACGACTCTCAAAATGTGTACCGTAGGTGGATGATTGTACTCCGTAAGAAGGAGGAGGGGGTTGTTTACACTATCCATACCTTATACGACCAACCTAACACCGTCGAGAATATACACACACTCTCTGTATGACAACTTGTTTGTATATATGTACATTCACCACCAAGCTAAATACAATACATACAGTTTCCACGTCAAAGCCGACCACAACCACAACCAACCTCCCCAAACAAAAACATGCAACCCCCTGTTTTTTTGAAACCCCCCACCAAGTAAGGTAAACAAAATGCTTTGCTTGCTTCCTCTTCCCATGACACGCCACGCCACCACACACCCATCCTCCCCTCCCAACACACACACACACACACACACACACACACATACCCCAGAATCACACACAATACCCATAATCCTTCTGACACCCCAAAATAGCCAAACAAGAAACAGTACTAGTACTACACGTCCCATCAACCCCACAACACGCCCCAAACGTACTCCCCGAACACGTCTGGCCCGCGCCCGCGCCCGCGCCCGCGGCGCCGCACTTCCCGTCCTTGCTGATCGTGCCGCTTCCGGTGCCGCCGCCGCCGCCGGGATATCCAATCGTTGGACCGCCGTTGCCGGGTATGTTGCTTCCTCCCCCTGTTCCTGATCCTGGTCCTGGTCCGGCACTGGGACTCGGACTCGGACGGGGAGGGGTAGATGGTTGCGATGGAGGAGGAGAAGGACGAAGAGGAGGGGATGAACTCGCTTTATCATTCCCCTGGGCAGGCAAAGGCGCCCGCCAAGAAATCTATTAACCTTTTCTATTCTCTTGTTTTCTTCTTCTTCATATATACGCTCCGCTGGAAACATATGTTTTCGATTTCACATTCTTATTTTTTTCTTCTTCTTCTCCGAGTGTGTCTATGAAATGAAATGAAAGAAAGAAAACAAAAAACTGGTTTTACATACGTTTTGGATAAGGCGAATCCGGCTGCAGACTACCCTCGCAATACCCCCACGCCGACTGGCAGCCGTTGTCGAGCGAGCAGAAATCCGACCCGGTCCCGCAGTAGCCAAAGGCCGAGCAGCAGGCGCCGTAGCGCGTGCCCGAGCACGTCGCGCCGTTGCCGCACAGCCCGTCGGTGCTGGGGCCGCGCGTGCTCGTCGGCCGGAGCGGGATCGTGCTGCGCGTGCCGACGCCCGGGCCGGGGTCTACCGGTGTCGGCTGCTGAACGACCGTGGTTCGGATCGTCGTCCCGGGTTGTCCTCTTGCGGTAGTAGTGGGAAACGGGATCGTCGAGCGGGTCGAGATGGAGCTGCGGGAGATCGTGGTGCGGATCGTGACGGTCGACCGTGGCGGCGGCGCTGACGACGAAGCCCCCGGCGGGGTCTTGCCCGTCGGCACGGTTATGGAGTTGTCGGGCCCCTTGCGGTACCAGTTGTCGACGGGGTCGCCCAGGCACTCGCCCACCGTGACGGAGCGCCAGCCGTTCTGGAAGAGGGACGTCAGGATGTAGTCCGTCAGGTTGTTGACCGTCTGGGCGTGGATGTCGTGCTCGATCTGGAGGAAGCTGTCGCGCGCCGGGTTCGACGTGCGCATCGCCTGGTCCCAGATGTTCTTGCTGTTCTGGATCATCTTCGGGCTGTCGTTGAGGTAGCCGGCCGTGTCGAGGTCGAAGTAGATGGCGTGGTAGCCGAGCGTCGACAGGATGTTTTGGCAGTTGCGCTCGCAGATGGAAAAGGGGGGTCTGTCGTTAAAAATTGTCAGTGACCCCGGCCGGTATTCTTGGGAGAATGCAAAACACCCACCTCATATAGGCGGGGAAGAAGCCCAGGATGGAGTTGAGGGCAATCTCGTTCCACACCATCTGGTTGGTAAACTGCGTGTTAGTCAACTGGCTTGCGTTCTGGTGGGACCACGTGTGGCTGGCAATCTGGTGTCCTTCGGCATGCATCCTCTGTTTTTTTGTCAGTGTTTGGTTTTTCGACATCCCCCAAAGAAAAAACTCACCCGGATGATGGCAGGATAGATGGTCGAGGGGTCGTTGATCATGCCCTTGCCGAGGTTGTTTCCCGTTATGAAAAAGGTCGCTTTGGCTCCATAACTCTGCACGCCCGTTAGCACCTTGGTCTCTTGGAACCAAATCCACACAAACCTTGAGCTTGTCCAGCAGCGTGTTGGTGTAGATGTACGGTCCGTCGTCAAACGTGAGGGCGATGTCTCCATTCTTTACACAATCATAGATTCCCGCTCCGCCATACAACACACTACCCAGCTTTGGCCGGGGAATCGACGACGTGTCTTGTCCTTTGGGTTTTTGATTCTAAAGAGACAAAAAAATTAGGGGACGAAAACCAAGTCTCACGCCGCCAGGAAAACCTACCCCATCGCAGCCCGAGCCGTAGTTGATCTGACAATCAGGGGCCTGGCAGTAATCCAACCCCTTTCCGCACCATCTAGCACAAAGAGTTAGCTGACACGGAGGGTGTGAACGACGTGTATAACAACGTACCCTTCCGGGGAGCAACAATACCCCGGCGAACAGCTCCCAATCCCAGGCCCGCAGTTGCCGTCAGTATTCTCGTCGTCATCCTGTCTCTTCCTCAGGGGCCCCGGCCCCGACCGTTTTACAGGTTGGCGGCTGGGAGCTTGAGGGGCAGGCCCGACCGGTGGCAGCTGGACACCCGCCGCCCGGCGCATCTTCATGTCGGCCAGGAACCTCCTCGCCCCGAGGAGCTTGGGCAAGTGTTGCTCGCCATGGTCGTCGCCGTGGGCGGCGGCCAAGCCAGCCCAGGAGGCCGCCGTAAGGAGGGCATATGAGAACCTCATGACGACGACGACGACGACAGACCAAAAAAGTCTTCGGTATATATTATATAGCGAACGGACGGGGGGGAAAGGGCCGTAGCAGGAATATATGTGTGGATGCCAAGACAAACACACAACGAAAAAAAAAGAAAGACACGGCTCCCAACGGCTAAGGAGGGGAGGAGGACCCGGGAGAGGGGGGTAAAGACTGGTGAATAAAGATATGTGTGGATGGAAACTCCCGCGTCCTCATAAACGAGGAACCACGACGGTTCTTAACACAGACATCGGCCCTGGCAAACCGAACCGAGTTTGGTAAGAGGTACACGCGGTATGGTTACAGAACACGCAGACAGACAGACACAGAAAAAAAAAATCGAAGCTAAAAAAAATCGAAAGGGTACGGTTAGGGAAATATAAATGAAAGGATCCCACCTTGCCGGAAGGTAATGGCGTAGTCACCGCACGGGAAGCGGTTCCCCCCCAGCATTCGACGAGACTTCCATATTACCGTGCATCCTCGGACGTGGCCCCCGTACACCAGCTCAGAAGCATTATGAGGTACGCATTCAGGAACAAAAAAAAAAACACACGGGAACTACACAGAAAAACGACGCCCACCACCACGGGAGAGAGAAGCTATTCCCGGACCCAAGATCCTGTCCCGATCCCGATCCGCGCCTTGCGAAAACTTTGCGACACATTCCCATAGTCAGTGAACAAGGAAAACGTAAAAGATCGGCATTAGCATCTAGCATTTACCGCCATCAGCCTTTCGGGAATAAGAAAGAGGAAAGGGACCGGCGCCTTGTAGGCAAAGAAAAACAAAAGTGGGTTCGAATATAGATTGGCGGTAACGCAAGCTCAATATCCAAGAGAGATCCATGGAGAAGGGCCAAGGAAACATTTGACGTTCCTTTTTTTTTCCAACCACGTTCCGCTTAGCATCATCCCCCCTAACGAACGAAACCTTGGTTTGGGGCCCGGAAAGCTAAGCGGCACAATGGGGACGAGTCCTAAACTGCTAAAGCTCGGTACCGGCATTGACGCCAGCCAGTGATCAGACTGAGTGTGACCAAACAGGTAGGTAGGTACAACGTCGGTCTCTCTCCCCTCTCTTTTTATTATTACATTCTGTGTCATCCGTCGACAATAAGTACCGAAAAAGGAGCATCTCGTTCCCATATGCCGTCGCCACAACCACACACCGTGTCTTTCACCTGTCCTCAAAGTGTTTAGGTCTGTGTGTGGCCTCAGCGAAAGTGTGGGGTAGCAAATGAGACCTGGCCTTTGGAGAAAGGGGGGGAACAGAGAAGAGGGTGGTGTGCCAGAGCCAGATGCGGCGAGGATCATGATCAGCCGCAGGGTTGATGTTTCGCTTGCCGGCAGATCTGGTGGTAGCTGGGCCTTCCAGGGCTTGGGTCGTCTGTCACTTCTTCCCCAACATTGCTGACGCGGCAAAATGGGCTCCCAAATATCGACCATCTTTTGCATTCCGGCTGAAGTCGATCGAGAGAGAGGGACCCCAGATGTTACCGTGGAGCTACGGAGCGATCAACCGCGGCTTTTGCAAGACTGTGATCTGGGGTGCATCCGCCTCATGGTAAATTGAAGAAGCGAATACGGCCAACGAGAGTGAGTCCACGCAACCCGCAATATCGCGGCGGGAATGGGGCAGCAACTGGAGTGCTGGCCTGCATTGGAGGCGACCTTCGAGAAGGTCGTCGGGAGGGACCAGGGGCGTGATGTTGCAGCGCTGTGACGTCGCTTCAATTCTCCGACCTGGGCCAGAAGCTCTGCACAACAAGATGTTCTGGCCGCGAGACAAGACGGAACAAGCACAGGCAAGAGCGCGCCAAGATGGCGAGTCTCGGGCTTGGCAACCAACTGTAAATCAACCCAGTCCGCCTGCTCCGCGCCGTCCCTCGTGCTGTCCGATTGTTCGGGACATGGGAAACCGGGGCAGCAACCACCGCTTGCCACTTGCGAGATTGAAGTCGACCACCCATCAGCTGACTGTCACAGAAGAACAAACTGTCGCTCATCAACTGCAACCATCCCTCTGCCATTGCAACCAGAAGCGGTGCCCGGCACCCATCCGGCAGCTGCTGTCGTCACCGCCGCCCTGCTCGCTCTCTCATTCGAATGCGTCGCGCGGCGGGGGATGACTTGGGGTAAACATCTCGGCTGTAGTAACGTGTCATGCAGAGCACGTGGATCTGCACCCAATTTTGCTGCCGTCACTCTCCAGGGCCGACGCCGCGTCTGCACATCTCGAAAGGGGCCTGACTGCCGACCAGCGTACTGTGTCTCCGGCGGCTGGGGAAACTGGGATTCCGTCGGCCGGCGCCCCGTCTCGGAGCGGTTCAATCCGTGCCGACATCCGTCACGTTGCCGTCTTGTTGGATTGCGATGACGACTTCATCTGGGACCTTGATGGCCGCTTTTCCGCGCCAAGAGGTTTCAAGGCGAAGAAGAAGCGGCCCTCTTGGAGCCACTTAATGACCAGTTGGTTATCTCCAAGGGCACCTTCACCTCTTCCGTTGCTCCTGGCCCCAGCGACGACTCGGCCTTCTTCTTGTCCTCTTCTTGCTTTTGTTTCAGCCTGTCGAAGTACATCTTCCTACGCTCGTCGAACGGCTGCCAGACCTGGCTGCTGTCGGGATCGTCGTAGCATCGCTCCCTCTCAAGCTTCATCTCCATGAGCATGGTCACCTCCGGACAGTAACCGAAGATGGCCTTTCGCTGGTCGCGTACTCCCCACACCGGGTGGGCGAGATGCTCTCCGCCGTTGGGGATATGGTAGCCCATGGCGTCGGCGACGTACACATTCTCCACCGTAAGCACTCTGTCCCGAGCTGTTGAAATCTTGGCACCAGGTATCAGGGGAACCCGCTTGCCGAACCACTCATCTTCGGCTTCCGTGTCGTTGTACCGGGCCTGAAAGCTAAGGACCTGGCGGATGATGGACACACGGCGCAAGGTAAGTCCGCCGCCCCCCGAACTCGAGTCAGCAAACGACCTCGGCGCCCCGACCCAGTCCAGGTCGAGCCACTCGTCGAGGCTGGACTGGGAATTGGCGCAGAGGATGCTGTCCGACTCATATTTCAACAGCCACTCGACGTCGGGGAGGAACTCGTCGTAGAAGCGCGGGTCGGTCAGGGTCCGGTCGACGTACTCCTTGCTGGTGATATTCCAAGGGTCAGGGAGGACCATCAAGTCGAGCTTGCCGATGACCTGCTGATACTTGATCGAAGATGTCCTCCCTACGCTTACGATGCTCTGCTCGGAGCCGATGAAGAGAAAGCGCCAGTCCGGAGGGACCACCGAAATCATGTGCAGGATCTGCGGGACCAGATGCGGCAGCGGCCGTGGCTCGATCAGGAGGGCGACTTTGGAGGCGTTGAAGGCATCGCGGGGGCTTTGAGGGGGTCGCCAGTCGACCTTGATGGTGGGCAGTCTCTGGCGGGCTTCATCGAGGCGGGCCTTGAAGTGTTGGTGGATGGCCGGTTGGTAACGAGGAATGAGGGAAGCGAACCACCAGGTGAGGGCAAGAGACAGAATGACGAGAATCTTGCCTCGTGGGAGGGCAACCGGGATCGCCATGGCCGTGATCAAGGCTGGGTTTCAAGCGAGAGTGTACATGGAGTGGATTCAAACGAGGGACCCGGTGGGAATGAGAGGAGATCAAAAACGAAAGTGAGAATGAATCAGTGAGTGAGTGATGAAGACAAGTGTCAGCTGGCCATGATGAGAATTGAGAATCGACAGCCATCATCTGCTTGAGGATTGCACGTCGCGGCCTTGACTCGTCTGGGAAAGGCGTGACGACGACGACGAGGGGTCAATTGGCAGGGGTCTCACAAAACGGCCCATGATGTGCACCGGGATGCCAGCCCTGTATGTAGTGTAGCTATCCGGGGCGCACGAGAAAGGGGCATTTCGAAATATTGGGATTCGGGAGGATGATTAGAGTGTTGCATTGTCTGTCGAGTTAAGACGTCCGTGCTCGGTTTCTTGCACTCAGTGGATTTGACCGTTGTGCAGTGGTGCCTGCCGGAGAATAACACGTGCTTGGTCCTCGATAAGAGAGAGGACCCTCTCTCCGAGCACTGTGGAGTTATTGGAGACTGTCTGGGTGCTCCTTCCTGGCCTAACAAGACTTTGAATGATAGAAGCTGATAGTTAATTCATAGGAGCGCAGGCATCACGATGAAACCAGTTACAAAAGGCATTGCTTGACAAAAGTACCTCTTGACGATACCAGAAATAGCGCTGTAATCTCCAAATCCAGGGGTCCTCGCAGCGTCGGGGACCGTGCCGTCAGCCTGCCGAAGCGGTTCCCGCACCTGCATTCATTCAATAATGACACTTGCCCCTCGGGTTATCCCGCTTTCAGCTTGCAGCTAACTAGGTAACTATCGCATCTTCAGCCCGCACGGCCGTGGTTCGGCGGACGGACCAGATGGTGTTGTGCTCCCCCCCTTTCTTGACTTCTTTCCATGATGCCACGTTTTTCTCGTGAGGGATGACGATGCGGGGTTGTTGACGGGAAGTAAGGTAGAATGGGTGCTCTGTAGTTCCCACTTGTGTCACTCTTTTGGTGTCGCTCATATCGGATCTGTCGACGGATTCTCGTTGAGATTCCGGAGACCAGTGCACTCACTTCCTCAACATGGACCTCAAACAACTCGACCAGGCCACCTCGGCTCTGTGGGCGCAAATCCCACGACGGGTGCGGATATTCCTCATTTTCTGGTTTGTGTAAGTTCCGTCTTATATTCCAAGAAAGAAAAAAGAAACTCACATAAAAAAAAACAGAACCATAACCCTCTACCTCGCCATCCCCGCCATCGCAGCCACCGGCGTCCCCCTCCCGCGCGTCCGCCTCGAATACGCCCTCCAACCCACCTTCAACGCCTCCAAGCTCGCCTTGCTGATCGAGAACCGGCCGAGCCCGGTCCTCGCCCCGCTGATGCTGCACTTCCTCTCCGTCGTCCCGCCCGACTGGCGCTTCCGCTTCATGGGCTCGGTCGAGTCCGTCGCGGCCATCAACGCGTCCGTGGCCGTCCGCGCCGCCGTCGCCACCGGCAAGCTCGACCTGACCTACATCCCGGCCAACATGTCGACGGGCTCCCAAGAAGAAATCAGCCGGTTTCTCACAAACCTGTGGGTGTACGAGACCCTCCTCGCGCCGGCCGAGTGGCTCCTCATCTTCCAGACCGACAGCATGCTGTGCGCCAACGCCCGCCGCGACCTGAACGACTACCTAGAGTACGACTGGGTCGGCGCGCCGTGGAACGCGTCCGGCCGCTTCGGCGGCAACGGCGGGCTCTCGCTGCGCCGCGTCAGCGCCATCGTCGAGATCCTCCGCAACCAGATCCGCCTCGACGGCTCCGAGCCCGAGGACGTCTGGCTCACCGACAGGCTCGGCCACCGGCCCGGCGCGAGACTGGCCAACGGGAGCTTGTCCATGAGCTTCTCGGGCGAGTCGCAGGCTGGACGGCCCGTGCGCATTCTTCATCATGCTAAGCATCGCAACGCGCAAAACGGGACGGATGATTTACTACAAGAGGCGAGAGAGGGAGCGTACGTCGAGGGGCTGGATGACTGGCGCGAGGGCTTCTACGAGCCGCTGGGCTATCATACCGGCGGTAGCGGCCGGATTCTCCCCGACGGGCTTTGGGGCACGCCGCGTCTGCGCAAGCATATCTGGGATTATTGTCCCGAGATCAAGATGACGCTGGATATGGATGCTGCCCAGTATGTTCCCGGCGACTGTGGGGCTGTCTGGAAGAGGGACAGCACATGGGAAGAGACCGAGGTGATTGATGGTGTTGAGTATCCTGTTCTTCCGCCGGGGTTGGCCCCCTGGTTTTGATTATCATTGTGCTTCGTTAAGGCGTATCGGGGTCAGGGTCTGGTGTTTCTGCGGTAAATGTTTTGTTTGTATAGCGCATGGAGTTTGGTGTATTTGGTTAGGTAAGATAGGGCAGGCTGTATGCATTGGATTTATGTACCGAGTGTTTATAACGCGAAGTCTATTACCCTACATTACCCGTTTCGGTAAACCTGGAGACTGTATATCATTAGAAATCGGCATAAGCTTTAACCTAAGAAGGCGATGCCGGGAATGGCGCTCACTCGCGGAGAGCCAAGTTTTTTTTTCTTCTTTTTTTTCTTTTTTGTTAACTTCAAACTTCTGCCAAATCTATAGCTAGGATGCCGCCGATACCTGTACAGGAACTAGCTCTCGGTCTAGTCTATACATACGGCACTAGCCTATCTATATGCCAATACGTCGTCGCGATTGGAGCTGAACGTGAGCAGGTGACTCCTCAAGACGGTACTATTCCGCGCCTTACCAGGCAGGCAAGGCGACAGGTCGCTGCTCACAGTAGGTAAGAAAGATCAGCCCATATTGGGCTGTTACACAACAGGCAGAAGAAAAGCTTGACCGGAAATACAAAAGTACGTACCCAGGCAGTAAGCTCGGTCAGACCAGGCAGGCAGCATGCAGAACACCCAGGTATTGTACTTGTACAACACCCGCTCGCACACTGCAGGCAACGTTCCATGCCTGTCATCCCGTACCTACGTGTCGTCTAAACCTTATTTTCTCACAATCTCCATTCGTCAAGATATTCACATCACTAGCAAGCAAATCAATCTCAACAAGTAAGAGAAGGTAGTCTCATTCAATGCTGCGATGCAATTCGCAGTCTCGCTACCTCCTTTTTAATCCCATATGTCCCACCCCAGTGGAGAGACTTTGTACGATAGTTACAATATACATAACTCATCATACAGACATTTTCAATGCATACACTCGTGCCCCCCTCCCAGGCCATGTCGTAAAATCACACTAGGTGCCAGCCCTTCCCTATATGGTGACCTCGGCCGGATTACCTCCCGCTGCAAGGAAAGAAAAGAAGAAAGATAAAAGCCAACTGCGTACCAATGTGACCACCAACTCCTCTAACACCAAGACCCTGCAAAGTACGGATATCCCACCACAAGGAAAGCCTCCGCCAACCCTGACGTGTACGCCCAAATGACCACCAAAGTATATCCAGAGACGAGTAGAGAGTAGAACAGGCTAGATATAACACACACCAATGAGATGGGAAGCAAAAGATGCCGAGCTGAGAGGAAAAGAAATCTATCGATCAAACATGTTGAGAAACTCATCGCTGCTGAAATACTCGTGCATCTCCGGCGCCGGACCTTGTCCTGGGAGAAACGTATCATGCGGCTGTTCTTGCACAGTGCTCTGGGCAGGAGCCGATGTGTGTTCATGCAATGTCGGTGTCCATGACATGTGTGGACCGGAAAGCATCGTTGCGGGCTCTCCCGCTTCGAGCGGCTTCCCGGCCGCATAGCCCACACTGGAAATGCTGCTGGTGTTGCGCTGGTGTCCGCGTCGGTGCGGGGCGCCCGGCATGTGGCTGACATCCCCGAAGCTGCCATGTCTATGATGGCCGGTACTTGAATACCCCGAGTCTGGGATCGATGCGGGCGGTTTCCTGTTGGGTGTTGCCGTCTCGATTGCGTGTCCCTTGGCCGTGTCACCCTCAAACTCAACTAACCGTTGTGGTGGGCTTGTGGTGACGTGGTGGATGGTGGACCTCGAGCTCGAGCTTAACCCCGAGTCCTGCCGAGCAAGGTTGTCCTGTGCTTCGTTCATCGGCTCGTTCATCAGGCCTTCGATATCGACTTCCTCAGGCTGCGAGCCCATGTGAAGGACGAGATTGGTTCTATCACTGGTGTCTGCGATTTGCAAGTCGCCGCCTAGTCCGCGGCCCGTTGTCAGGGAGTGGCCGAGGTCTTGAGGGGCAGCACTGCTGAGCCGCGCCACCCTCTGCTCCGCCAGTATCCTCTCCAGTTGCCGGTTTCTTCTCTCGAGGTCGTTGCGTTCCTTTTGAAGCCTCTCGTACTCATGTGCGGGCACGAGGCCCTCGCCAAGAACGGACGCGGGCGCTGCCGAGCCAGAGCCTAGGTAGCCTCCAGCAGATGGAGGCGCAGTGGGCAACGCCGATGTCCAAGCCGGCCCTTCCATGTCGGCTGGGAAAAGATTAGGCTGGCATGTTGGAGAAGAAACCGATTCCTCTCGCGCTGTTGTTTCATACCGCCCCGGATGAGCCGAAGTCACCTCCATGGGGGTAGGGGCCACGAGAGGTGTGAAACTGTCGTGCAGAATTTGCCACTTCTCCCTTTTCCCCTTGGAAACCTTATCACAGGGACCAGAAGCGTGCTGCTCGAACACCTGGCGTTGGGGAAACTGCTTCCAACACCGCCTGCAGATGCCAATTCTCGGATGTGGATAGTCATCGTCCTCAATGTCAAAGGATGAGATGGCCTCCTTCGTAACGGTCAGACGGTGTGCCGGTCGGCCGAGGTGGCGCCTTATGGTAGTTAGCATGGTTCTCAACTCCAAAGCCGGGCGACTCACACGAGAGTAGAAATATCCCGATGCGAAGAATGGCAAGGAGAGTACTTTTCCTTCTGGTCTCTATCACTACTCGGTGGCAGACGTTAGCACAGCCCGGCTTCGCGGAGCTTCGGTGTCTCGTACTAGATACGGGGATGCGCGAAGCGGAAGATATCGGGCATGTTGTTGTCGGTAAATTCCTCTATTGGACTGGACTTGAGCTTCTTCTCGGGCCGTTGGTCCTGCTCATCCGAGCCTCTTCGTCGAGATCCGGGCTGGTTCCATCCCATTTGACCGGGATGCGCTGGCGCGCCTGTGAAGTCAACGGCGCCGCTGTGCGGAGTAGTGAATTGCGAGCTGTAAGCGGTGGACGGGTTTCTGTGATCAGAAGGGGAGTCGGCCGGTGCCGAGCCAGTGTCGCTCCCGCCGTTCCAGGAGAACTTGTCCATACCCATATTTGGTGGCTCTGTCTTCACCAGAGTGTCGATAGCCGACAGTCTGTTGCCCCCAATTCTTTGCCAGCCAGCGACGGAATCGCTGCCGTAATGTTGAAGGGTCGGGTCAATAAATGCGTCGGGGTGACCAATCGGCTTCTCGAGCCCGCGGTTGTAGGTTTCCGTGAAGTCGTCCAGCACTGACTGGTTCTTAAGCATACGTGTTGCTGGAGAGTTCCACGGGATGAAGACTTGGGACTCGTCTTCCGGATCGACAAAGCCACGGTTGAGTTCCTCGTCCGTCTGGTCCACGACAATGGGGTGCTCGGCGTGGTCTGGATAGAGGATGAAATCAGAGTCGAATGGGTGCACAAGCGGAGACCTTGGAGACAATGTCTCTCCAAGCGGAGGATTCTGTGCGTTCGATGGAAACTGCTGTGGCTTGGAGATGGGCCCAGTGGCTCGGGGTGTGATAGTGTCCCGGGTTGGAAGTTTCTTGCCGTTTGATTTGCTCCTGACGTACTCCCAGCCGTGCTTCTTTTCCATATGCTGTTTGCAGTTTGATTCGCGCTTAGATTCGTAGCTGCAGGATGCGAACGCGCATGCATACGTCCTCGGCGCAAGGGAGTGCTTGTCGTTGACGTGACGTTCTAGCTCTTTTGCCGTTGGCCAGCCATGGTGGTGGTACTTGCAGCTAATGAAACTGCATTTGAACGGTCGGCTATGAGATTTGGCGTGCTTGTTGAGATCGCAGAGACGGGGGAAAGATTTCCTGCAGTGAGAACAAATCTGGGGAGTCGCGGTGGGAACACCGGTCTCTGCCCCGGTTGATGCCATTGATTCTCGTGGGCAAACAGCTCCTGAGAGCTGCTGGTTATAAGTGTCCTGGCCCTCGAAGAGCTGGACACTGTCTCGAGGCGTAGTGCTTGCTAGATCCTTGTTAGCATTGACGCTGTGAGGCGAAGATGATAGCCGTCACTCACGAGTAAGAAGGCTGTTAACGGGAGGATGTGGCGTGGTAAGTTGCGGGGGGCAGAAAGGCTGAGAGTTGGTGACCTCCAGTTGGCGGCCTCTATATCGAATAGGCAGCAGCGGGCTTAAGGAAATCTGCCTGATCAAGGATGGATGGGGGTAGCAGGCATATATATGTCGAGTGTGCTCCCTCACTGCTCAGTAAACATCGGACGAAGTAAAAGAGGGAGACATGAGGTGATCTCAGTTGGCTAGCAAGGGGATGGGCGAGCAAGGGGTGATATGGTTGGGTAGGTAGGATATGGAGGCAGGAGGATGGTTCACAGCCTCAGTAGCCTGCCCGGAAACTAGCGCGCGCGGCGGTTGCAACGGCCGGCAACAAAATGCCAACCAAAGGGGAAACAAGAAACGAAAAAAAATCAACGAAATCTTGCCATTCTCGAGAGCTCACGGGCTGGAGAAAAACAAGTCTAAATGCACGGATGGCGAATTGAAAAGAAGGAACAGAACAGAACTCCCACAAGAGAGTGGAGGAGAGGAGGGGGGTAGCCATCGTTTTTGATGGTGAGAGCCTTGCCAAACGACGATGTGTCAAGCAGCTGCGCAGGAAATGCGCAGCCATGTTGAGAGCCATTGGCCTAGGCAGGGACCGCTCAAGGCTACAGGAGCCAACCCGTCGGTCCTAGACTTCCATGACTGAGGCCTCGAAGCTGCACGGGCCCGTCGTCGCCTTGCAGGGCTGGCCGTCGACCAATCGTATGAGGCGGAAACGACCTGTCAGTCAGGTTGATGGTGCGCGGCGCGCGGGCTGCCGCCTCTTCGGCTTGTCGTCATACCGAACTCGTGGGAGATGCTTCTTGGCAATCGCGGGGCCGCCCTCCCACGTCTAGGACTCGCCAGGCCTCATCTGCACATTCTGCATGAGGACAGATGGGAGTCGTGTCCTAAATTCCTCCCGAAATAGCACCCGCTGTCGTCCTCGTCGTGTTCGTCGGTCTCGTGTCGCTGATCTGTTGCGATGTCTGTCGCCTTGCCGCTTCTCGGTCCACCGTCCAACGCACGCCTCCCGGTTTCAGGTCTCCGTTCCCGACGTCATTTGCCTTGGAAGGTTTCCCTAGCAAGCGGAGCAGCTATCGTCAACATTGGCGACGAGCCTGGTGCTAGATTGAGGCAGTGTTGCCTCTGGGCCGTCGGTTCCTCCCGTGGGGGGTGCTTGGTGAGGGGTTACTGGTCGAGCAGGCAAACCGATCTGAAATCTCTTATCAGGTGCGGGGGATCATCATCAGCCTATCCGACCGCCTTGCACTGCAAATGGCGCCTTTGCGGCTGCAAGACTTCGTCGTCATTGCCGCATGCATTCCTGGCTCCAGTGAACGTGCGAGAGACAGGCCGCTGAACTACGCGATGCCCTCAGCCTCCCTCCTGCAGCGAGCCCCGCATCCTCCCATATGCATAGTCCCATGTGTCAGGCGTCGCGCCCGTCCAAACCACCGTGTTTCGGTGATCCAGGACGAATCGCACACGGACTAGACAGGACGATGCCCGCATGATCGATTCGAGCCTTCGCGAATAGAAAATTCGGTCATCGAGACCCATGAGAACAAGAACGAGTGAGGATGAGCCGAGGGGCTTTGCGCTCGAAGGAATACGGACACAAGTTCCTCGCAGGTTCACCGCCCGAATCCCGACCAATGCAAACGAAAAGAAACGCCCAAAACAACCGCCATCGGCGCGGCAGGACTTGTCGCTTGAAAAGTCTGCGCAAATGGCCCCCAAAACAATAGCGGAAGGATAAAGCGCGATGAAGAAGGATGCCGAGGCTTGCCAACTCATCATCAGTTTGTTCGACCGCCGTGTCCTCGGGGATCCTGTTTGCCAACTCGTTTCGTTTGCAGCGCAACCAGCTCGTCGGTTCGGCCGTCTTGGCAGGGTTCATTGAGCCGTGCCGTTCCCAACGGCTAACGTTCCGTAAATCGCCGACCGCTGTTGTTGAAGCTCATCGCCGTCGCTCGAAGAGATGATGCGAAGAAGCATCGAAAAGAGAAAAAAGAAATTCATCGAGAGCAACCCCCCTACCGACCGACGCCTTCGAACCCTGGCACCCAGCGATCCGAGACTCAAATGCCGAGATCGAACCAACCCACGGTCCATGTCTGGCGCACGGGGCTGGTCCCCTCGAATCGGGAAGTTGGTCCACAAAGCAATTCGATGCTTCGTACTGGCGCTTCGCACTGGCGAAATAAGGACTATTTATTGAATGCGACGGCATCTGATGATAGTTGACAGCTGTGGAGTTGCATGTGAGTTACCTTTGGGGGGGCGATGTAGCTTCAAGGCGTCTCGTCCCGCTTGGCGCCAGCGTTGCGGGCCGAAGACTTGGTTCCGGCGAGCTCGTGGAGACGTCTAACAGCCTGGAAAGGAGAAGACAACTCTGGGCTCATCATGATGGCGGAGAGACACATGCCTCCTTCCCCATTGGTAGGAAGGGTTTTGCTGCAAAAACAAGGAGGCCGGCGGCCAAGATGATAGACGGCCCGCCCGTGGTTGGAAACAAACAGGCTTCTAGAAGTGGAGAGGAAGGACGGATGCTGTTCTCCGCAGTCTCGAGGAATGAGTGGGCAGCGAGATGAGGATCACGGCGATTGTCAAAGGCAACTGATCTCGCTTGTGTTTCGTCAACGAGCATCCAGTGGCGTTGCCAGCCAGTGGTCTTCGTACCTGCATTAGCGCCGTCGTAGCGCAATCAAACGTGGGCCGAAGATTCAGGCAAACCCCTCTCCATTCCCACAGGCCCGACCGACTGCAACAGCAAAGACCTCCCGACGGATTTTTGACCCGCATGCAAGTTTGGTTGGCAAACAGACGGCGCAAATGGTTGCGAGACGAAAAACGGGGTCTCTTCGATAGTTCCGAATCCTACACAGTAGTCGAAAAAGGGACAGGAAAAGCTTCGTGCGTGATGCACGCTTACCGGGTCTTGCGATGAACAGCCACCATCTCGTCAGTGGCTGCAAAAAAAGCACTTTTCCCGGCATAGTGTCGATCTGCTGCACGTCTATCTTTGTGGCGCACAGCCAAGCTTACCACGTCCCATGTTCGCGATGGACGACCATGCAGCTGCCGCTCGACTGGCAAATGCCTGCATTTCGAGATCTGGACCTGGTCGTCCGAATTCATTCGCATTCGCGCTCGAAGGACGGTCAGCGTGTCCACGAGACTCGGGTTGGCGCTGGTGCTAAAGTGGGTGCAGATTACCCCAGGGCAACGGGATCCAGTCGTCTCCACGGCGAATCTCGAGCGTGTCCACTTGATATGAAGATGGCCCCTCGCTCCAGTGTGGCCCCTTTTCCGGGTGCAACCTGTCGGTGCATCTTTGGGCAGGCGGAGAAGAGGTACTATCGCAGACGAGATTGGCAGCCCCGGAGTCAGGTGTAGTTTGCGTCGCGGGCAAATCAGCGGCCGCAGATGCAGCGCAATTTAGCAGTCCACGGTGAGCCGCCCCTCTGACAGTGCAAACGTCGTCCACTCCATCCTCAATGCTCCGCCAACCCGGAAATGGACATGGTCGGCTACCCCTGTCGGGGACCCTGAACTCCCTGCCAACGAGTCCAACGACGGGTGGGCCGTAGCATCGCCGAACAGCAACGGCGATGGCGGTAATTTCCCGTCTGGCTGTGCGGATCTGCTCTGGACGACGCGAGGGTGTCCCGGCGTCCGACACATATTTAACAATGGCCGCCTCGCACTCCGGCAGCCGGTCTCTTCTTTTTCTCTCCAGCCCACAAAGCCAATCCAGCTCCTGAGTACTCAGCTCTTGACTTCGGTCGTCCATTCTTTCAACCAACTCTCTAAGCTTCCAGCTTCAGTCACTCTTTTACCAACCTATCAACAAACCTATATACCCCTTTTTCGCTTCGTACGAATCAGATTCTTCCAGTCGTCAAGATGCGTTTCGCTGCTGCCACCGTTGTTGCCGGCGCCGCCCTGGCTGCCGCCACCTGGTCCGAGGATGCCGACAAGACCATCTACTCGACCAACTATGTCACCGTCACCTCGTGCGGCCCGACCGTCACCAACTGCCCGGCCGACTCGACCGTGGTCTCGAGCACCGTCGTGCCCTGGACGACCTCGACCGTGTACAGCACCACCACCTACACCGTGTCTGCCTGCCCCGACACCGTGACCCACTGCCCCCTCGACAAGGTCACGGTCGTCACCGAGACCATCCCCGTCTCCACCACCGTCTGCCCCGTCTCCGAGGCCACCGCCACGCCCACCGGCGGCCACGGCGGCCCCTGGCCCTCCAAGAACGCCACGGCCTCGTGGGGCTCGTGGCCCTCCAAGAGCGCCGGCGGCGGCAGCAGCATCCCGTGGCCGTCCCAGTCCCTGACCTCGGTCGCCCCCGCCTGCCCTACCTACTCCGTCAAGACCATCTCGACCGCCATCACCACCGTCATCCCGACCGTCATCTATGAGACCGTTGCCGTGCCGTGCCCGACCGTGCCCGCCGTCCCCTCGGCCGGCTGGCCCAAGACCAACGGCACCATCCCCAAGCCTCCCCCGTCCACCGTCACCGCCGGTGCTGCCTCGCTCGGCGGCTCCATGGTCCTGGCCGCTGCCGCCGGCCTCGCCGCCGTCATCCTTGCTTAAAGTTCTCTGACAGAAAATCTTTTTGGAGTTTCTTTTTGCATTATTTTACAACAAAGCCTGGACGGCTTATGGGCATTGTTTTTGACGACCTAAAAACTTATGGGAATGGAGGGAAAGGAAGGGGGTGGCTTTTGTTCGGGATGTCTAGCATAAAGCTGCTTTTGGCCATGACAGATACCACACATCAATTGTACTTAATCTTCTAATTGCTATTTTTTTGGCGTCTCATGATGACATTGCGCATCGGAACAAGGCCGATCATGAGCGTCTTTTTTTAAAACATCAACTCAAACCACTGAACCTGAATACTTGATATGTGCTTGTTTGTGTGTGTGTGTGTGTGTGTGTGTGTGTGTGTGTGAGGTGAAATACGTGAAAATGCAATCTTCACTCTTCATCCCGTATTGGCTGTATATGAAAAGGGGGAGACTGAAATCCCCTGAGGTTATGCCCCGTGGGAGACGTTTGTCGGAATTGATTATCTCCTGACTACCCAGGTGGATGCCTATCTAGATCCCTACCTACGCCGTGGAAAATAAAGTGGTGCGAGAGATGAAAACACATGGGAGGATGATGGCTGTGTCGTTCCTGTGCTCATTTCCCAGGGGGTAGTATTCCTCGTGGAGTTGGAGTGTAACTAAGTGTGTGTAGCGGTCTCGGCAGATACCCCACAACGTGGACACCCTCTCTATCCGTTTCTCCCTCCACCGATCCATTTCATTGGTCCACACTCTCACTTCTGTTTCGAAACGAGATCCTCATTCATTCTCAACAAGACCGAGAGATAGGGAGAGAGAGAGACATTGAGACATCCGGGAATTGAGAAGGTTTGCGCGTGTTACCTACAAAAATCAAGAAACTGGGATCGTCGTGGCCCGGAAAAGGGGTACATATGGAATCTGCCTCGTTCGGGTCGAGATCGGCCTGTTCCCGGGTTACACTGTGTTTCAAAATCTGTTTTTTTTGTTCATGGTTGCGCCGAGCGGTTTGGTTTCTCTGGAACCCGTGTGTGTGCCGTCCGGGTGTTTGCATATTCCTTGGCTGTTGGTCCCTGAATGTTGCACGAAGCGGTTGGCTGCCTCGACTTGTCTCTCTCTCCCTCTTCTGGCTGAGTGGATTGGACTCGGTGTTTGTGTAGAGCCAATCTGAGGTCTCTCATTGGTCAAGTCGGTCATTGCCGTTGAGAAAGAGGGGGTGGGGTTGGTGGGGACTACGGTCCAAACTCCCGAAATTGGAAGGCGCCCATCATGTAAATCCCGTCATTCTGCGAGTGCGTGTTCTTTCTTTGTCGTCTTCGCAGGACTCGACAACTCTGCGGTGGGCTGAGTGTTACTCTACCGTAAGCGCGGGAATGGGACGAGTACAACCACGCGAGATTTGCTGGTTGCACTGGCGGATAGTGGCAGCGGCTTATTGATGACGGACAAAATAGGGGTCCGACGGACTGATTCTGAGCGAGTCTTTGCTGTCGGCGGCGTTAAAAGATGGCGACCTGACCATTTGTCGCGTGTCCATCAAGGCGTTGCTCAAGACGGTCTCTCAGACCCCCTTTTCTTCCTCTGTGAGTGATGGTCGGATCAGAAAACCTTCGACACTCTGTCCTTCTCCCCGCTTTTTACGATGCATCATCACTGGCCAGTCGCACACCTGTGACAATGCCTAGGCTTATTAAACCTTCAAGGAAGGTGAACTGCCAGAAAACATCTTCATGTTTCCTCTCTCTCCCATTCGAGCCCGGGCGACTGCCGAGTGTCGCCAAGCGGCGAGGCGCCAGTTAACCACGCAGCCGGTACAGCCAGAGACAAGTCGTCTTGGCATCCTTACATCTCTCTTTTTCCTGCGGTATAGACCTAAGTCGTCAAACCCAATTCGAGAAGGTCCATGTCCATCTAGGAGTCCAAGTGGCCCCCCATGACATTTTCCATCCAAAGGACGCGCAGACATGGACAACGATCCCAGGACGGGGCCGAACCGGCGACTCGTGGAACGATGAGGGGAGAGAAAAAGCCACAATTATTACGAATTGGCCATGTTCTATCACTAAAAGCCATGCTTGGATGGGCTTGGAGGATATGGATGGGTCGCGGCTAAACTCCACGGCTGGCGATGAACCTCCGCTTTTTCGCTCTGGGGATGCGCCCTTCCCGCTCCCGGCCATCAAAAAAAGAAGAGAATATGTGCGGAGGCGCCGTCGTTATGCCGCTGCGGTTTTTTGGCAGGCACGCAAGGCACCACCGATGCCCTGAAATAGGTGTTGTCGTCAGTCGTCCACCTTTAAACTTGGAACCGGCCGGCAAAAAGAACACATGGAGGAGAAAGTTGAACAAACACATGACAGGAAAATGTAGGATTGTGGGAGAGGAAAAAGAAACCTGGAGTTTACAACCTTTGAGATTTCTTCAGATGTAGCACCGAGACTGCGAAATCTGAACCTTCATTCGTTTCTTCCTTCTTCCCTCGCTGGCAGCCTGGACTTGACCAGTCCGTTCGTTCGTTTATTTTGCGTCTACTCCGTTTTCACGAGCCTGGCAAGACCAGCACGAACAAAAAAACATTAGCTATCACGGTTGACAAGGCCAGATCTGTTTCCCCCCCAAAAAATGGCGTCCTCCTTTCTCCTCGTCGCCCTTCGGGCCCGGACCCTGGCGCTGCTGGTCTTCGCCATAACCTTCATCTTCAGCTCGCCCGCAACAGCCCAGTTCGACCCGGTGACAGAAGAATCGACGACGACCACCACGACGGACAGCGTCACCACCACGGCCAGCACCTCAACATCCTCCACATCCGCCACAACCACGGCTCTTACCCAAGTCGTCCAGGTCTTCTTCATAGACGAGCGCTCCTACGAAGGCCTCCCCTACACCATGCTCCACCGCGACTCCGGCTCGGTCCTCGGCATCGCCTCCAACCTAACCACCTTCGTGATCACCACGACCCGCGCGGACCAGCGCCCGCCGCCGGCCCACACGCGCACCGACAACGTGACCACGGGCATCCCCACGCTCGCATCGACCCGAAAACTAGGCAAGGGGAACAGCACGACCGGCGCGCCGAGCACCATCACCCAGGGCCCCGCGACGTTCATGTTTACTGGTACTCGATTCGGACCAGACCACACATTGTACTTACCCCATCTATCTCAACTCTGAAAAAATATATACTGACAGGGACGAAAGAGTAAATAGGTGCTCCCTAAACGGCACCGCCTCGGCCATCTGCAACTTGACGCACGTCGGCAGCGCCTGGTACACCAAGGAGACGGCGTGGAACGGCACCTTCTCGACGTACAGCTACACGTGGACGAGCGGGGACCGGTTCGGCTTCGCGCCCGTGACCATCACGGCCGGGGCGGAGATGTTGCTCGCTGGCGGGGTGAGTCCGACGGCGAGCGGGTCGGCGAATGCGGCATCGAGACAAAGTGATGGGGGGTGCGGCTCTGTTGCGTTGGTGGTTTGGGTGGTTGCTATGGCGGTTGGGGTTGGGGTTATGCTTTGAGCCCCTTTCCCCTTTTCCCTTGTTGTTGTTATGCGTGTGGGGGAGTTTTTTTTGTTTCCTGTCTTATGTTATGGGTTATGGGATATAAAAGATAGAGAGGTGTCTTGGGTCTTGGTTTGAGTGTGTCTGATCTGGGAAAATCTGGTTTCTTTTGCGTATCGGTCGGGGTAACGACAAAAAATGGGCTGGGTGGGTGGCTATGTGGAGTTGTGTTGTTTGACTTGGTCCGTAGGTATATGGCGGGCTGGATTCGGATGCTAGCTACCTACTTACTCCTGTCTGTCTTGGTATACCTAGTTTAATGCACCAACTTTCTTAGACTCGTGCTACCTGTCAGGAGAAAGTAGAACTTGGATTAGAGGCAACAAGTAGGCTGTCTCGGTTCTTGGGAGAAGAACAGCATGAAGTGGCTGTAGCCGTGATATAATAGCCACGGATCATAAGAGTACGGCGCCACTTACTACTCCTACCTCAGCGCTCACAATACTCTATCTCATCCCACCAATGACAAGCTAACCCCGCACATATCATTACGAGAGTACCACCAAAGTATTTTACAGATCACCCATAGATATGAGCCATTACGTATATAGTGCTAATCGTAAATTACCCCCAACTCATACATCAACATCATCACAGCTCCCGTACGACCTGCCCAACCAACCCACCAATCTCCCCAAACAACACCCCCTTAAACACATTCTCCCCCAGTTCCTCGCCCCAATGTCCCGCCTTCTTGAGCTTATCCTTCCAGGCAGCCTTCTGCTTCTCCGGCAAGTCATGCCACTCGACAGCCGGCCCGTGCTCACCCTCGTCATGTGCATCTACACGGATCTTATTATCCCCTTCATCCACATCCAGCACGACAACCTTGTCATCCACGCCGAGTTGCTTCTCCGCCAGGTACTCGGCCAAAAACCCTGGCGGGCGAACCTGCGGGAGCGGGCCCTGCCAGCTCTGCGGCAAGATCCGGCGCGCGCCAAGAATATTCGGACTAGCGCCGCGGAGCTCGAGGTACGTCTGCCCGATGATAGCCAAGAAGGCAACCATGAGCGTCAGCACAAAGATCAACCCCCGCGGCGACGGGCCGTGGCTCTTGAGTGCGAGCACGTAGCGCGGCATACGCGGCGGGCCGGACCTCCGATTTCCTGCCGTCGCCGTCTTGTCGACCAGCCGCTTGAGCGGGAGCGAGTGCACAACGCACGAGTTGCCCATGGACCCGATCGAGGCCAGCTTGACGTGCAGCTGGCGCATGGTGGGCGTCTTGGGCGGGACAAAGTGCGAGAAGGCCAACCCCGAAATCGGGCCCGCGTGGACGTCTCGGAGCGTGGTGACGGGATGCAGGTTGGCCAGCAGCTCGACCTCGCCGACGCTCAGGTGATCGACCTTATAGATCGTCACCGACCTATCCTGCCCGGCCACAGCGATGACAAATTCCGAGTCACCGTACTTGGCCGTCGGCAGACTGGGTGGGCTGAGGTTGCGTACCGCCATGCCCGTGGCCATGGTGACGGTCTTGGGCAGCTTGGCCGAGATGGCGAGACGTGCCTTGGCGTCGGTTCCTTGCTCGGGTTTGGGCAGCCGGAAACCCTGCAGAACGACGCCGCCGCTCTTGGGGATGTTCGCAGTAGCGAGGACAAAAGTGGGCGTCAGATAGCGCAGTGAGCGGAACGAGGGGCGGGGCGACTCGTCGTGCGGGACGGTGAAAACACATCGTGGCCCGTCACTCGTCTTCTTCCCGATCTGCATCGTGTAGATCTCGTAATCGTCGCAATATACCAGTTGGTACTCGCTATCCCCCGTCTGAATGATATCCATGTCCGTGGCCTCCTTGGGAAGCTCTAGGGTACCCCGTAGCTTCGGCGCGGTCCCGGTTGTCGGTACATCGAAGACGGCGATCTCGTCAGTCTTGGCGAACCTGGTGGCGACCGCACCAATCTGCGGCTTGTCGGGGAACCAAGGCGATATTCGCAGCAGTCTTTGGTAGGTGTCGGTATCCTTTGACGCAAAGAGAGTGGCCTGCGAGAGCTTGGTGATGCTGGGGGTTGTCTTGGACTTGGAGGGCTGGTCGACGGCGAAGACGCGGAAGTGCTCGTTCTTGCCTTTCGCAACCTCGGCCGGGCTCGAGTTGATGCCGGCGAAGACAAGGATCGAGTTCCTCCTGCGCGGGCCGACGGCGAGGGTCGTGACGCTGTCCTCGTCGGAACTGAGCTTGAGCTCAGACACGACCTGGATCGAGTCTTGGTGCGACACGTCGAGCACACTGATCTGGTTTGAGACGCCGCTCCTGCCTGGCCCGCCGCCGCCGCCAACGACTAGCCGGTTCGCATCTTGCGGGTCGAAATCGCATGCGTAGAGGGGGTATGAAAGCTGTTGGGAGGCAGTTTGCAGCAAAGGCGCCATGCTGGCCCGTTTCGACCGCGCCTTGTCCCGCGAGATGTTCGTGTGCGTAGGTCTGCGTAGGTTAAATGCTCAAACTGTTTCAACGAGCGGAGGCTGCGCTGGAACAAGAGGAGCTATCGGGGCCGTGAGTTCGCAATCGAAACCATGTTTGTGTGCGGACACGTTTGGCGTCGCTAGCGGGCTTTGATGACGATGGCGGCGCTGGGGCCAGATCTTCTGTCGACATTTTCGCTTGGCAGCGGCTTCCTCCGAACCCGGTTCGGGCTTGGTGTAACCCGGCCCTGTCCGCCAAATGGTGGGGGATCATCAAGGTGTTCCACCCCACGGCTGTGGAACGCATGGCCAATGACGCATGGATTGGTAGCGACTGATCAGAGTCTATGCACGATCAAAAAGATAATATAATAAAACTCGATGCCTAAAATCAGGTGAGGCTAAGTTTTATCCGTAGAGCCAATTTTCGGTTTGATTAGGGATCGTAAGCCCTTATACAAAAGCTAAAGGTACCCAACATGCTGAACATCAACTAACTAGACTTGGGATTACACAGTGTTGCTAATACAAGAATCACGCCGTCATGTTGACATGGACGGCCTTGATGTTACAATACGCCTGCAGACCAGCCTCGCCCAGCTCCCGGCCGATACCCGACTGCTTGACGCCGCCAAACGGAATCCTAAAGTCGGAATCGTTGCTGCTGTTGACCCACACCATTCCGGCCTCGATCTCGCGCGCCACGCGGTGTGCCCGTACCAGGTCCTTGGTGAACAGAGCGGCGCCGAGACCATACGTCGTGTCGTTGGCCAGCTGCAGAGCATCCTCTTCCGTCTTGAACGACACCAGCGCGACGCAGGGGCCGAATATTTCTTCCCGGAAAATCTTCATGCTCGGCTTGACGTTGGTGAAGATGGTCGGGGCGATATAGAAGCCCTTGCCATTTTGCGGAGCTGGCTCACCACCCAGCGCGATGGTTGCGCCTTCCTCCTTGCCCGAGTCGATGAAGCCAAGCACACGCTCATACTGTGCCTTGGTAACCTGAGGGCCCTGGAAGGTTGACTCTTCGAACGGGTCTCCAACAACCGAGAGCTCCTTCACCTTTGCCTTGAACTTCTCGACAAAGGCGTCGTAGATGCCTTCCTGGACCAGAATCCGCGACGTCGCCGTGCAGATCTGGCCCTGGTTGCTCATGATGCCGATATGCGACCAGGTCGCGGCCAGGTCCAGATCTGCGTCGTCAAAGACAATGAGAGGTGATTTGCCTCCCGTCTCGAGTGTGATGTTCTTCATCGTCCCCGATGCCATCTTCATAATCTCCTTTCCGGTAGCGGTGCTGCCGGTAAACGCAATCTTGTCCACCCCGGGGTGCTGGACAAGAGCCGCACCCGCCTCCCTGCCGTACCCGTTGATAACGTTGACAACGCCAGGGGGGAAACCGGCCTCCTTGATTAGCTTCGCGACGTACAGCATCGACAGTGGCGTCTGCTCGGCGAGCTTGAGCACAATCGTGTTTCCACAGCACAGAGCAGGTCCCAGCTTCCAGGCGGCCATATCCAAGGGGTAGTTCCACGGGATAATCTGGCCGCACACTCCCAGGGGTTCCTTGATCGTGTAGGCCAACTTGGATGGGCCGACATCGATAACCTGGCCAAAGTTCTTGTCTGCATAGCCGGCATAGTACTTGAGGACGTTGACGACCTCGGGGACGTTCTCAGTAAGCGCCACTGTGTAAGGCTTGCCATTATCAAGCGTCTCGATAGTGGCTAGCGTCTCTGCATTTTGCGACACGAGATCAGCCAACTTCAGCATCAGGGCTCCCCTCTCGGTGCCGGAGAGGGACTTCCAAGACGGGTCTTTGAAGGCCTTGCGGGCGGCGCTAACAGCCCGGTCGACATCATCAGCCGTGGCGGCATGGACTGCGCATATCTCCTCCTCGGTTCTTGACAGCAGTCAGCATGGGTCCTGGCACGCAGTGAGCAATGGCTGAGAAACATACGTCGGGTTGATGGACGTGATCTTCTGGGCCCCGCTGCTCTCGACAAACTCGTTGTTGATAAACAGACCCAAGGGCTGGGTCCATTTCCGGCCGTTGGGCGCAGTTAGCTCGACCTCCATGGTGGACCGGATGTGCTGATGAGGCGAAGTAGATGAGAAACAACGATGGATTCCGGCGTGGACAGGACGTCGTGAGAGGAAGACAGAGGCCAGGCCGCGAGGAAGGAACACGAGGGACATCTTATGGCGTTATCGTGGCCCTCAACCCCTCCTCTGGAAGTGATAAGCCGTCGCACCGGGCGGGGACTGCGGTACTGTTGCGTAACAGCCTAGTCCTCTCCCTATCAGATCAGTCCCCGCGTCCCCCGTTACCTGGGACAGAAGGCCGACCCGGTAAACCTGCCGAGTGCGGCTCCTCCCGGAGGACTTTTTTCCCTTTTTGAGCAGCCGGCGTGGGGACGACCCTAACCCTCACGGACGATATGCATGCAGATGCAAGTCATGCGAACACCTCAAGCGACTTTTATTCCGTACAGATACAGATGGTTAGTTGATGTGGTGGTCAGGAAATATTCTCCTTGTTACCTAGGTAATCCTCCGAGTTGTCAATATTGGTATATCCGCAGAGACCGAATCTTGATGTTTTGATGTTGAAAGTCAGAGACTTGGTCTCAGATAAACCTTTCCTTCGTCCGAAGTCGTGATTCCACCAGTTGGATGGCGGGGTGAACCCTGATTGGCACCGCAGGTGCCTGGCGGCTGAGAGAGGCATGTGACGTGGGGTGGAGTGACATAATCGTCCACGGCCGCCAAGACTCTTCTCGAGTTTCAACTGCCATCTCCAACACTCGACACGCAATCTCACCACCAGCCAAAACAACAAGGATCCCTTCACGACTTGCTACGACCACGATCGGTATCGCATCGGGGACATGTACCGCTCTGGTTGCCCACCATGATTGACCCCGCGGCGTCGTCGCCTGTTTCTTCGCAGATTTTCGCCGTCGTGTCGCTGCTCTGCATTTCGGTCGCCGTCGTACTCATTCTGCGCTACTACCTCCCGCTCCGAACCACACCGGCCTATCTCCTCGTTCCCGTATTCTTTGCGCTATGGCTGCCCGCGAGCATGGTGCTGCTGGTCCCCATCGACCTGGCTTCGAGTGCGCTGGCCGATGATGCTGCGGCGCGTGGCATTTGGCTGTCAAGGGCTGTCATCAAGGTGTCGTGGAGGATTGTCTACTGGCTCACCTTTGTCTTGACATGGTATGTTGTTTCGTCGTTTGAGGCCGTTGTTTGCTGACTGGATGCGCAGGTTCATTCTGCCCATCCTTGCCGAGTACTCCGACTCCGGATATCGCGAACCCAAAGCCAAAGTCGTCGATTCGCTCCGCGCCAACGCTCAGTACTACGCACTCGTCTTCGGCTCCGGTTTCCTCGCGCTGATCTACGTCCTTGTCTCGTATGGCCACTTTTCCAAATCCCTGCAGAGTACCGTGATGGCGCTTGCGTATTGTTGGGGCTTGGTACTGGCCATTTATCTCATGGGCCACGGTCTGGTTGCCATCCCCCGCCGGCTGTTCCGGAACGCGAACATCAGTGGCAAGTTACGCCGCATCCAGGCCCAGGCGCCCCGGGTATACGAGCAGATGGAGGACGCCGAGATGACCCTTGAAGATTTGGAGATGCAGGTGTCGGAGCTGAGCCGGCGAAAGGGTGGAAGTGTGAGCTTGTTTCAGGACTGGATTGAGGAACTGGTCGACCTTACGAACCTCCCGGAGTCAGGGCCGGCCACGGCGCGTGTGATTCCAGGATCTGGGGATGCCAGCAGGATGTTACCGACTGTCATCACCGAGAAGTACATGGCCGACCTTACCAGACGTCTTGTTCGAGCCAAACATGCGCGGGCACGATACGTGGGCGATTGGAACCGGCTCCTCGAAGACGCGGTCAAAACACAAGCGATTCTGGATTCTGCGGCATCCAAGAAGCTGGATTTCGGTGCCCCGTCCCCCGTTTCTGGGTTCTGGGACCGCCATAACCCGTTGACACCGTACACGCGGTTCCTGTTCCACTACCATTTCGTGCCATATTTCCGGATCGGCCTTGGAGCGTTCTTGTCCTTGGCCTCGGCTTGCATTGTGTGGTCTGAAGTTGTCAAGGGTCTACTCCCAACACTGTCAGTTATTCGCTACAGTGTGATCCATCATTGGGAGGCCGAAGGTGGCCGTGTCGGGTTTGCCGGCCAAGTCATCGCCGCTCTCTGGATGTTGTACATGTGTGCCGCTGCGTTGACTTCCATCACTGAAGTCAAAGTCTGGCGCGGCCGCGCTCTTGTCCGACGCAACACGGCGCCCGAGTCAGCGTTCTGGTATGCCAGCCAGGTCGCCAGACTGAGTGTGCCCCTTTCGTACAACTTTATGACCTTCCTCGGCGTCATCTATCACGACACCGTCTTTTTCGATTTTCTTGGCCAGCTGATCAACCTCACCCCGCTGGGTGAGTGGTTTGACTACCTGTTCCCGGCGTTTATTCTCCTGCCCGTAGGCGCCACGCTCTTCGGTCTGTACGGGAAGGTGAAACGCACAGTCGGCTTCGGCGTCGACGTTCTGGACGATGACGACGAAGAGGGCACCAACGTTTATGGTTCGGGTTCGTGGCGCGAGGGCCGCGACTTGATCGAGCGCGAGCTCAACGGCACGTCGGCTGCCATCCGCGGACGCCGTGCTGAGGCCGCGGCCCGCATCGCCGGTCACCCGGCAAGCCGAGCGGCACCCATCCTTTCGGTTCCTGGATCCTCAGCGCGTCGCGAGGCCGGTGCACCCACGACGCCACTGGGTACATCACCCAACGCACGGCCGGCAGCTAATACTTCAGCCCGGCGCGTCGGGCGGACGCAGGGTTCGTCGTCGCGATCGGAGCCGGAGCCTGAGGACGAGAACTTTTTCGAAGCGCTTGGACACCGGTTCCGCAATACCATTGACACGATGGACAAACCGAAGTGGCTGCAGGATATCGGGCAGGGCATCAAGAAGCCCAAGTGGATGGGCGGCGATGATGAAGCGGAGGACGCCGGTTCGAGCCAGGCGAGGACGAATACCGATGTGAGGAGATGGTTTGGCGGGGGAAGCGAAGGGAGGATAAGGCTTTGATCGCTCGGGCCTGTATAACCTGGGATGGTGTTGGAAGAGAGGAGTGATGGTGTAATATGTTAGCATAGCATTGCTCCGGCGTTGGAAGGACTTTTTGTTCGGGTGTTGGAGTTGTCGGTTGGGAACTGTCCCTGTTTTTTTATATGGCAGTCAACACTTGAGAAAATGGAAGGCGTTCAGCTGGAATAACGGCATACATCAGCGAAACCGTATCAATATAATGACATGGCATTATAACCGTCTTATAGCCCAACATCCATATCTTGTGTGACATGTTTGCTTCTCTTCTCTTTATTATCATCCCATCCTATCCAGCAATCACTCCGTGTTTCAACAGAACGAAGAATGAGCCACACAGCCCGGTTGCCAGAGTCCACGAGACCAGCCCAAGCAGTCTGAATAAAGCGTCATAAGCTGGGAGAAGAAAAAAAAATCAAGAAAGAGGTCCTCTCGCCTTTTACTGTTAAGGCCACAACCTTACGGTTCTACTCCAGGGTCCTCCTATCTGTGGTCCCCATACAAAAAACTGACCCCCAAAGCACAATAAAACCGTATTTGATATTAATCCCACTACGGATGGTACACTGCCACTTATATACCTGCGAGGATTCAGCTAGGTAGGCACTGATGCTACTCACTATCTTACATTTCCATTTCCTTGTTTCAAGGTTCCGAGGTTCCAAGGTTATCTCGCAGGCCCAAAACAGAAGATGCTATTCAGAGCCTCACAAACCAAATGGGTGCAATAGAAAGTTATAGGTAGATAGATAGATAGATGAATGACCTGACCCAGCCAACCAGCCAACCAGCCAAGCTGGGTGACTGGATCTTGCCCTCATACACCATGCACGATTCCCCCTGAGAGCTCGGTTTCCCACATTCTTACTATCGTCCTGAACCTCCAAGCAGAAGGAAGCTTCATCTCAACCCAGCAACTCGTCAGAAAACCCATACAACATGCATTCATTATCTACCAGTCTACACTTTAACCACAACTCTACCGTGCCCAATGCATTATGCCACCCCTCATGACCAATAAAAAACCATACGCCATCCCATGCCCCCCAACAATGCAGAAAAATAATCATCCCGTAACCGCCAACCCCGCAGGCGTAGCCACCTTCCCCTCTTCCATCTCGTCCCTCGCCCCGTCCAACAACACATCCCCGATCCCCTCCCCATCCAGCAACGGGCCCCCACCATCCAACATCCTCTCCTCGTCCACCTCAAAGTCGGTCGTCTCGTCCTCGGTCCCGGTCCCGGTCCCGGTCGTGCTCCCACCGCCGCCAAACCGCCTATCGCCGCCGCCCCTCGTCTTGCGCTCCACCTTCCTCAGCAGATCGCGCAGGTCGTCCTCGCTGAGAATGCTCTCGATGCTACCGCGCCTCTCGCTCGACGACCCGGACTGCGTCGTCCGAGTCTCCCGCCGTCCCCGCTCCGCCTGCCGCTCGACCTTGAGCCGGTTGGCGATGAACTTGAGCTTAGGGAACGCGCTCTGCTGGCCCTCGTGTATCATGCGCGCCAGCCTCGGCGCGTCGGGATCCGACAGGATATGGATAAAGTCCGACAGGATGCTCTTGGGCCAGATGGTGATGTTTCCGCCAAACTGCTGCAGCCAGAGCTGAGACCAATCCTGGCCTAGCGGGCGCGGCAGAAGCTCGAGCTGTCGTAGCACGCGGAGCCACTTGGTAAGGTCAAGCTTGATGTACTGCTCGGTGGCCGAGCCGAGGTAACCACCGCGCCAACCACGACCCTTGCGGTGCGTGACGGGCTGGCCGACGGACCCACGCGACGAAAAGAAGAACAGATTGATGTGCGGATTGACCTGGCTTACAATGGTGAAGTTGACGTTGAAGTGCAAGTTCAAAGCTTTGATGGGGATGTCGGTCCGGAGCGAGCCATCCTTCCACTTATGGCCAAACGAGTACGGCACGAGCTGGCCGGCCCGTGTCTTCATCATCAAGACGACGGGGTTGAGAATTCCGGGCACGGCGGCGGATGCCAGAACCGCCGACCAAATGACACAGTCGGGACTCGTCAGGTAGTTGCACAGAATCGTAGGCGAGTGCGGATCGGCCGGGACACACGAAACGTTAAGGATACGTCCCGTGCGCTCGTAGGCTTCTCTGAAAGTCATGGAACCGTGACACCACCAGGCACATTGCTTCGCCCAGTCCACTGAGTCAAACCTCGCCCCGGTCGACCACCACCTCCGAAACCACACTGTGATGGGTTCCCGACAAGCTGTGATCTTGTGAGCAAGCGCCGGGACGAGCAGCTGCTTCAGCTCTTCGTTCGTCCGGGTGGCCACGAGACCAGCAACCAAGGCGCCACCACTTGTCCCCGTAATGATATCTGGCAGCAAGTCGGCCTCCAGGAGAGCCTTGACAACGCCAAAGTGGTAGTACGCAAACGTGGCGCCTCCTGAGAGACAGAGGGCCGTCCGGCCGTAGTTGGCACAGATACCCTTGAACATGGTCCTCTTTTCCTCCTTGGCCAGCTGCTTGGTGTTGACCAGGAAGTTTAGACTCCTTTCGACTACGCTCGGTTAGCGTTTCCCTTGCAGACAGGGGAGGAAACAAACCTTCATCAACGAAATTCTGTACCAGATTCTTGGTTCCGTAGTATGTCTGACTGTACAGCCTCGGGTTCTCGATGCCAACAAAGTTGTTCTTGACGCACGCCTCGACCAGCGCCTTGAGATCCTCGACCGCCTTCTTCTTCTCCTCGGCGACCACCTCCTCATCGCTCCACTTCCCCTGTCCCGACAACTCCCTCTCGATTGCCTCGGCCCGCTCCCGACACTTGCGCATCTGCTCGCCAACCCGCCTCACCGTCTTGCTGTCGTAGTAGGCAAACTCGTTTTCCTCCTTCCACTTCTCGTTCCCGAAATACTCGTCCATTCGCTTGGCCGCGATGACCCAGTCTCGGTAGCTGCTCGTGGCCCTCATGGCCCGCCTCAGCTTCTCCCTCTTGCCGCGCCATGCCACGCCCTGCTCGTACAAGAAGACGTAGAACCTCGTAGCCAGGTACGCCACTGACAGACCCAGGATCCAGGTGCCGACAATGAGCAAGAAGGGCCACTTGAGCAAGCTGTATAGGTAGCCCTCGCGCGTCTCGTCCTTGGACCGGCCGCCGACTAGACCCCCGAGCCCCAGGGGCAGCGGTACCCTCGGGCGGCGCTTGCTCGACTTGCGGTAAGTGCGTCTCCGGTCGCGGTCGCCGCGGTCGCGAACCACCTTCTCATGCACGGGCGCCCAGTCGCTCTGGGCCGTGATGAAGAGGCTGTTGTTGTTGCTGTTGGATCGGGTAGGTGGACGTGGGGCAGCGACGTCGGCTGCGGCCGCCGAAGTTTCCCGCTCGTCTTGGGAAGGAGTTACATCGCGGCGCTGACGGGAGAGGAGGTTGTCGAAGAAGCTCGCTGACGTAGTGCTTCCCTGGCGCGAGAAGGCCGGGCTGCCGGGGGTGAGAAGCGAGGCATGTCGTTCCGACGGGGACTGGACAGGGTCGGGTGCTGACAGCGCTTGGATGAAGGCTTCTAGGTGCTCGGGCGGGAGGAAGTTCGTGTCGAAATCGGGGAGCCGGGTGTAGTCGAAAGCGGCCGGGGGGAAGCCGTACATGCGGGTAGGGATCGAGATGCGTGGTTTCGTGTCGTCGTCGTGTTTGCGCTCAGCCATGATGGGCCTTGACGGAATTAATTCGCTCGAAGAGTTATTTGGTCAGAGGCCAGCTTCCGCATGGCCAGATGGGCGCCGGCGCATAAAAGCAAGCGAGGAGGGACGGTATCACGGGATGTGCATCGGTTGATCGGTTGATCGGGTTGCGTGAGGCTGGTGGCATGTTTGGAGGGAGCTGAGAGTTTACCGTGGCATGTTGCGACGGCGATTCATTCAGCCTCGGAATGACGTCGGTCGGCCACCTGCCCAGCAAATTACCTTCCACCGAGGCAAACGGGGACCCTAGCTGTCGGCCAAGAGCCCCGGAGCATTTACTAACGTTAGTTACAGTGCTTTAACTAAACTGTACCAGCATCCACTCATGGCCACTAACCTAACAGCGTCTCAACACTTTGTTACCTACGAGCCCGTGACAATACTTGCCGAAGCCTAAATTATTTCATCACACCATTAAAAGAGGACCTCTTAAATAAACGTTTAGTCTCGACCTAATATGCTCCGCGCTGCATCAAAAACGTGCCTCTTCGGCCGGTTAGCAGTACCGGAAAGGTTCTCAGCTCCAACCATCTGGCTATTGCCACGCGCAACACGCGTCCGCCGTCCAAATCCACAGTGACATCTTAGACTTGGAATATTAGACCCGCACAAACCCCCATGGTTTCACATAATTAAGCCATATACACAAAAATAAAACAATCAAGAGGTATAATGTCAAGTCATATCATGTCGTAGTGCAGACTATCGTCTCCCCAAACACCAGGCTCTCCGTGCCCGCGTCGTGACCAATCTGCAAAGTCCCAACAAGAGCAACGTTCCCTCACATCCTCGGCAAAAAGGCGTCTATGAACCCTCTCGTCTAACCCGTACAATACAATGCTAACCCCGCCTCGCACCCCGCCACTAGACGTACTGCGACAGCCACCGGATACCCTCACCGTAGCCCTGCCTCATCACCACCGAGCACATAAACACCTCGATGGGCCGGATGCCCTCGAGCGGAACCTTGCCCTTGCCCGTCGTCTGGTACATGCCGAGCTGGTGGCGGAGCTCGTCCTCCGACACGGCGTCGGGGTGGTCGATCTTGTTGCCCAGCACCACAAACGGCACCTTGGAGAGCTCCTCCATGGCCAGGAGCGCGTCGAGTTCGGCCTTGGCCTCGGGGAACCGCTCGTGATCCTTGGCGTCGACGAGGAAGACGATGCCGTTAACCTCGGGGAAGTAGTCCTTCCAAAGACGGCGAGCTAGACACGTCCAAACATGTCAGTATGCAGTAGATATCCATTGCGGCCATCCCCGTTCGCCACTCCGGTTGGGAATAGAAAATATAAACGCACCTTGCGCGTGACCACCCAGATCAAACGTGGTAAACCTCACGTTGCCAATGGCAAGCTCCTCGGAAGCTAGAGCGGTTCAATCAGACTCGTCGTCAGCCTCGGACCCTAATATTCCTCTGCCCGCCTCCGTTGTGGACACGTCTGTCGGAACCACTCACTGGGATGCAGCGTCGGCTGCAAGATGGCGACGCGGTCGTTCTTGAGCATGTGTAGCAGCGTCGTCTTGCCGGCATTGTCGAGTCCGAGGAACAGGAGCTTGGCGTGCTTGTTGAGCAGGCCGAGCGACGACAGGACGTCGTAGACTGTATAGCCTGTTGTCAGCATTGTCCTCGCGACCACAGAGCGACAGAAAGAACGGCAGGAAACATACACCAGTTGATGATCCACATGGCGAATAATTCGTCTCTCGATCGTAGATGTGTTGTGATCCGGCAGACGATGCGTTGCTGAGCAGCCTTTGCAGAGGGGACGGATAGGGTTCGATCGGCCGAGTTTTATAGCTGCGGTTGCGCGAAGGCCAGCAAACAGTTCATGGACATTCGACAACTTGCACCAGCAGGAATTAGACCCGCGCCCAGACCACCACACCTTGATCGCGTTGCTGCCTTGGAAACAAGGCCCAGACCACGTGACCTACAGCCGGACATGCAAGTCAGCCTTCGGGCGAGAAAAGAACGGCGCGGTAAAAGACACCGGTTTGCCCGTCTGATTCGGCCGGGAAGGACTTTGTAGCCTTGCGTCTCTTCGAAAATAGCATTTCTTAGGGTGAATCTGTCAAACTTGATACCAGCACTGAGTCAACAAAGGAATCAAGAAACCTTTCCCCAAACTTTGTCCGGACCACATGATCCCATGAGAAGCCACGGTGCACGAGCAGAATGCCAGGTGGCAAATCCCCATTGACACGCTAGATCCCAGACATGAAGACATGCAATTTCTCTTTGACGGCTAATAATCGGCATCGTGCTATGTACAGAAGAAAGCGCCGAAAGCTTCGCAGAACCTGCCTCCCAAGGCTCAGCAGTCCAACCAGCTGCCCAAGTGCTTGTCAGAACCAGACACAAAAAGGAGCCCAATAGATGATTACAAAGGAATAAATAGGCTCCGGTTATGTACGCCGCCGCCAACAGAATACTAGTAGATAGTGGTGCGCGTTAATCATGAGTGCCGCCCATACCAAATATGCAGTGTTCCCCCTATGCGTCCGTTGATGATGCTGATCAGATTTGCCTCCCATTTCAGACCGATAGCACAAAGTTACCCTGCCCGATCTTTCCCGCCATGATGAGGCCCACTTCTCTCATACGCTCTGCGCCTTGGCCGGGAGGAGGTCGCTTGGTTTGCGCCTTCTCCTTCCGAGCCCGCGTGCAGTATTTCTGGTAAAACTTCTCTCTCCGACGTTGTCTCTTCTGCTCGAGCCCCTTGACGATGTCGATGGCTCCGCGGATATGTCCTTCTTTCGCCGTGACCGTACTGCCTCGCGATCGACGGTGACCCGGTCTCAAGTGTGCGAAGAGGACGGGGCCTCTGGGAAGCGACTTGGTATACGTGAGACCGGGACGGAATGCCAGCGACTTGAACCTAGTGTCTTCTTCCAGCTGCACGGGCGATGCTGCCGGTGACCGTAACACCGTCCCGGCCGGAGGCGGCGACTTGAGTCTCCGGGGAGAGTGCTGCTCAAAGAGTTTTCGGGGAGACCGCCCACGGGGCTTAGGCGGCGGAGAATGGAGTCGCTTCGGAGGAGGCGAGCGCATCCTTCTTAACGGGGATTTGTCCGCCTTCCTTCTCCGCCCCTTGCGGTCACGATCCTGGTCAATGTCCTCAAGTTCCCCATGCAGCCACACATGCTCTTCGCTTTCTTGTCCGCGTTTATACAAATCCTCGGCCTCGTCCTCAGGTTCCGAGGTGGGGAAGCTGGGGTCGATATCCTGAGGGATGACGTGAATCTTGCCAAGCTTCCGAGCGGCAAGATGTGAAATGTAGGCCTCTTCCAACGGCCTGTCCTCGTCTAGAGTGCCACAGACAAAATCGGTGCTATCGGGTAGCTCTGGTGTGCTCGGCCGGATCGCAACCCTCTTCTCACGCTTCCTCGTCCGCGTTACCCTCGTGGACGCATCCGACGAGTCGGAATGGTGACCGGCGGATGGGCGACGATAAACAGTTGTGGCGCCAGACAGCGAACGGTGGCCATCGCCGAGAGCGGTCCAGAGGACGAGGCCGTCATCTTCCTCCTCCGAGTCTGCAAAGCCGACCTCGTTGTCGGTCTTGTACCCATCCGAGGCCTCATCATCCCACCCACGCTTGGAATGTTCCTCATTCTCCTCGTCCTCGTCCACTTCCTCCTCCTCTTCCTCTGCCTCATCCTCGTCTTCTTCATCCTCGAAATTCTCCTCATCATCCCCTAGCTCATCGTCGTTCTCCTCGTCCTCTTCCTCTTGGTCCGCTTCCTCTTCGGCCTCTTTCCCTAGCTTTCGAATCGCGTTCTCCTTCTGCAACGTATCGTTGACCGTCATCTTGGGTTTCGAAGACGGGTCATCGCGGAGTATCCAATCGTCCTCCTTGCGTTCGTCGCTTGCAAATTCATGAAAGCGAGAACCTTCG
This sequence comes from Echria macrotheca, assembly GCA_030411725.1. NCBI lineage: Eukaryota > Fungi > Ascomycota > Sordariomycetes > Sordariales > Schizotheciaceae > Echria > Echria macrotheca. The sequence goes on along the minus strand of MU839841.1, from coordinate 423,618 downwards.
CTCTCGAGGTCTTTGGAATCGGCGGTGAGCCATTTCTTGGAACGAATTGGAGCAGGACTCTGAGATAGCTTCCGGGTCACCGTTGGCCGTGGTGACCGGCCGCTTAGACCAACGACCGTCGACGACGGTTTTGGAGTTACGACGGGAGCCTCCACCTGCGCCGGAGCCTTGATCTTCTCCGGGATTCGCGAAGGACAGGCAAACTTGATGGTTGGTTTCTTCGACACATCTTTTTGCTCGCCGGACGTTACCGGTTTGGGAGGCGGCGGCATTGAGGCCTTGTCATCAGTCTTCGGCTTCGCAGCACAGGCAAACGAAATGCACCGTTTCTTCTCGAGTGCCTGGATTGCAGGATCCTTCAGCTGCTGTGTGCCTCTTGCAATGCTGCCGTTCTGAACATTGCTCGTCTTTGCGGGCAAGACTGTCCTTCCATTATGCGTGACTGTGACGAGAGGGACGAAACCGACTTCAGATAACCGTGGGCTCGGCGAGTTGGTACGAGCAGGCGTGGTAAAGCCTGTATCGCAAGTGAGATCCGCTGCCGAGGACAGGCTGAAATTGCTGGTGATGGACCGCCGTCTCCTAGCTTTCTGGGTCGAGCTCGCTTCCTCGTCCGAGTGACTTTGCAGAGCTTTGGTCAGAAGGGATTCGTGATGTTCGCTGCCGCGGTGAATCGGGGCACGTTGAAACTGTTTGGAAGATGGCGCCATTGAACGTCTACAGTCCGGCGGCTCGTCCGCGTCTGCACCGGCATCATCCTCAGTCGATGGCTCCACATTGGCGGTTTGAGTCGCCGTCCAGGCAAGGACGTTGGTCGTCGCGTAATCATGAGGGGCGTGTCTGTCCATATCTACAGACTAGTAAGTGTTTCCGAGAGCGGTGTGCTGAACCAGTCGTTTCCGCAGAGCTGATCGGTTAAGCGCGAAGGCGAAGGCGAAGGCAGTCCAAGATCCCTCGACCCCCGAGAGGAGGTTTGCTTGAGAAGTCGATAGGGGTTTTGTCAGAATAAACAAAACCCGAACCTGCAAACAATGTTTGCAGTTCCGTTCCTCGGCCTCAAAGAGGCGTAAAAGGTCGTGTCCCTAGGGACAGAATCGCTATAACCGGAGAGCCATCGCTGGCTGAGTGCGAGTGCGTAGGGCTGGGTTGCTGTTGATGAGGCGGTTTTCACGCAACTCGATCTGCGCGCCTGACAGCTGACAGGCCGCTGAAATGTGAGACACGAAGGGACGTGTTGGTCGTCGCCGATACCAAGGTCGGATGACGTCGAAGTGACAGGAAAAGCAGTCAAGGTAACAGGAGCGGCACGACGGGCAATGACCGGAGCCAGCCCGCCAGTGGAAATTGAGAGTTGTGGGCCGCACGAAGAATGGCAGCAGGAACTGTTCGCAGGGCAAGGAAAAACAATCAGCAGGAGTGCCTGGGAGAAGCGGCAAAATATCAGGTTTTGAGGCTGGCGGAGCAATTCAAAGGAAGGTGGTCGAGATTGAAAATGGGGCCGTGCCGGGATGGGAGGGGACCGGGCCTGTGTTTGAATGGGAGGGGCGAGGGCTCGCAGTTGGCGCACTGTGAGGGGACCCTTCGGGACTAAGTTTAGTAGGTGGGATGGCGAGACTGGGCGGAGTGGACTGCGCGGGATGTGCGTCTCACTTTCACTGGCACGAACTCCAGCCGTTCGCCAGCGTTACGTAGAAAACGGGCAAGTGGCGCCCGCGCGCAAAATTCGCCTGGGTCATTGGCAACGAACGAGAAATTCCGCGGAATCAAAATTCCTCGGGGGAAAATGTGCGATGGCGAATTGGAAAGGGTGGTGGGGTCAACACGGTAAAGAAACGGAGTGAGGGATGCTTACGGTGCGAAGTCGCAAGTGCTGCCACTGGCACCAGGTTTTTGTTGTTAGCCAACCGAGCCCCTGCAGACACGACACGCTGAGATTCGAGATCGGCGTCTTCGAGAAAGCCGCCCTTGTTGGTGGTTTTTATGTATTCTTTCCAGGTTAATAAGCTGGAGTTGCTTAGGCTCTGAACTGTACGACATAAAGAGGTAACGAGACCTTCGGGCTATTCCTTTCTCTCGGGACCACAGCCGACACAAACTTTGGTCTGCCCTACCTCTGCAAGCCCAGCCGGAAGAAACCCGGGCTACGTCGAGCAACGTTGAACAGCGAACAAACATCTCAAATAAGTTGACAGCTGATGCGTCCGGTCACCCGTCTTCTTCCTGGGCGCACCGCTTTGTCGAGTTCTTGGGTTTCTCTCCTCTGCTAGCGGTAGGCTCGAGAAGCAGCCCGGTTGGCTTTGTTCACATCGTGCTCCACCAGCCAACGGATCAGTCCAGTCGACATTTCGCCAGACAATGCAGTGGCACTTGCTGCTATTCCGGCCCACTAACTTGAAGGCCGAGAGGCGAGCTAGCAGCACGCTTTATTGGCAAAATGGATCGCCTCGGTGGTGGAAGAACGAAAAGTCGGAGAGGTTACTAAGGAGTCCACCGCCTCGACCCCGGACGGGATATCACCCATCAATTACTCAATATTCCGGCCAGAGAAGCTCATGATCTCTCGTCTCTTCTGGAAGCATTGTCCCAACGGATCCCGTTTACAAAAAGCGGCTTTCTTTGTCATAGACGCCTCGACCCGTGATGAACACGCGAAACGCGACAGATGCCGATTCCCGTCCGCCCAGCCGGGAGATCTCGATAGGCTTTGACAAGCCCGGTCTTCTCCACCGCCTCGAGAAGGATTGCCTGCAGGGTTGCGGATTGGCCAGCGCGAACACCATTCCACGAAGAGCCGGCCCGCATGTGAGGCTTGCAGTCCACCGCGAAACGCTTCACGGAATCCGAGTCTTTCCTATCGAGCCACGCACCTGGGCAAATTTGCTGATGCGAACAGCTCCCCAATTCGAGAAGGTTGGACGCCAGAGATGCTCACCGTTTCTTGTCTCCTCCACTCAAGCTTGCATTGGTAATGCACCGTCGCAGCACTAGCCAAACGAGAGTCCCGCCCCCGCAGCTTTCGACTCGACGGTTGCGACTCTAGAGGACCGCGAAGCAATCTTAACCCGCTCTCGAGCCGCTGTTCACCCCGCCTTTTCTGCTCGCTGGTCAACCTGATGGTTACGACCAACAAACATGTGCGCGTCTCCCACCATCCAAGCGGCGTGGGATGCAGTGCGACCATCTTCACCCTGCCAAGCCGCCGCTCGCTGGGGTTGGTCTCCGATTCGCGAAGCTGTGGCAGCTTGACATAATTATTCAATGGTTTCAGGCAGTGAACAGCACAAGCCGTGTCCATCTCCAACCGCAAAGGACCTCGCGCGAAGCCGCCGGCGATGTTTGGCGGGGTTATGAAAGGATCAACAGACCTCTGCAGGGTATTCGGGGTCCTCGTTTCCGGCTCGTCGAACCCCACGCCGAAAACATTGTCTGAGACGTCGACCGACCCCGCATCGGCGGCATCGTACCGGGCACGCGTTTGTCTCTGAGCCTGTCGATCAAAGAGGTAACCCGAAGACCCTTCCCGGCGTAGCCTCGAACGGACGGACATTTTCCTGATGTGCCACACAGGTCCATCTGCTCCTAGTGAGACTCGCATGGGAAATGCGATATGGTGTGATATGTCGCTGTCAGCTCCAGTCACGTTGACGGCATCTAAATCTGATCAGTCAGTGGCGGCGGTGAGGACCAGAAGACATCCCCGCTTTCCAGCAGGTTTCTAACGTAGCTCGCGCTCTCATGTGTCCCCCGGGCTTGTGGAGATTGTTGATTCTCACGACTCACACTCGTCGTCTCTCCTCAGACTCGACGGGGACGACATGATCAGACGACTCTATGGGTCGGATGATCTGGGTTCTTACTTGGTCGTCTTGGCCGAGGCGCGTGGCCTGCGCATATCGACGCCCGAAGCTACCCAACCGGCACTGGCAGAGGCGATACACACTGTTGAAGTCCAAGTCCAAGGCCCCTTTTATCCGTCGCCGAAGACGGGCATCGGCCGTGGATCGTCGAGGATTTGCATGGTGCTTTCTGCTGTGCTCATCTTGAAACTAGATTTCCCCATCGTCTTGGGTCTCTCGCATGGAAGACCCTAGCACGACCTGTATGCTGTATGCCTCGGGGGTTTCTTGCCCTTGGATTGGAGGGGATGGCACCAATAGCGTCTGTTGCCCCGGTGCTCGCAGCCTCGGGCGCTGAGCATGTCGAGGGCGTTTTGGCCAGTTGCGACGGAGGTTCAATACGCATTCCACTCTGCAGCCAGCTGTACGCAGGCTGGCAGGACAGTAGAAGTGAGGGATTAACAGTCCAGCTCTGGTGTGGTATCACGGAGCTGGGTTGCGGCCCTCGGGTCGGGCATTCCGGGAATACACATTCTGCATGCTGTCCAAGTCAGTTGTAAACTTCAGGTAATAAATCGAACTGGCGTTCCACCACACCGCCAAACCGCCCACAAGTTTGGCTGCATGAAGAAATTTTGAGATTGACCCAGAACATGAGACCCGACCATGTCTGCGAGGTGCTTGGTCTGCAGCGGAGCATCGGAGTCATATCCTAGAATTTGATCAGATGGGAGATGGAAGATGGGAGATGGGATTTCAGCGAAGGAGGGCGTAAACTGCCAAACTGCCAAGCAATTTCCTTTGGAATACCTATCGGTCACGTGCGCGTCCAGATTGTGGCTGATCCCCACCCGCCACATCTGGGCCTGCTGAGGCTGTTCCGACACCATCCGAACAAGGAAGCGGCAGAAGTATTTTTCCGCATCTCGCAACGCCCGGGCCCCGGCTAAGCGAAGTCGAGGCTTTGTAGCCAAATCTGCGCAGTCGAGGACGACGTGACGTTGACGACGCCTACCGCAATTGACACCGCAATCCATCATGAATACCCTCCGCGTCGCCCGCGCGGCTCTCCGAGCTCGCCCTGCAGCTCTCCGTATGCCCGTGCAGCGGAGAGGCTATGCTGAGGCCGTGAACGACAAGGCAAGCCGGAGCTCCCCGATCAGTGTGCTAAATGGCTCTAACCCGACAGACAGATCAAGCTCAGCTTGTCGCTCCCCCATCAGGTATGACTCGGACCGGTTCTTTGGCTATTGGGATAGGGCGCGGCGGAATCGAGCTCGAGGAGGCAGGCGGTGTGCCGGCGCGGAACCGAGGAGTCGCTAACGAATAATTCCCGCGTCCAGTCCATCTACAAGTCGCAGGACGTCGTCCAGGTCAACATGGCGGCCGAGTCCGGAGAGATGGGTGTTCTGGCTCACCACGTGCCGTCGATTGAGCAGCTCAAGCCCGGCTTGGTCGAGGTCATCGAGGAGAGCGGCGCCACCAAGCAGTTCTTCTGTACGTCGGAATCCCCAAGATAGATGTCGTCGAGATGGCTTATGAATCGTGCCCAGTGTCCGGCGGCTTCGCCGTTGTCCAGCCGAATTCGGTGCTCAGCATCAACGCGGTCGAGGGTTACGCGCTGGAGGACTTTAGCGCCGATGCTATCCGATCGCAAATCGCAGAGGCACAGAAGGTTGCGAACGGCAGTGGTAGCGAGCAGGATATTGCCGAGGCCAAAATTGAGCTTGAGGTGGGTATCTACCCCCCAGTTACGATTCATTCACTAACAATACGTTTCAGGTTCTCGAGAGCCTCCAGACCTATGTCAAATAATGTAACACCCCGACAAGCATTGTAGTATACTCCAAGATTTCCTAGCCAATGGAATAGACATCCAGCCCGCTTGTTATGCCTATGGAAAGGGGTGATATCATGTTGGTGATCAAGAGTCGCGATTGCCGTTGCCCCGGCTTCGAGCAAGGCATCTTCGAAGTTGCCTCCTTCGGGACTGCCGTCTTCGTGACTGCCACATATGTGGTTTCTGTCTTGGTCGCTGCCCTCTCCGTGACTACCGTCCATCTGTGCCTGCCGACTTCGGTGTTATTGGTACGGAAGCTCCGACACGATGGAATAAGACACAACAGAAGCATCTGGCCGCCCTGGATCGTGTATAAATACCGCCTTGCCTGCTCTCTCAACACTAGGAAAAACGTGGACCAAACCTGCCATCAGAACCCAACGTCATCGATACCCGACATCATCTACCACACTGCGCGTCTCGCCACGTCTTTTTGGGTGCTTGAGTGTTACTCTCCACTGTCAACGGACGCCGCTCAGCACGTCGAGCCCCCTTGGATATCGGTGCGAACAGGACCTCTCCTCGTCTCCGGACCACAATGGAGAGCGAGCAGCAAGCCGCCGGCTACGCCGCCCCGAGAGACGTTAGTAGCGGCACAGACATCGGACCGGCTAGTCCCCTCTACGACAAGAGATATCCTTACCGGTGCGACCGCCTGGGGTATAACCATAGAAAGGAGATATGCGGTATCCTCTTTTTGCGACTTTCCCAACTCAACTGGCACGTGGAAACGAGACACGACAGGAGGGAGCCAAACGACGTGCGGTGCTTTCTATGCAGGGACGAGCGAACGTTTGACGACCCAGAAGATCTCACCCAACACTACCGTGCGCGCCATCCAGATGTTGAATGTCCTAGATGGCGAATTGGTGATCGGCCGGCCGCGTTTAGACCGTATGTTCGGATCGAAGCGGAGCTTGAGGAAGCGATGAATACCCCCATGTTGCCTCAGACCGAACTGTCCGATTCACAAAAATTGTTGTCCAAGTCCCCTGAGACTCTGGAGGCGAGGGCGAAGTCGCCGCCGACAAGCACGGCGGTGCTAAGCCTTGAGGGAGCATCGTACCAGCAACCCCCAGATACCAGAAAGCCGTCCGATGACACGGAAGAATGGATAATTTTTCGGTCCCCTGCCTCTGGCCACACCACCGGTGGGAACGACATGACAGCCAAGTCCGATGAGATGGACGAGGCGGCTGGGATGGTAATGGAGTTGACGCTTCGCGACCCCTATATAGCTGATCGCGTGGCCGAAATATTGAGAGGCTTGGAGAGTCCCGATCTGGAGGATCAGGAAAAGCGAGGGAAGCGAGAAGAACTAGGGCGCGTAAAGGTAAACCTCGGAAGTGATGGTCAAGAAGGCAACGCCGAAGTCAGACCCAGTACCCCGCCGCTGCTGGACTGGTACGGATACACGAAGGTCACACCGCAAACCGGTACAGCCGGGCAAAAACGCCAGCTGGAACGGGAACCGGATGAAGAAGAAGCGGAGGATGAGAGAAAGAAGAAGCAGAGGCCGGCGGCACTGACTGCGATACGACGAGGACACCCATTGTCTCTGCCACCACCCGAAGACCCGGCGCCCTCCCCGGACGGAGAAGATGAAACATGAAGCGACTGTGAGAATGAGGATAGCGCGTGTTGATCACATGGTTGTTGGGTTCTAGGACCTAGGTTCGCGATTGTCGATACGAATAGCGTAACAATCTGTAAAGCGAAGCATGAATAGAAAACTCTGTCTTGGATAATTTAGTGTCTGTGTATTCTGTGAACCGCATCAAGTCCAGAGCGCAAGATATGTCAGTGTCACAAGCAGCGTGGCAGCGGACTTTTCTGATGTGCTTAGTTTGTATGTTGTTGGAAATCCGGAAGTAGTTCGCGGACGGGCCGGCGTGACTTGCCAAGGTCGGCGGCAGCGGGCGGAGACACTCGGCACAGAAGCGGGCCTCTCTGCTGTACCTAGTCAACAACAAAAGCGGTGGGGGAAAACACCCACTCAGCATTTTTCAGCATCAACGAGCTACCCAATCCAAGTTCGACCAACAGAACATTCAAATCACGCGGCATTGCTTCCTTTCCTTTCCCCTCCTCCATACGAATCTAAATAACAGAACAGAACAGCCCGTCCAGGGCAAAAGGAAAGAAAGGGAGAGGAGGAGGAGACTCCCAAAAACAAAACAAAAAAAATGGAATCATCACAATCACCACCACAACCGGCAACAGCAGCAACAGCAGCAGCAGCACTCACACTAGAAACCCTCACAACAATCCCCCCCGCCCAACTCAGCCAAGCCTACTTCATCCTAGCCGCGTCAGCCGTATTCCTCATCGCGTCCGCAACGCCCACAGAGGCGCGCAAGTTACTAGCAGACTATGGAGCACGCAAGGACGGGACCCAAGCCCCGAAAGATGGCAGCGAGGAAAACCGACGACGACAAAGCCGGTTCATATCGCTCGTCGCGACGGTGACATCGTGGGGCCAGGTGCCGCATTCGTGGTTCGTTGCGTTCTATGGCCTCTCGCTGGCGTGTTCTGCTTTTTGGCTGGGCCAGTTTCTCGGGCGCGGGAGCGTCTTGGGATATCTTGCGTCGCAGCAGGTGCGGACTGGTGGCTCTGGGTCTTCGAGTACGCTTCTCCAGGTCGCGGTTGTGTGGGTCATGATGGTGCTTCAAGCCGGCCGGCGTATCTATGAGCATGCTGCGGTCATCCGGCCGTCCAAGTCTACCATCTGGTTTGTGCACTGGCTGCTGGGACTCTCGTTCTACCTGTTCGTGAGCGTCGCTACGTGGGTAGAGGGCTCAAGTAAGATTCACAGTCAGCAGGCACCGAGGCGCGCTGCTGACATCGACATAGGGGCCATCCTGGATGCGGACGACGCTCCGCTGTTCACACCTTCCTCCCTCTTCAAGATCTCTCTCGCAACCCCTATCTTCTGCTATGCTTGGATCAACCAATACCGCTGCCACGCACACCTCGCCGGGCTTAAAAAATACTCCCTGCCGCAAGCCGGACTCTTTCGGCGATTCGTCTGCCCCCACTACACCTGCGAATGTCTACTCTACTTCTCGCTGGCGCTCGCTGGCGCTCCAGAGGGCCAGCTGCTAAACACCACTTTCCTATGTGCGGTGCTCTTCGTCGTGGTTAACCTCGGAGTTACAGCCATGGGCACTCGGCGCTGGTACGCCGACAAGTTTGGACAAGCCGCCGTGGCGCACAAGTGGAATATGATACCCTTCGTCTTTTAAATCAAGGGCGCTTAAACATGCCCCCCAGCTTGTTTCCCAACTTTGATACCTTGAGCACATCCCGGAATGTGAGACTGGTACGCGTCTGCCTCTCGTAGCGGCCGTCCTGGTAGAGTGACGGTGAACGCAGCAGGTGCCAGTTCGCGACCGTCTGCTCCGAGAGGTTTACGTCCTCGGAAAGTGCATCGATGCCGTGGAGATACTCGGTGTATAGGTCGGCCGTGGTTATCAGTAGACTTCGCGGCTCCTGCAAGATTCTCCAAACCGGTTCCGGATCGAGCGCGCCATCTTCCTTGCTTTTGTAGAGGTTGAGGCAGATGCTGGACCCTAGGCTCACCGTGCACACGACCGGATAGTACGCTGACCCATCCTTGTGAGGCATGATGCCCGTGTTAGGTGGGTACTCGTTGATCAAAACATGGTTGGGTCGGCCATGCGGGCTCGGCTCGAAGATGTTTGGCTTGCCCTCCGAGAGCGGTATCGACAGCAGACGAGAGACGACGGGCTGTTCGAGCCATTCGGGGAGGGGCTGAGAGTCGAGCAGTGTGTTCTTGACAAGATCAGACGGCCATGTTTGCAATCTTCGATGGGTGAGCTGTCTCCATCGTGCTTTGGGTGCCGTCTCAATCTTGTCGCGGCACCAAGGTTAGAGCAACAGAGACAGAGGGTTGGAAGGGCAGGCAGCCGTAAATATTACCTTTCGGAGGATGAACTGCTCCTCTTCTTCGCTGATGAAGTCGGCAATGTAGTAGGCCGATGGCGGAAGCGAGGCTATCCTGCAGTCGTCCAAGGAGGCCGGGAGCCTGATGGCTTGGGAAGGCGGGGGGTCCATCGTTATTTAGGCGGGGTCGCGGTGTCGAAGCCAAGGCCGTATACGAAACACGCGCGGCGGAAGAGGGTGGGACGGTTGACAGTAATGGGTTGATGAGGGAGCCTGGCCAGACCGGAGGCCTAGAACTAAGCACTTCTATTACAACTTTGGTCGAAAGGGCTGGTGCATGAAATGGCAAAATGGGTGGGAAGATCGGTTTTCTTTGGGGCGGAAGGTTGGGGGGGCAAGATCCGATGGCGAACGGCAAGCAGGGACCACCTTTGGGATTGCTCAGGATGGGAAGGTGGATGCTGTCTTTCGGAGGGGGCTGTGTGTGGTGAAACAAGTGAACCTTCGCAGCAACAAGAAAGACAAGACTCCAGCGCCAGGCAAAGAATGGCAAATGGATGCTGCCATTGCACGCACCGCCCTCGGCGGGGCCAGCCGTAGGGCTGCCAAGCAGAAACAATCAGAGAGGTGAATGATGAATCGCCGTGCGTTGGGAGTTGGCGGGAGGGGGGCGATCGGGTTGGATATGTATGAGTAGTTATGTAAATGCGTGCGCCCGATGCAAGCGCAGCGCGTCGAATCCCGTGTGTGGTGTGCGTGCTGCCATTGCCACTCAATGCGCAGCGCCGTCTGGCAAGTTGCAACCCACGGACAAGCACTGCGCTTCAGGCTGCTCCCCCCCACCGCAGCCAAGCAGCCGGCCAATCACAGGTGCAGCGCTCAGACTTTGATCAGGGCATCTCCAAGTCCCATCCACTCATCCACTTGCTCTGCCTGGCGGCTTCCCTTTGCGTTCAGCCAAATACTAGGTTGGACACCGTCCCAGCGCCGTCTTTGCAAAAAACACACCATCGAACAATTGACAATCCGCAACCCACTCCGCACGTCTGTTACGATAGCTTGTATCACTATATCCGCCCTCGGCGCGCCCCGGCCCTCTGGCGCTTCTTTTGTGTCATTTTTACACGCCCTTCGGCCCGCTGCGCTTGCTTTGGGTCGCCTGCCCGCTCGACTCGCGTGTCTCTCGTCCTCTCTGGACACGGGGCGGCTGTGCGGCTTCGTCGAATCGCTCCCAATCACCACCAACCCCCCGGGACTGTCTGGCGCATCGCTCCTCGAGACGTGATTCAATCGCCACGCATCCTCACTACCCCGTCGTCGACGCCCCGGCCGAAGCAGCGACCAGGATGGTGCACAACGGTTGTCGGTCTTCGAATTAAATGACATGGATGCGCAGAATGCTGTCGAGCCCGCCTCCACGAAGCCTGCTGCTTCTCCGAAGCGGCCAGGTAGTGATGCAGACCAGTCCAGAGCCCCCAAGCTGTCGGCCGGTACGAAACCAGATCTCTCCTCCAAGGACGGTCGCCCGACCGCGTCGGCCGCCAGCGCAAATGAGGACGATGGGGCTGGCGACGGGAACTCGGATGCTGAAACGATCGTGCTACCCGGTAAGGACGGGCACTCTCCATCAAAAGTCCGCAAGATCATAAAGCGCGAGGACAAGAGCGACGCCGAGGATGGGCCCTCGACGGTGCCGAGGGCTCGCAAGTCGGAACCCAACGGCAAGCGTGAACGCGAACGCGATGGAGAGAAAGGGGATCGGGCGGACAGGAAGGACAAGTCTGTGTCGGTCGCAGAAAATACTCTGTCGGACCGCGCTGGCTCTCTCGGGGTGAAGAAGAAGAAGCTCACCGATAAGCCCAAGGCCAAGGACGGCTCCAGCGGGTTGAGTTCTGCGCCTGCCTCGCCGCCGCAACGTCGACGCCGAGCATCGAATGCTCACTCAAAGTCCGACTCGGAGACGGCCCAGGTGGAGTCCCCAAAGGCATCCACAAAAGAAAAGCCCAAGTCTAGCGACAAAGTGGTTCCTCACAAGCGGAAGGCTCCGAGACCCGATTCCGACGACGAGGCAGAGAATCGCAAAGTGCGCCGCCAGCGAACATCTGGATCCGGACTCGATGCGTCGAGGAAGTCGCATGTTCCTCAAAAGTCGCACCACGAGCCTCAGACCGCAGCGCGTACCCGGTCGGTTTCGCCTCAACCTCGCGCCCATCGCCGGAGCGTCTCGACCCAACTTCCAGGTCCCGCCTCCAACGGGCTCAGCCACAAGAAGAAAAGGATACCGGCGCCGCTTCAATCAACCGACTACCATTCGGACGAGTCCTCGGCCAGCGGAAGCCCGCATCCGCGCTCATCCAAGATCCGCAGTCTGACGACGCCAGCGACGACTGAATCCACCATTTCGCCGGCCAAAATGGCACCTCACAAGAAGCATCTTGACGCACATGGCCAGACCTTCCTGGCTCGCGCTTGCGCCAAAGGTGAGTATGAGATTGCCAAGCAGAGGTTACAGGATCGCCCCGAGGATATCAACGTCGCCGATTACGCCGGTAACACGCCTCTCCAAATCGCCGCGCTTAATGGGTACGAAGATATCGTCAAGTTGCTCGTGGACGCCGGCTGCAATCTAGACTGTGTCAATAACGACAAGGACACCCCGCTGCTCGATGCCGTCGAGAACGGCCACATCGGTGTGGTTCGAATTCTTCTTAATGCCGGAGTCAACCCGCGAAAGGCGAATGCGTATGGGCAGGAACCGATTGATTTGCTCACTGACCAGATCGATAACGCCGACGAAATAAAACGAGCCCTGCAAGATGCGAAACAAAGGATGGGAGAGCGCCGGCGGACATCGGAGGATCACCACCTGGATCACACTGACGCGCGATCTTCCCATGGCCCGGAGAGCCCGAGACGATCACCGGGAGCGGCAGGTTCTATCCACGCCGCCAGTGGACGGAGGGCTGGAACGGTCCGCTCAACCAAGACCAGCAATCACCTATTATATATGCCGATGGACGACAAAACACTCCGCGCGGCAGCAGCACGTGGTGACGAGGAGACTGTTACGCGCATTCTCCAAGTGAGAGATACCTTTGACGACCCGGATTCCATGGTGGCTGCTGCGCGCGGGGGTCACGATATAGTGATGCAGTTGCTCCTTGCATTGGGCAAAGCGAACCCTGACCCGAATCCAGTGGGGTCTAGCGATTATTCAACCCCAATGCTGGCTGCGATCGGCCAGGAAAACATCAAGGTTATCCAGCTCCTTCTGGATCAGAACGACTTCAACCCGACTCGGCGAATCAGAGGAGAGACATACTACGAAATCGCTCGGCGACGACGTGGGCCGAATTGGGCTGACGAGGAACACCTGTTGAAACAGGCGTACGACAGCTATGAAAAGTCTCACAAGAACGATCCGAAACGGTCTCCCAACAAGAAGGAGCAAGATAGGGAGTCTCGTCGGAGCCGACCCGAGCCGAAGGAGGAACCTTCGAGGTCCCACAAGCGGAAAGCTTCGAGTCCTGCTCGGGAACCCAAGAAGACGGCGCCACCGAAAGTGTCCACAAGCCCGAAAGAGAAACGCCGGTCGAATTCCTTCACAACGCATACGGATGATCACATATCTCCGAAACGCGGCCCGGGTCGGCCAAAGAAAGAAGATCGGATACCAACTATTGCGATTTCTGACCGCGAAGCATCTCCCGCCGGAAAACAACCAACAACGAAGGCCAAACGGACCCAGCCAGATCTCGCTGCTTCCTCAGAAGGAGAGGCAGTCAAGCCCCGGCGTAAACTCATCTCTGCGAGGGAGCTGAAGGGGGAGCGTGCCCAGCAGAACCGCAGAGCAAGCTTGACATCGAATGCGTCATCCCTGAAGGAGCCGTCCAGTCCGCGTGAGGAGCCAGAGAAGGCCCAGAAGACAGAAAAATATCACGACCGAACAAAGGCTTTGAAGCGGGACGAGTCACGGGATAGGCTGTCCGTCTCAGGGGAAGGTTCTGGCAAACGCCACCGATCAAGCGCGACTCCACCGCACCCGGGATCCACCGACAAAGACACGGGCGAAGGCCCTGTCAAGAGACGACGTCTGGATGTGGACGGAAAGGAGAGGCGCCTCAAGCCTAGCACATCGGATGATCGGCACCTCAAGGCACCTTCGTCCCGAGATTCGGCCTCAAATGCAGCCGGTGGGCCCCGTATTCGATCCAAGAGTCGGGACGATGACGAAAGAAGGCCCGCCCCGAAGACAAAGAAAGTCGATGCCGCGGCTGACTCAGGTCGCCGGGAGTCTGGCAAGTCTATCTCATCGGAGAGCAGTATTCATGTAAAGTCCGAGGATCCAGATGTCGACATGCCCGACGCCCATCCTGTCAACGATTCTTCTAGCTCAAAATCGGCACTTCTCAAGGAAAAGGAGGCCGAGGAAAAGAAGAAGCTAGCGGAGGCGGAGGCACAGGAGGCCAAGAGAAAAGAGGAAGAGAAACGGCAGGCGGAGGAAAAGGAAAGAGAGAGGCTGCGCCTTGAGGAAGAAGCCAGGCAACGCGCAGAGGCCGAAGCCCGACGACGAGAAGAAGAGGAGAGGAAGCAGAAAGAAGAAGAGGAGCGCAGGAAGAAAGAGGAGGAGGAGCGGAAACAGCGCGAGCTAGAGGAGCGCAAGAGACAGGAAGAGGAGGAGGCGAAGCGGCAGCAAGAAGAGGCGGAACGGAAACGGAAAGAAGAGGAAGAGCGAAAGCGCAAAGAGGAACTTGAGCGCGTGCGGAAACTGGAAGAGGAGAAGAAACGACGAGAAGAGGAGGAAAGAAAGCGACAAGAGGAGGAGGAGGAGCGGAAGCGGCGAGAGGAGGAAGAGCGGCTCCGACGAGAACAACTCGAGCGCGAAGCGGCAGAGGAGCTGCGACGAAAACGGGAGGAAGAAGAGCGAAAAGAGCAAGAACGAAAGCAGGAGATGGAGCGCAGGCGGCAAGCAAAGGAAGCCGAGCGAGCTGCTCGAGAGGCCGAGGCACGCCGAGTACGTCAAGAACAGGAGCGCGCTCGACTTGCTAAGCTGCCGGCCCTTCTCCGCTGGCTCGACAGCTCTGTCAACCCGAAAGTCGCCGAGGTGGCGGAGCAGTTCAGGATTTTGCAGGGTGTCCGGTTCGACTGTATTCGTCCAGAGGCAACAGGCACTCCAGAGGGGAAGGAGCAATGGCTCCTCAACACACAGGTCGCTCTTCTCCTGGGGGAGAAGGATCTCGGGCTCTCAAGATGTGAGTATCCTAACCCAAACGTGCTAACCCGTGGTTGCTAACAGTGGTGATTAGACACCGCCTGGAACCATATTCCTGCCTCTCAGGTTGCGAAGCGTGTCATCTGGCGACTGGAGGCGGACCGCTATGCCCTCACGTCTCCTAGCCTGTACGATCTCGGCAGGCAACTCCCCGGCTACTACCCTGGCAATGAACCTGAAGGTATGGGGTTCAGGGCCTTGACCGAGCTTCGAGCCGAGGCGGAGAAGAAGTTTTTGGCCATGGATATGTTTTTTGTCAAGGTAAGTTCGCCCGACGGGATTTCCTTCGGGTGCTAACAGTGAAATCAGGCCTCCGATTTCATGTACATCGTCCCCAGGATCGAGCATCTCCGTAATGTCAAGCTCACCATGGAGTACCGTGAGCTCCCGGAAAACGAGGCCGATCTCAACACATGGCGCTCGCTCCAGAAGTGGAAGAATGACCCGGGCTCGTACCGCAACCGGGGATTCGCGCCTGGCAAGAAGCACTACATCAACGGCGAGTTTGTCTCGGAAGATGGGGCCAGTCTGAGTGCTGTCAGCCCGTCTCCGTTTCCGGAAAAGCGGGTTCCCCGACGAGGCCTGATAGCAGTTTCGCCTGACGATCCGGCGTTTGCAACTCTCTGCAAGGAGCAGGGGCTCGACGACTTGGTGGATAGAGGCTCTCCGCTCTTGCCCAACGGGATCCAGGCTTCTTCCATGGGCCACATGGTGAACGGTCTGGGGTCGCCCGCTTCGCCGGTTACGGGTGTGGTGAACCAGCACGGCAACCATCCCATCTCGCCATCCTCCGAGGCAGGCCCGGCGCAGGCTCGACCGCTTGTCAACGGCACGAACGGGATGGTCAACGGCAATAGTACCATTTGAACGACAGGCTCTGGCAACTCGGCCCTACATGCGGTCGGGTCAGCCATGCTCATGCTCACACGATCTCCTTTGTGTTTGGGATGACGCCTGGGGAATTTCAAGACAGCCATAGATAAAGCATGCCTTCGGGGGTTTATGACTGGGGATTCAAAATGGGATTTTAGCAAGCGGGGAGCAAGCGGACATGGTCTGGTTTTGCTGGCTTCGGCATTGGGTTTCTGTGTTGAAAGGGCTGCGTTTTCCCTGAGCAGGTTCCGGGATACCCTTGATTTGCGGGAGAAAGGCAGCGGCTTGCGTTCGACATGCGGCGAACAGCTTTGCTTTCTTGATTTTTTTGGGGTTTCTTGCTCGTGGGGCGGGAAGGAAATGGCTTCCAGATGGGCAACCTGGAAGTGTCGGATTGGCAGTAGGAGGAGTTTTGGGGGATCGTTCTTCTCTGTTGCAATGTTGGGATTCTGGTGATGGTTTTTTTCGGGGATCTGGCACATGTTGGTTTCATGACCCTAAGGTTCGGGACGGACAACCTAGTATAGTGGCTGTTGTGCCGCAGAGTACATAAATACAGCGACCACATACATATATTTCTGGCCACGATTCCACCAGCGTGCCTTGCCAAGAATCGTATCGGGTGAGGCGATGTGCCATGTTTGCCACGTTGACTCGATTCGGGTGGTGGTGGTTGAGCAGGCACTGAGTGGCAGATGCGAGCTTTGCTGCTGTGCTGTGGCCGCCGGCAGAAAGTGACATCAGGCAAGAAAGCCCGAGCTCGGTGAGGGGCTTTAACAGAGGCCGCACCTTGGGCCCTCGATTTTTGCCCCACCATCAAAATTCCCACAACCACATCGACGACTTCACGCCTCCCCCGGTCCGATCACGACGACCACATACGAAACCACACAGACTAGCCATATAGACGAGTGTCCAGAGGGACACCACACCATCAGCAACCATGGCGACCACAGTAGACAAGGTATGGGTTCCTCCCGCAAGCATGCCGAAGATAGGCGTCGAGTGAGGACGCATCGCTGACTTGTGTGCGCCCTCTGGCGACAACGGCCCATGGCAATAGATCAAGGAGATTGAGACCGAGGTACGTGGTATTGCTTTTGGCCTCCCAGCCGAACCCTTTTATTCCAGAATAGTGGTGCTCACGGTCTGTTTCCCGCTGTAGATGGCTCGGACCCAGAAGAATAAAGCGACGTCGTACCATCTAGGCCAGCTCAAGGCGAAGCTTGCAAAGCTCAAGCGCGAGCTCCTCACTCCATCGGGCGGCGGCGGCGGAGGCGGCGCCGGCTTCGACGTTGCGCGTACAGGTGTTGCCAGTGTTGGTTTCATCGGCTTCCCCTCGGTCGGCAAGAGCACCCTGATGAGCAGGCTCACGGGCCAGCACTCGGAAGCGGCAGCATACGAGTTCACTACCCTCACGAGCGTGCCAGGGCAGGTGGTGTATAACGGTGGGTCTCCCTTCCCACGAACAAACTGGTATGCTGGGGCGGAGCGATGTTCTGATATGCGTGGTCTCCCATCCAGGCGCTCCACTCCAGATGATCGATTTGCCGGGTATTATTGAGGGTGCGAAAGACGGACGAGGTCGAGGTCGGCAAGTCATTGCCGTGGCGAAGACGTGCCATCTCATATTTATCGTGCTCGATGTCAACAAGCCGTTGACAGACAAGCGGGTAATCGAGGCGGAACTGGAAGGGTTTGGCATCCGAATCAACAAAGAACCACCAAATATCACGTTCAAGAAGAAAGACAAAGGAGGGTTGAACATTACCAGCACAGTGCCGCTGACGAATATCGACCATGATGAGATCCGGGCCGTCATGAGCGAGTGAGTTGATCTCCACCACTGTCGGCCTGTAGGCTGGAGCATCGAAACGTGGTTAGGGTTGAGGCAGCGTGGCAGCTGACTCGAAGCAGGTACAAGATCAGCTCCGCTGACATTGCGATCCGATGCGATGCGACCATCGACGACCTGATCGACATTCTCGAGGCCAAGAGTCGGAGCTACATCCCCGTCATCTATGTCCTCAATAAGATCGATAGCATCAGCATTGAGGAGCTCGATCTGCTCTACAGGATTCCAAATGCCGTTCCCATTAGCTCGGAGCACGGCTGGAATATCGATGAGCTAATGGAAGCAATGTAAGTGATCTGTGGCTCTCCTATCGCGACTTGAGGGATCAGGAGGACGTGACAGCGTTGTAGAGCCAACCTGTCACGCGCTGCCCCTTTGTGATTGTGCCTCGGGCTATCTTTTGGACAGCTTCGTAGCGCAGGATCGAGGGCCAGACTCTCCCAGACTCTTTTGTGACGTTCTGGGTCTCCCGATCATCGGCCTGGGCTGTCGGGCATGGTTAGGACAGGCCTCGGAGCTAACAGCAACCTAGGTGGGACAAGTTGAATCTCGTACGAGTATACACCAAGCCGAAGGGAAGACTGCCCGATTACTCGGCTCCGGTCGTGCTTCGGTCGACGAAATGCACCGTCGAGGACTTTGTAAGATAGTGATGCCGAAGGAGCGGCCGATTGCTGGCCTGCTCTGTTCGTCCGGTGACAAGACTAACGAGCGGGTTCTCAGTGTAATGCCATCCATCGAAGTATCCTCGAGCAATTCAAGGTGGCGATCGTTTACGGCAAGTCTGTCAAGCACCAGCCGCAAAGAGTCGGACTTTCCCACGAGCTCGCCGATGAAGATATTGGTACGTTCGGTTCCTGAATCCACCTGTCCATCTACTCGCCATGCTTCCCCCTTTGTTGCTGCGCCCTTGACACTATTGATGGCTATGTCTCATGGGTCGTGTTGGGATTTGCTAACGATGCGTCCTTCGCTCGCCGTCACTCCAGTCACGATCATCAAGCGATAAAATACACAGCCGAGATGAGACTTCCGTTTAGTTGGTGATGGGGTCCGTTCTTTTGGCATTCCTTCCTTCTCCCCTCCGCCACGCCCCCCATGTTTTTTGCGGGCTGGTGTGTGCGGGCCGGCCCAGTCAATCAACGGAGAGCACCGGAGACCCGCACCCACGGCCAGAGATCGTTGATAGGCCGGAACACTAGGCATCACCTTACGGAACCGGACTCACTGCGGGGACCATCCCGTCGTCCACTAGGAACTTGGATGGCTTGCTAAATTAAGGGAGGTGAAAGAAGCGAGCAAGGTTGGACCCATGGAGAATAGCCTGACCTACCACCACCCTTCCGGGGAGAGAGGAGCGACGGAAGGGACCATGGACCATGGACCATACGCAGTACAGCATCGTGGGAAATCGACATGCTCGTGCGTTCCGCGTGACGACGGACGGCTGCAGTGTGAAGGAATGAATGAGGCTTATAGAGGCTCTCTCGTTTTGATGCAATACAGGGTGTCTGGTTGGTCGGCGTTCGATGGCGGATGGCACGGTGGTGGAGAGAAGGGGGAAAATACCCGATAGGAAGTCTTGACGCCGTGATTTGCCATGTACATATCATGAAATCGACGAGTGGTATTTGCTGGCCAGCTGCGCGCCCCGGTTATCTTGTCTCCCTTGATCGATGTCCTCCACCTTCTCAACCGAGCTTGAAGGTCGGCTTTGTCCCCTTTTGGTTTCTCTCGCCCGCTCTCCTGGCCGAGAGCAAGCGGGAAGGTAGTGTGAGTGGAGTGTCTTTTTTCTTGGGTGGGTGGCTCTTCTTCTCTTCCTGCCTTCCCTTTTTCTCTGTCTACGGAGGACGGGTAAGGGAGGAGGGAGGGATAGAGGGAGTGGACCAGTGTGTTTCTCTCTCGCTCGCTCAATTGTATATTCATGACCTGGTTCTTTCTTTCTAGACCCTCGCCGCCTTGCCAGCGCAACGGGGCCGGGAGAAAACTAGGTAGTTAGTTAGTTAGTGTCGATCTTGTCCGGACGATGGGCTAGATGTGTCTGTCTCTCTGGTCTCTGGGTTAGGTAGGTAGGTACTACTAGTAATCTCTCTTTTCGCCCTCGAAGCTATCACCATCTTGCCGTACCTAACTATGCCGGATGATGAGTGAGATGTTCCGATATAAGGTCAACATGGATATCCTCGTGCGCGGTAGGCTTGTGTAGGTACCTAGATAAGCAGCACGATACGTGAGGTAGATATTCAGATGTTTATTGTGTTGTTCTGGTCCGGATCATCTTTCAAGAACCCGCTGGAGGTCTACCTAGTATACGTACATACTCAGTGACACCCGGAGATATTGTCTTACAAGATACCTGCCGAGCCAGAGCCAGAACCAGACACATCGTTCGAGCCGCGATCGCACATATTCACATGTTTTTCTCGAATGTCTGTTTTCTCTCTCTCTCCTCTCTCGAGAGTGGTGGCAACTCAAGTCTCGCACGCACACAGAGGTTAAGTAAGAAGGAAGGGACGATGTGCAAATGTACATACGTGTGCGTGATATCCATCCTCACCAAAGGCGGGAGAGAGAGAGAGAGCGGCGCATATGCAATCGACATGTCAGGTACCGAGCATTATCACACACACACGACAGATAGCCGGCGATTTTCTCCCACGGCACACACACCGCACACACACTCATGCCAGAAGGCCCCACGAGGGAATAATGGGAGAAAAAACACACCAGCGCTTAATATATGTGTGTGTGGTTGTTGGGAAAAAAAGGGGGTTACGCTCGATTCGAGGAATGAACCGGGAAAAAAAAAGGGGTGGGGTGGGGAGTGGAAAGGGCGTTTACTCCGTATCGCTTTGTCGTCAACTTGTTGCGCGTGTGTGTTTTTCCCCACGGTATGCTATGCCATGCTCATGCTTCATGCCATGCATCCATCCATTGGGACATGTTTCTTCTTTGTTCGTCAATGGCGTTTTTTTTCCTGGGAAGGGAGGGGGGGGGGGATCGAGAAAAAAATAAAGTGCGGCGCTAGTTGTTGGGCTTCATCCTGCATTTCGTCTTGGAGAGACAGACAATCGGGTGCCGAGACCTTGTCTCATTCATCATCATCGTCGACCGAGGCCCCGGAGATTTCTAAGTCTCCCCGTGTTTGGCGGTCATGTCAAGTGATCGAAAACGAGAGATAGCCGAGTTGTAATGGCACCCAACTTTGACATGCTCGGCCTAACTAACGTAAACTTACATCTAGGTCGCATTCCGGTCTAACTAGCCAAGTCCAGTTCGGTTCGGGTTCGGGGGTGTGGTCTGCAGTGGTCTGGCGATCAACTTGGGGGCAAAAAAAGGAGCGAACACAAGGCGCTTGTTGGTCGGTCGCAAAGCAACCACCACCCAAGGAAGGGTCCCGCCAAGACATTAACAATACCGAACATGGCCATGCGGCCATGCGCTGCTCTCGAGGCCATGCGGCCTGTTGAGTCGACCCGCTTGCACAGGAAGGCGTGTGCAGGTCCGTTTGAGATCAAAGTTCGGGTCACACCCTTGCAGGGCCTTGCTGCTGGCAGCTGTTGCTGCTTCTTGAATGCCGAACCACAGACCAGAAAGTTGAGGAATGCGTGGTGCGTCCCTGTGCCTGTTCTCCTTGCAGCAACAGCAGTCGATCGCGCCGCCCCAAAAAAGGTTCCATCGCCCTGCGGCAAACATTCTCTGCATGATAGCGCCATAGTTTACAGTTTACGCCCTGAGTCCCTGACAGGTTGATGACTGCGCTCGCCACTTTGGCCTAGAGCTCCCTTGTTGAAGAGCACTCCGGATACGGAGAGAGGAGATCGAGTTGCAGTCTCGAATGGGAAAGGTACCAAACAGGCAGTCGATAAATACCTTCCTGGCTCGCACAGTCCGTATCGGGGATAACTAAAAGCGGGCCTCTTCTTGCGCATCCGCATTCCCCTGATGAAACGAGAAAAGCTGCTGTTGGGTCTTCTTGTCGTCGGATGCCAGAGAGGATAGTGTACGAGTAACACGCAAAATGTTCTGTGCTCCAGACAGAGAGAGAGACTTGTTGGAGCGCCGCCTTCTTCGGCTTGCCTCTTTTTGAGAGGTCTGGCGCGCCGCGCGCCCACCGCCCCTCCTTTCGGACCTTTCAGAAGCTTTCTCTTGCCGCCCGACACCCTTGCTTCGAGGAGGAGCTGTTTCGCGCACTCACCTCGCAAACAAGAGAAGAAAAAAACCCGGTCCCGAGGAGGAATCGCGAGCAGCCGGCAGCCAGCTGCAAACGGCCAAGCAAAAAAGCTGTTCGGGGAGAAAGAAATCCTTACCTTCTCCAATGTCGTGATCTCAGCCGCCAATCGCATGGGAAAGGGGTTGGTTGTAGTGTATGTGTAAAAGACCACATCAAAAAAACACCGACGTGAAAGGAGACTTTTGACGGAGGCTACAACCATTTGAGGAAACCTACCTCCGATTTTCCGCGCGGCTTCCCGTCCGTTCGCCCTGGCGAGAACTATCGACCGTACCGCTCATTAATACCCGTTAAACGATGCGGCGAAACCATGGGTGATAATGATGGGGGACAGTTGCAACGACCCAGCGTTGCAATTGCATATAGGTATATCTACAATCAAAAAAGCACAGACATGGCATTCCAAAGTCGTCGACGCCGCTGCTGTTGCAATGCTACCGGACTGAACAGGGATAAACCGACAAAACCACCGGCAAGGTTGAAGGTGTGTGTTGCTTTGGTGGGGGGCAGGATAAAAGACCTGAGAGCGGAAATTCGTCTGATCTCGTCGTCAGAGAGTGGCCGGTCGAAGGCCGCTTCAAACCGCAAGTGGTTCATGGTTGGCCATGGCGATGCAATGGTGCTCCATCCAAAGCTACACACCTCAATATCGTCATTCCTGTCAACAGGGCAATGGGTGGCAGAGGGAAGCGTTCGGTACGCTGAGGTATTTGGTAGCTGCGGGCCATATATTGAAGGCTCCAGCAAAAATCTTGCCGCCGATCCAACTCCAACGGGCTTCTCGAGAGTAATTGGTTGTCGTGAGATTCGCGTGGGCCGGTTGAAGGCATCATGAGCCTCAGAGAGGTGCAGTCTGGTGGATAGACGGCTGGTTTCGTCTTGATGACTTTGTCATGTGGACGCTACTTCGGCATCCGATGACCCCTCCTCCAGACGCGAGCTTGCTGCAAGACTCACCGTTCGACGACCTCAGTCTCGTCTCTCAACCGCCTGCGCCGCTCCATTGAGAGATGGCGTTCGCTGGAGGCTTGACGCAATTCGCTGGGGATATCGGCGCTAACACGGATCCAGATGACTCCTCCAGGATTCCGCCAGCCGTCAAACAATGGGGTTGTCGGCCATCGGGCAGCAACCGACCAGTGGGAACCCAGTCCGGCCACGGGCTGCTGTTTCGCTTGGGCCTCTCGTCGACACGGCTTTTCTGCCCAATGACGGCGCGCAACAAATCGACCCCAGCCCGGAAATTATGCCCAATGACAATCCTGGTCCGTCCTCCTCCAACGCCGTTGGACGATATCCGTAACAGACCCCGCGAGATAAGTTGGGCGAGTTGCAGCTCTCAACCCATTCACCACCTTTTGGCAGCCAAGGTGACTGGAAAAGTGCGTGGAAGCGGGGGGGAGAGAAGGCCCACCGGCTTGTCTTGTCGGTGGCTGCGGGGAGAGTCTGGGAGTCAACAGAGGAGCACCGATGACCGGCGATATGAGATTCGACCAGGGCGGGGGCTTCCGATCGTCTGGGCGGAATGGCGCAAAGAGATTTGACAACGAGGATCGATCTCGTTCGATGGGCTGGGTTTAGTGCAGTGACGAGCAAGGCTAACAAGTTAAATCTCGTTGGTCATTTGCTGGCCTTCACGCGGCCCGCAGCGGTCGGACTCGGGTACGGAACAGGCACGCCCTGCTCACCTTGTCTGGCTGTCCGCCCCATCGGTCGAGCCCTCTCGCCAGCGTTCCGAGCGTGGCTGGACCGAGTGTTGGCGTTGAAGATACGTGTAGGGCCCGCGCTGGCGAAAGGGACCGTTGAAGGGCCTCACGCAGAATATTCCACGGCCCATACCAGTGCGCCGCGGAAAGGGGTTTGTAAGCCGGGGGACCCTTCCCGCTGCGCAAGCGACACCTGAATTGATTATCCCGACGAGTGCCGCGATCCTCCGTGGGCGAGGCTCCGGCAGTGGTTGTCTGAGGTCAACGCGCCATTGTCTTGTCGCGGTTAACTAATCCGCCGTCCTCGAGGCGGAGACGCGATCTGACAGCCCAGGACCCCCCTCCCCCGTCTTTCCCCCTTGAGCTTTGGTTTAGGCGATAGTTAATCGGGGCTGGGGTACGCCCTTGCTCTTCTGTGCCCATCTCAATTCCAGTTTCTGTTGCGGCACCTGCGGCAAGTCGACGGAAGGGGCCAGTTCAGGGCGAGGCCCGACACGCTTTTTTGCTGTTGGAAGTCGTCAGCGGCGGTTCAGCCGCCAGCTGGCTCTGCGCCCGCGCCTGCGCCTGCGCCTGCGTTTGGGAGCGCCAGACGCCAGGCCAGGCCGGGCCCGAGATTGCAGATGAGATATTGCGGATGGGGGGGCTGCTGGCCCAGGGTTCGGCCAAAGAGGGTGTGTCTCGGGACGCTTCGACGGCGGCCGACTGCGATATTCTCATCCTCGGGCGACGCAGCCAGACGGCACCGAGACGACGCGGCGGCGTTATCGTGCTGGAGACTTCCAAGACTGCGGACGGGATCGGGTGCATTGGCAGAATGCATCGCTGCCAGGAACGGCCCTATGAGACGGCAAGGCCCCGGCCCCGTTGGCCTGCTTGACAGCACCGGGTGGGCCACTCGCTGCAGCGGCCACACACACCGCGAGCACACACCACTCACCTCTCGAGGTTAGCACCCCCTACGGTTTACGGATCCGTACTCTACGCTACACCTCTCCTCACCACCATCCTTCTCGCTGCTGCAAGCATGGAACCCTTTCCGGCCAGTGCGGCGGGACCCCTGCGAGGGCAGCGAGCTAAAATGCAAAAATCTGGGGGATGGGGATGGGGATGGGAGCCCTCGTCATGGGCCCCGAATCGTGAACCGCAGGCACAGGTCACGACAGCCGGCCACCAGCCAAACGGCGGCCAGAGGTTGCCCGCGCCGCTTTGATTCGCGCGCCGCAGCCTCTGCCGTCAATACCGGGGGCAACTATTGTCGCAGTGCTCCGTCTGGCATGCTATTGATAGGAGCTGAGGCGAGGGCGGCGATTGATAACGGCCGCTCGAGATGTGTAATAATGGATATGGAATGGATTATGGATTTGAAAATGGAAATTGAAGTTGCTTTTTTCGCCATCCGGGAAGGCGAGGCAAATAGACACGGCAGGTGTAGCTGAGTGCTCCCAGTGTTCCCAGCAGATGCGGAAGCTGCAGTCTGTCTGCCTGTCTGGCGCCTGTCGGTCGGGCCACAACTGCCAGCAAATGCCATGCTGAGGGCGGTAACAACGGTAGTTGGCCCCTCCACTCCACCAAATTCCTCTCCCACTTTTTAACACAGTAACCACTCGACCACTCCTGTTGCTGCTCACCGCCTGTGATGCGCCCCGGAGCGGCTGCCACTCGCTGTCCGTCAGCCGCGCCCCCGACTACGGAAATACACTAGGCCGACTGCTAGGCATGCCGATGTCCATCATCATCATGGATCCTGTCTCCAAGGCCCGATCCGGTCCCTGTCCATCGCCAAAACGGCCACGGCCAAAGAGCATGCTGACGTTGCTTTTTGCTCGAGAGCCCTTGCCGGTACCTGGGTACTCCACGCCTTCGTCCACAGACAGCAGCACTCCATGCTCGGCGCGGGTGTGGGAGGTCGACGCTAAATAACGTTAGCATTGATTCCCTCCACTGGTGCATCCCCGTCGACGACAAGGCCTCGTCGCCAGCCCTGCCCTCTTTGGCCGATCCGGCTGTCAGTCAGACTCACTCCTCTCCCCCCCCCTCCCCCCTTCCCCCGTGGCTGCCAGGGCGCCGCTGGGGCTTACCAGACCAGACCTCAATTCATCCGTCGCCTCCTCCCCTCTCTTGTTGCTGTGGCCCGCTTGCTGCCACTCCCTCGTCGGTGCCCTGGTCCTGGTCTTCTCCGACGTGCTCGCCTTCTGGTCTGCTCTCTCTCTCTCGACCTCCGTCGCGTCGAACACACCCCTCCCACACCCCCCTAACCTCACCCCGGTCTCCTCTCTCCCCCCTCCACAAAAAGAACCTGTGCCCCTGGCCCTTGCGAGGACCTACAAACATGCTTGCGGCCTAGCTATTCAAGTTGCCTACCTACATAACAGTAACAGGTAGCCCGGGCGCGGCCGTCCATCAGATGCCCGGTCTTCTGTGCGTCTGACTTATCTCAACCCAGCTCCAGCAGACGTCGGACTGCATTGCGGCGCCTGCTCTGCAGCCGACTGTCGTCTTACTGGTAGATCTCGACTTGTTTGCTGCCGCTACTTGCTTCTGCGGATGCTGCTGCGTCTCCCGGACCCTTCGTCGGGCCTCCCTCACTCACGACGGCTACCGCTGCTGCTCAACTCGGCTCGTTGATGTCGTCGACGACGAACGCTCCTTCGGCCTCCGAGTCCCGGGTACCCACCCAGCATCTCCTCCCGGCCGTGCCGACAGCTCCCGGGTAGACGAAAGACGACGAGAACAACTAGAGACCCAAGAGCGTGGTGAGCCGTGTTGTTGTCCCGTGTATTTGTCGTTCCCAGGGGGTGCGTCCCGTCGTCGACAAAGGCGGCTACGGTTATCTCGACACGCGCTCCTCTGTCCCCGGACCTGCACTCTTGACCCGCGCTTCTCGAGGGGGGAGACCTGCCGAGCGGCCACCCTGCAACGCTGCTGCAGCTCCAGTGCGACACAGCTTCCGGCCTTTCCCAGACTTACACACATTCGAACTTCGTCCACGGCCAGACCGCCTTGCATACTCGACCTCAGGCACCAATTGGTCCGTTGTATCATGCAGGTTGTCTCCTGAGTCGGTATTGCGCACCCCATACCTGACCGGCTTGTTCCCCCCGCGACCCGAGTTGCTAGAAGGCTTGGTCTGCCTCCCCCCCGACACAGTGGGCTCGGGCGCAGTAACCACTCGTGCCCTTTCGGACGACCTCAACACCTTCCCCGCCGCCGTGCTGGCCAGTGCTTTTCTGCCTGACCTCCTGCTTACCCAACAGCAGCCGCCGACGGACCGCCGCCTTCTCTTGCCCCGGTCTCGCGTCGACTGGAATCAACCGCCAGGATGCATAACCAGATCATTGCCACGACGGCCATGGACCAGGACGCTCACCTCGCCCCGGACAACTCATATAGTAACGAGAGCTGGGTAGACATGAACTCATACCACCAGACGTCGATGCCCGACTACGGGGGACAATATGGCTACATGCCGCCCATCACCACACACGGGCTGTCTTCAAACCACGGTCTTGCTCCGACGACCCATGGACTACCCTCGGAATCCCTGAGCCGGATGCCGCCGCCGCCTGCTCCTCAACACCCTCAGACTACTCATGCGCAGCTTCCGATGCTCATGATGCCCCATGCGACATGGCCGAGCATGCTAACGAACCCAAACAACTATGGACAGCATTCCGCACCCATGACGATACCCCCCGTGACTGCGCCGCTGAAGCCCTCCAAGCTGCCTGCAATTCAGACGCAACCGAGGAAGACACTGACCGACGAGGACCGACGAGCCATGTGCCAGTATGCTGAGGAGCATCCCGGCGTTAAGCAGACGGATATCGGGGCTCGTTTTGGTGTCGAAAGAAGGTAAGAGACGAAGACGTGGTTGCAGTGCCCGCCTCGTCATGGTATCCAGTCTAACGCAGTCGTCAGTACCGTATCCAAGGTCTTGCGCCACAAGGAGAAATACCTTGGCCAGGAGGATAGGAGCAGCTCTCCCATCAAACGCAGCAAGGGCAAAGGGGTAGACATCGAAAAGGCCCTCACCAACTATCTAAAGAACGCCCAGAAACGGGGCATCGCCGTGACTGGCGAAGATCTGAAGGAGAAGGCGCACAAGTTCTCGTCGACGATGGGCTCCGCCAACGACAGCTACAGCAAGACCAACTCTGCCTGGCTCGACAAGTTCATGGTCAAGCACAACATAGGCCAAGGAAGATTGATGCGCCGAGCATCTGAGACTAACATTCCCGATAGCGCCCGTGCTTCGCCATCGCTGAGCGCCTCGCAGCCTTCGAGCGCCATCTCCCCAGCTTCTCCTTCTGCTCACCTGTCTCCTTCACCGCTCTCGGCGAACCGGAGTGAGGAGGATAAGGACAGCATCGGTAATTTCATGGACTTCAACTCTCCGACGGGTGCCTACAAGCATGCCAACTCGCAAAGCACCACTTCTCTGTCGAGTGCTTTTACTGACACGGCAGCGTCGTCGTTTTCAGGGAGCGCATTGAGTCCTACAGCCTCGTTCAACTTCTCGCCCGACCCGAATGTCGGCGGTTTTCTCACGGACCACAACAGACAGATGGCTCCTTTGGGCGGCCCTGCCTCGAATTTCCAGCGACCGCGGAGCCAGACGTTTCCCACCTTGGACCTCGAGTATATGAACCAGGCGCAATCGACGGAACCTCTTACGCCCAAGTATCATGTTTCCTCGACCGCGCCGTCTTCGGCGTTGGAGTCGCCCGCGAACGAGGTCAATGGGCCGCCTTTCAGTCTCAACTCGACGGTGACATCGCCGCAGCTCCGCCACAGCAGCAGTAACAGCAGCATGACGGGTCGGGCCGCGAATTCAGCGACGGCAAGCGCCGTAGGGTCGTCTCCGAGCTCTCCTACGCAAGAAGACGCTCGGAAGGCTGCCGATACCCTGCTCTCGTTCATCCAGAGTGCAAGCGGGTTTGTTGACCAGAACGAGTATCTCGCTGTTGTTCGCCTGACCGAGAAGCTTCGGATTCATCAAAACCAGCTTAGCAAGGCCATGTCGCACGGGATGGGGGGACTCTCGCGCATTCCCGAAGGGGACAGCGAGATGCCAAATGCTCCGCCGGTCGCCATGGTTAAGACGGAGTCGACGATGGCGGGCTGAGGGCCAGAGAAGCAAGATGCGGGCGATGGAGGTGGGTGGGAATGTTTGACGATTGCTGCTATTGGCAAGCGTCATCCATAGCCAGCCCAAATTACGAAACAGGACTGCCATTATTATACCGACACACACTGCGCGTTTTGGCTTCACGCACTCGACGGTTTTCTTTCCGAGCTTCAGGAGTAAACGATTTTCAACGTCTCACGACTGCATTGGTCGTTCGGCCACGACGACCAAAAACATACATACACCCACTTCGCGATTACATATAAACCGTACCCTATCTGCTAATGGATCTGCATATACCCCCATATGGCGCTCTTCGAGTCACGGCCTTGTCACCTTCATTTTTACTCCCCAGACGGGGAAGACTTTTTGCGCTCACGCGAACGAGGGTTCAAAAACCGGCTCCCGACTTTTTCCTCCGACTTGCCGCTCCCGCTAGTTTGTCGTTTCCGGATCACCTCGGTTTTTCGATTTTCCTGCTGGTCCCCTTCGGAGCTATCCAGGTTTTTCCTCCTAGTCACTTGTCCACACGGATGGGTGGTTGGGACTGGTTCTGCTGGGATATGGACCCTTTTGGTTTTCTTATTTCTCTTTCTCGTGTATAAGTACGGCGGGCGTTACGTGCATTCTTTCTATTTCTTGGTGTATACATGAGCACGAGGGGGTGTCGGGGTTATCGTGTGTCGTCTTGGATATCGAAGGGGGGTGGTTGAAGAGGGGGCCCCGTTGGAAAACAACGACACAGGCGATGTGAACTGGCCCGTTGCTGTGACCCTTTGAGCAGTGAGGACGTTAGGGGAAAAGAAGAAGGGAAAGGCTCGCAAGAGTCACGGGGAGTTTTTCTTCAAAGCTGGGATCAGAGCGAAGCAAGCGTTGTTTGTCTTTTGGTCCTTTTTTTTTCTGGTCGACTTTTGGCACGTTTCTTGGGTTGCGCTGGGCTAGTCTGGGATGGGGAGATGGGGAGATGGGGAGAGGAGAGGGGAGGCTATCTGTTGAACTGGACTTGATGGTATGTACAATACATAATCTCGTACCAACCACCTCGTCAGGCTCGATTCGCCCATGGATGATGGGAATTATCATGGGGGCAATGGGCAATGGGCAAATCATGAGAGAGGTAAAGAAGGGAAATGGTGTATCTCCTTTGTGCCGTCATCTAGGACCAGCTCTTTACAACGGAAGGCAAACTGCTATTCTCTCTCTCTCTATCCCCCCCTCTCTCTTCTAAGCTATGATTGATGATTGAATATTTGCTTTTTGCGGCCGTGAAAAATTGCAAAGTTTCAATGACAAGTACCCATGTGTAATGTGTAAGGGGGACGTTTTTATCCCGCTGGCCCGTCGTGGTGGGTGTGGTGTGTAGGGTACCATTGACGATTCTGACAACGAGAAATCGCGGTAAAAGTCGGACCTTTTCCGACCATTCAAATCTCCAAGGATATTATCATACACACACACTACGACCCCAGCGGGTGTTAATTCCTTTATTTGAATCTATCTACCGGCCGCAATCGGGCAGGGAATGACCAAGAGAGATTCAAGTGGGTAGCCTTTCGGCCCACAAGCCTATGACACCTTTTTCTGCGAGCTCGGGCATGAGGCGCACCAGGATCAGCTCTACCATGCTGTAGACGAGGTGCTTGTTGCAGTAGGCATCGCTGAAGACATCCAGGATGCCTCGCTCAATCTCGTCGAGTATCCTCTCTTCATCTTGGTCGGGATTGTCGGTGTGTTGAGCACCATCTGGCGGTGCTGCATGTTTGATTCCGGTTGTTGTCCGCATGGCTAGCGCCGATGCCTGACCGCCAACGCCGCCGCCGCCGCCGCCTTCTTCCCTGTTATTCCTCGGCGCGGTCCGCGAGCCTCTTTGCTCTGCGGTCAAATCACGAAATTCAGTGGGCGAGACAGGGGAGCC
This sequence comes from Echria macrotheca, assembly GCA_030411725.1. Classification (NCBI taxonomy): domain Eukaryota; kingdom Fungi; phylum Ascomycota; class Sordariomycetes; order Sordariales; family Schizotheciaceae; genus Echria; species Echria macrotheca. The sequence continues at coordinate 393,053 of MU839841.1, read as the reverse complement.
AGGCCCTTGCCCATGCTGTTGCCGCCAGCGCGCCGATCCCTCTTGTTCCCCTCCCGTCACCGCTTGCGGAACGATAGCGCTAGCGCCAGCACTAGCCTGCGGCCCGCCGCCTTCCTCCTGGCCAGCAGCTGGATGACCTGCTCCGGAAGGCGACGACGATGCGAACAGGTGCCCGTTGAAAAACAGCCTCCCCGCAACGCCGCCTACCCCTCCCCTCATCGGGACAAGTGCCCAAAGAGCCCTAGCGCATCTGCGCCGCAAGGCAAGCAGTGCCGCCTCGGAAGCGGGCGCGACCAGGGTGGACGTGCCAGGCATGTTGTTGGGGAAGAGGGCACCGCGCACGTTGCGGAGGAGGGGGGGTAACCCAGCGGGATCGAGCAAGTACCGGTGGATACCATACGAGAGGAGCCTGTGTGGTTTTGACAGATACGTCTTTCGTCAGTCCTGGGCGGGGGCAATGCCATGCGAACAACTTGATTCGAGCACAATTAGGAGAAAATAAAGACGTTTTGCAGCGTTTCATGCGTGGGGGACGGAAAGGGGGAAGGGCTGCGAGCGGGAAAGGTGTGGATGAGGGGTCCGGTCCCTTCGTGAGTGAGACTGTTTCTCCATGGCGTGTGGTGTGTGGTAATTGAAGGAGAGACACTGTCTTGGAACTCGGAACAGCGGGAATGCGTGGGCGTGAAGACTCGAACCACGCAGCCAGGCCGGTCTGGGCAACGTCCGAGCGGCCACCAAAACCTGGGAATATCGCGCTAAACACATCGGTCGCGACCGCGATGCCAGCATCCGAACTTCGCGACAAGCGAAGGCGGAATCAGGAACACGGCATTGACACCGCAAAATTGGGACCGTCAATGAGGACGTCGAAAAATAGCTTCACCACCCTTGTGCGCGAGGCTTGCTAGGGGGCTCGCAAGAGCCAGAAAGGGACCAGAGCTCCTTTCGTTTCAATGCGGGGGATACAGGGAGCCGAGAGATGGTGGGGAGATGCTGACATGGCCGCCATGATAATCGGCCGGCGGGCGTCGGAGACGCTGGCACTGGCGCCGGAACCGAAACGTGCCCTTGGACGGTCGCAGGTCACGGGGGGGATGGATTAACTATCGCAAATCGCGCGTGGGTGCTGCGGCAGTCCGGGAATGGTGTTGCGAACCTCATGGCTGTCCGGTTGCGACGGCTGAACCGGAGCTACGAGAGAAACGATGCTCGACTTGACTCGCGAGCCACCATGCAACTCCAAGATTGCGCACTCCGGGGAACTTCGGCCTCGAGGTGAGACACCGGAAGTGAGCTGTCATTCGATTGTGTGTTCCTCGGCTCGCAGCACTGGCGGGGGAGAAGATGGCATCCATCCAGGAAAGGACAAGGCCCATCGGGGATCTGTCGTGAGAGCCAGTATCGAGATGCTCGGCCACGGGCGACAAACACGGGATCCTGTGGGGCGGTACGAAGCGCGACAAAGAGCCGGCGACGAGGTCCCAGGAGGAGGTGGGATGCGACAGCTCTGTTGTTGGAGGGCGTTGGGGATCCCTGCAGGCTCTGTCGAGGTCGGCGCGTAGAGGAGACATGTTGATGGCCCGTTTAACAAGCCCCACGACGACCGTCGTTCAATGGGACGCGGCCAAGACCCGACGGCCGTCGCCATTGGCCCGCCATTTTGAGGTCCAGATGCGGGTCGCTCGAGGGAGGGCATGCGGAGGCATGCGGTCGCCGATTCGGCCGCAGCATGTCTGCGAGGTGTGGCCCGCTGCATCCTGGCCTTTTTCCCGAAGCCTTGCTCCCGGCCAGGCACTGGAAAACACGCCGTCTGATCGCCCGTGCTTCAGCAGTCCAAGGTCTCCCAGACTTCTGGCATTGCAGCACGCTGCGGAGCCCGTGGTTGCAACGCTGCCGTGTGCACTTGCACTGACAGATGTGATTCGCGCCGCAATGTGGCACGCCCCCAGATCCAGTGACCGCAGCGCCATGCAGTGTGACAACTCTAATCAGCGAAAAGGGGGTTGAGAGAGCCGAGAAAAGGAAGCTATTCGCTTACCTGTCCAGTCTGCCGTCAACATCAGCTATTCGTCCTGGCCCAGTCATCGTGATCCACTGCCCAAGGGAGAGCGTGCCGTGTAGCCAAGGCATCCGCGCATCCAGCTCCAAAAGATTTGATATCGCGGCCCAGCATCGAAATGCGAGCACTGGCGTCTTGACTGGCTCTGAAGCTGTCTCGAGCGAGCTAGTGGCCCGCATGGGCTCCAGACCGGCCTTCTGATGGGCCATCTTCTCGTGTAGCCCGTCGCTGGCTGAGACTCGAGTGGGGACGGACCGCGAGACAACCAGGATGGCGAACATTGTCCTGAGGAATGATGTCGCCAGAAAGCACCACTGCAGGATTGTCCAGAACAGGGTGTGCATCGTCGATATGCCGCCGCTGCCCGAGGAAGACCCTGTGTCGGCGAGCTTACCAGGAACACCCTCGTTGCTCGACGCTTTCCGCTGCAGGACTGTTCGGGATGCGATGATGAGAACCTCATATATCAGCCACGGCTCCGATAGTTTGTTGGCGACTGCATTGGCGATGACTAGCTCCGAAAGTATCTGGCCAACCAGAGCAGTCAAACAGTCATTCTCGAGATCCTCGGTTGGCAGCAGGACGGCGAGAACCGCGTGGACCAGCAACTGACGATAGGCCACCTCGTTTTCGCTTTGCTGCGCGATACTCGCGCCATCGCCTGGGCGGGGCACCGGAGAGAGGGCAGGCAGAGGACACAGAGAATGGTAGATCTCCCTAGGGTTGGTCTGTAGAGGGTGATGGACAATGGGGTCGTGTGCCGTCCGGTAGGCTACAGCTTCCCGAGTTAGTGGGCCAGCTCTGGATCGCAGCTATGGTGGGGAAACGGGCTAACCGGTGATATGTCTGTCAAGAAGATCGGGCAGCTCGTCGAGTAGCAAGCTCTCAAGATCCACCTTCCGCACCCGCTGCTCGAGAGCCCGTGTGACGTGGGCAATGGTCTGGACTATTTCGGCGACGAACGTCTCGTCAGGCGTGATCTTGCTGTACCAGTTCTGGACGAATTCCCGCAGGATGATGGCTATGAGTGCATAGAGCTGCAAGTCGACGTCGTTGCGGCTCGTGAGTGGTGGCAACAGCTCGTCGAGGGGCGGCGAAGGGCCCTTGCCCTTGTCGAGATGCTGCGGACAGAGGGTTCTCCGGATCAGGAAAGCCGTCGCGCGGTCTCCAAGTGGATCTGGTGTTGCCGCACGCGGCCCTCGCCGCGCTGCTGGTTGCTGTTGGCCATTTCCCGGAGGGATCTGAGTCTTGGAAGGACGCGACGTCGACGCCGACGTCGTGGCTGAATCGGAGCTGGTGGTGACGGCGGGAGGCGCATTCGGTCGCGGGGTCGGCACTCGCGCTGGACTCGGTGCGGCCGTCGTCATTCTCGCATTCAGCTCGGAGGCTTCGATGTCATTTTCGGTCGGGCATCCGTGCTCTCGATTTTGCGGAGGAGTTGGTTGCCCTCGTCGTCCCCGGACTGCGAAAGAAAGACGCAGGTGCAGTCGGATGCTGGGTCCTCGCTTATCTGGCTGTTGGCTAGCTGCATCATCGTCTCGCATTAGGAAGGCGGTGAAGCGCTTGCATGCTTTCCGACCGACTGCCGACCCCTGACCCAGTGTCCCAGACTTATCGGTTTGTGAATTGGATAAACCATCGGGATGTTAAGGCAAACATGCAGATAGATTATTTACCAGCTGTTATGTCCATTTGGCCATTTCGTGGCCCTCAGCAATAAGATCGCTTCGGGTCTTTCACACTCGCTGATACTACGACAACTACATGCATTTATGTCAATGAGATAGACGACATCAAAGTGGATGTGAACCATTGGCGGATGCGTGTTGGCTGAATACAAATATTGTACAGGATGTATCGGCGTCTGCCGCGGGTATTTTACATCATTATCAAGACGACTTGTGCGTTGCCTCGTATCTAGCAGAGCCGAATAGTTAGCCATCATCCAGCCTACACCTCTAGATGGGTCTGTTGTAACGTACCTCTTTCCCCTGAATGCCCACACTCCCCAGTTGCCTGCGCTGATATCTTGTGGGTCCATATCATTCAAGTCCCAACGAAGACTGCGGAATGTGTTTTCGCCCGGCTCCAGCAGAATATCGAACTCTCCGGCCGCCGTTCTGTTTACCCAGTCGATATCTCGCTCCATGTCAGCCTGTGTATAGCCGGTCGCAATGATCGGGGCTTTGGTTTCAAGTAGGAGAGGCAGCGTCTCCTCCCACTCATGAGAGCTGGCGGGGTGACCCAGGCCCGGGTGGAACAAAACGAAGCAGTCGAAATAGGGGTCGTATGGGTGGAAGTAGCTTGTCTTGTGGATAGTGTGGTAATAATCCACAATCGTGCTGATCTTCATCGTAGGCCAAACCCGGTCCTCGACGACAGCACCCCAGGGATTGACCGCGGTGCGTGGCGGGAGCGGAAATTCGTCATCTCTGTTGGCCATGCTTTCGGGCCCGATGAATATGAGGTGAAACTTGGATCGCGGGAAAAGATGCGCAAGCTGGATCCAAGCGTCTCGAGGGAGCGATGACTCGGCTCGAGCCCCGAGAATGAAGATGCGAACCGGCGGAGGTTCCACTCGGAGACCTTTGACATCCTGGCCGCCTCCTGACCTTGGAGGGTGGAGGGTATACCGCAAAGCTAGGACAATCAGTATGGTGAAAGCGGGTTTCGCGCAGCACAAACTTACCGCTGAAGCTCTTCAGGCCCTCCACAGTCAGCCTGCCGCCTGACTTGATATCGTATGGGCTGAGCTCATGAAGCACACTCGCAATAGTAATCGGGTACGTCAACAGTCTCGTCGCCTGCCTCATGCTTCGGTCGTCATTGATGGCTTGAAAGGCGCGGGTGTACAGGAAAGTATCCCAGTTCGTCATGTTGACCAATGCCTCTTCAATCTGAGGCCCAGCATATTCGAACTCGGGGAATCCTCTCCCAGAGCGCAGATCGTGGTCGTCCTCGTTGATCTGCCGCAGGGTGTCGCAGATCTGGAGATGCGCCTCATAGTCGTCCGCCCAATGCTCCTTGCTGCAATATACGGGGATGCCACAATCGGGACACTCAAAGTCGACATGTGCCGGAGCGCCGGAGTCGTGGTGCTCGTGATGCGGACAGCTTGCGTGCTGTCGGATGAAGGCCGCGCGACGCCGAATCTCGGGAATGGGCGAATTGGTAAACGAATGGAACAAGTCGTTGGGGGCAAGCACCGGCTTCTCCGTGGCCTTATTCTCCAGCTGCGAGGATTTACGGCTGCCACCAAACAGACGCTGAGCTAAGCTGGACGAGAAACGGCGAGACTGGGCGGTCGGGACGGGGCCGACGACGGGGACGAGACGGGCGAAGGACTCGGTCCTGGTGGGCGAGTGTAGCCATCGTTGCGGCGGCGCTTGCAGGAGGCCATTGGGCCGCCTGCTTTGTCGTACGAATCTGCTGGAGCATCGTGTACATAAGCTAGAGAGCGAAGAGCGCACTGCGAGGTCGGTGGGAGGAGCCATGGCCGGCCGAGGTTTGCGACGAAAAAGCGATCAACTTTTTGGAGAAGCAGTCGTGGTTCCATCCCGGGCCAATTACAGCGCGGGTTTCGACCGTGTAGCTTCAGCCACAGATCGCCATCCCGCAGCAAATTTGGGATGCGTTGTGCGGGGCGTGGCTGGTGAGGCTCAAGCTCCCAGGCGCCAACCATATTTTTTCTCGACGTGCAATGTACTTTACCACGATATCCACCTCCAGAATTTGTACACGACAGCACACGGTAGATCTACAATCATCCGTCGATAAAAGCAGCTTTCACCTCCGCAAAGCCGCGCAGGCTGACTGCGCACCGCTGCAGCCATGGCGACGACTTCGAATATGTTTCTCTACTCGCTCACCATCCAGCCGCCGACCAACATCTCGCAGGCGCTGCTCGGCCAGTTCTCCGGGACCAAAGAGCAACAGATCATCACGGCCTCGGGCTCCCGTCTCACTCTCCTTCAACCCGACCCCCGTCAAGGAAAGGTGAACACGATCCTATCCCACGACATTTTCGGGATCATTCGCGCCATCTCTTCCTTCCGTCTCGCCGGAAGCCACAAGGGTAAGTTCCTCTCCCTCCCACCCGCCACGAGGACAGTTAGTGATTCTGGACCCGGCCCTCAGCTCCGGCAGAGTGCGTCTCTGTCTATTCCGGCTCGGGATCTACAGGCCTTCCTCGCGGCACCGTGCCGGGGAGTGATGGTTGCTAAAGTTTTGTGTCTGCAGACTACATCATTCTTGCGACTGACTCGGGTCGTATTGCTATCATCGAGTACCTCCCCAAGACGAACAAGTTTTCGCGTATCCATCTAGAGACGTTCGGAAAGTCAGGAGTACGGCGTGTGATTCCGGGGCAGTACCTCGCCGCTGATCCGCGCGGCAGAGCGTGCTTGATCGCATCCGTTGAGAAGAACAAGCTCGTCTACGTCCTGAACCGCAACGCCCAAGCCGAGTTGACCATCTCGTCACCACTCGAGGCGCACAAACATGGCGTCTTGGTTTTGTCTCTCGTCGCCCTGGATGTTGGCTATGCTAACCCTGTATTCGCCGCGCTTGAGATTGACTACTCGGAAGCAGACCAGGATCCCACCGGCCAGGCTCGCGATGAAGCGGAGACACAGCTGGTATACTACGAGCTCGACCTAGGTCTGAACCACGTCGTTCGAAAATGGTCTGACACGGTGGATCCTACATCTTCACTGCTATTCCAGGTCCCCGGCGGCAACGACGGCCCCAGCGGGGTCCTGGTCTGCGGCGAAGAAAGCGTGACTTACCGACATTCTAACCAAGAAGCTTTTCGCGTCCCGGTTCCTCGGAGACGAGGGGCTACCGAGGATCCGCAGAGGAAACGAGTCATCGTTGCAGGGGTAATGCACAAGCTCAAGGGGAGCGCTGGTGCCTTTTTCTTCCTTCTTCAGAGTGAAGATGGTGATCTTTTCAAGGTCACACTCGACATGGTGGAAGACAGCGACGGAAACCCTACCGGAGAGGTCAAACGCATCAAAATCAAATATTTTGATACGATTCCTGTGGCATCCAGTCTTTGCATCCTGAAGAGCGGTTTCCTTTTCGCAGCATCCGAGTTCGGCAACCATCATTTCTACCAGTTTGAGAAACTTGGCGACGACGATGAAGAAATCGAGTTCTCAAGCGATGACTTCCCCGCTGATCCAAAAGCCCCCTATGATCCGGTCTATTTTCACCCTCGACCATTGGAGAACCTGGCTCTCGTCGAGAGCATCGACTCGATGAATCCCCAAGTCGACTCCAAAGTTGCGAATCTGACGGGCGACGATGCTCCCCAGATTTATACCGTCTGTGGAAACGGGGCGAGAAGCACATTCCGCATGCTGAAACACGGTTTGGAGGTCTCCGAGATTGTCGCCTCCGAGCTGCCAGGCACACCATCTGCGGTTTGGACCACGAAGCTTACCAAGTATGACGAGTTTGATGCCTACATCGTTCTCTCGTTCACCAACGCGACCCTTGTCCTCAGGATAGGGGAAACCGTCGAAGAAGTCAGCGACAGCGGGTTCCTGACGGCCGTACCAACGCTCGCTGTGCAGCAGCTGGGCGAAGAGGGCCTGATACAAGTACACCCAAAGGGCATCCGGCACATCGTCCGGGGACGGGTCAACGAATGGCCATCGCCGCAGCATCGGTCAATTGTCGCCGCCACCGCCAATGAGAGCCAGGTTGTCATCGCGCTCAGCTCGGGCGAGATCGTATATTTTGAGATGGACTCGGATGGATCGCTGGCCGAGTATGATGAGAAGAAGGAAATGTCGGGGACCGTCACCTGCCTAAGCCTTGGCAAAGTTCCAGAAGGTCTGAAGAGGAGTTCATTCTTGGCTGTTGGGTGCGACGACTGTACCGTTCGCATCCTCAGTCTCGACCCCGAGTCGACGCTGGATATGAAATCCATCCAGGCTCTCACTGCCGCCCCGTCAGCACTGTCCATCATGGCCATGGAGGACTCGTCTGGCGGAACAACCCTATATCTCCACATCGGGTTACATTCAGGAGTTTATCTCCGGACGGTTCTTGACGAAGTCACTGGAGAGCTGACAGACACACGGCAAAAGTTCCTGGGTCCGAAGCCTACCAAGCTTTTCCAAGTGCTAGTTCAGAACCAACCCTGCGTTTTGGCACTCAGTTCCAGACCATGGCTTGGTTATGTCGATCCGCTCACTAAGGGTTTTATGATGACGCCGCTGAGTTATGCCGAGCTTGAATATGGCTGGAATTTCAGCAGCGAGCAATGTCTAGAAGGCATGGTAGGGATCCATGCCAATTTCCTCAGGTCAGTTACTATGTTACTCCCTTCTTTCCCTCGGCGGTTTATGATGAGAAATGGGATTACCGGAGCCCTAGGGCTGTGAGGTTTGATACATGCTTGCAAGCATATCAATTGTTCCTTCTGACGCTACCCCTTATTGTCCATCCGACAAGCACAGCACTGCACATGAACCTGCGCTGACCATCCACAGGATCTTCACAATTGAAAAGCTCGGGGACAATCTGATCCAAAAATCGATCCCGCTAAGCTACACGCCGAAGCGCCTGGTCAAACATCCCGAGCAGCCTTATTTCTACACAATCGAGTCGGACAATAACACCCTCCCTGCCGAACTGCGTGCCCAACTTTTGGCGCAGCCGAATGCCGTAAATGGCGATGCAAAGATGCTGCCGCCAGAAGATTTTGGGTACCCTCGCGCGAGAGGTCGATGGTCCTCTTGTATTAGCGTCATTGATCCCGTAAGCGAGGAGCCCGCAGTCCTGAATAGGATAGAGCTCGATGGCAACGAGGCAGCCGTCAGTGTGGCGGTTGTTTCATTTGCCAGCCAGGAAGGGGAAAGCTTCCTGGTTGTCGGTACCGGGAAGGACATGGTCCTGAGTCCTCGGCAGTTTTCCGAGGGATACATCCATGTGTATCGATTCCATGAAGACGGGCGCGACCTAGAGTTTATTCACAAGACGAAAGTCGAGGAACCTCCCATGGCGCTGCTTGCGTTCCAAGGCCGCCTTCTCGCCGGTCTTGGCAAGACGCTGCGTATTTACGACCTGGGTCTGAGACAACTGCTCAGAAAGGCACAGGCCGACGTGGCACAGAACGTGATTGTGTCGCTCCAGACCCAAGGAAGCCGGATAATCGTGGGCGATGTCCAGCAAGGCGTCACTTACGTCGTGTATAAGCAGGAAAGCAACCGGCTTCTCCCTTTTGCCAACGACGTGATTAACCGGTGGACGACATGCACCGCCATGATGGACTACGAATCGGTTGCCGGAGGCGACAAGTTCGGCAACGTGTGGATTCTCCGATGCCCTGAAAAGGCCAGCGCGGAAGCCGACGAACCGGGATCGGAAGTCCACCTCATCCACGGCCGAGACTACCTGCATGGCGCACCGAACCGTCTGAACCTAATGGTGCATTTCTACACGCAAGATATACCGACCAGCATCTGCAAGACAAATCTTGTCGTGGGTGGGCAGGATGTCCTGCTCTGGACCGGCATTCAGGGGACCATTGGCGTACTTGTCCCGTTCGTCAGCAGGGAAGACGTGGATTTCTTCCAGAACCTGGAGAACCATATGCGGAGCGAGGACCCCCCGCTTGCAGGGCGCGACCATCTTATATACAGGGGCTACTATGTCCCGGTCAAGGGTGTTATTGACGGTGACCTCTGCGAGAGATTCAGTCTGCTGCCCAACGACAAGAAACAGATGATCGCTGGTGAACTCGATCGTTCGGTCCGGGAGATCGAACGGAAACTTTCGGTATGCTTTCATGTTCCTCATTGCACTGATGGTGGAAAGAGCTAACGTTTTGGTGCAGGATATCCGAACTCGATCCGCCTTCTAGGCACAATTTTATGACAGGCTTGGATTTTATAAATCGAGCAGGACTCGAAGGTGTGTGTGTATTCTACCAATGGAGCGGGCGCTATGGCGGGTGGCGTTATGTCTAAGGATGATGGGAAACGAGTGCACGGCCTGCATCTGACGTTTTAGTTTAGCAGCCCTTGGGTTTTCAAAAATAAATAAAAGACACACATTATACCCCCTCCACCGCTCTTTCGCCGGGCTAGTCGTCTAGCGTGTTCTTCTTGCGGAATAGGCCCGACTGCTACCCAGACCGCCTCTGGGACATTTTCCCACTGACGAGCCGGCCTATCCGACTCGGGTTTCCATCCCGGCCGCCGCTCCTATCGAGCGGGTGGTCCCGCTCCCACGCCTCGTCGGCCAAGTAAGCATCAACAGCGTCTTGGAAATCATAGTCTGCCTGCTCGAGGTACAGGACGGCAACCTCGTAGTCGGCGACCTTGCAGGCGACCATCCACCGGCGTATCTTGGCCTTGCGGGCCTCCTCCTCCTCGCCCTCGACGGGGCGGGGCGAGAGGCTGACGCCGTGCGGGTAGTGGGTGGCCGGGATTAAGATGGTGCGCCGGGCGGCGAGCAGGTGGTCGCTGGCGAGGTTATTGGCGCGCCTGAGGGCCACGGCGGGGACGCCGTAGCGGAGGGAGAGGGAGGTGACTGTGTCGTCGGCGTGGTCTAGGAAGTGGAGCGTGTCTTGGACCCCTTCTTCGTCTGGTGCTAGGGTTGCTGCTGCTGCTGCTGCTGCTGCTTTCTCTGGGTCTGATGGGATGGGGCTGCTGATGTGCCGGGGTGCTGGGTGTGCCGGCGGGGTTAGGGCTTCTGGCTTGCCGGGACTGGGACTAAGACTGGGACTGGGGCTGGGGCTAGTGCTGGTCGGGTCGGTAGGTCTTGGGTCTGGGGCTGCCGCCGCTGGGGGAGGAGGAGCCGCAAAGGGGGTGTAGGGTGGGGGAGAAGGTGAGGCGGAGGCGGGATTGGCGGTGACGGCGGCGTAATATGACGGCAGCTGATCCCTGGGACTGCTTCTCCGTCCTCGGGATTCCAGGACCGGGGGTGGCCTGGACGAAGAGGAAGGGAGCTGGCAGTAGGGGCAGTAGGATCTGAATCGTGGGTTTTTCTGTATTCGTGGTTGCAGAATCGTCGTGTCAGATATCATCTCATCGTACATGATGGATTGTGTAACACAAACAGTACAGAGAAGGCAGATAACAACAGGCAGGCAGGCAGGCAAGCAAGCAGGGGAGTCTAGGTATGGGACAGGGGGACAGGGTAGAGAGAGACATGGAGAGTAAGGTAGTAATAGGCAACTTGCATCTTGACAATGGCCGCATATCACACGGGCACAGCATTCTAGACGTCGGTTCGACGGGGCCAGCAACGGCTTCTCGGTCGAGGCCTCTGGGGAGCAGGGCAGGACGGCAGGGACGGCAGACAGCAGCGTCGCACAGGTGCAACAGGCCAGGTCCATGTCTTGTCGTGTTTTATTGGAGAATGACCAACGGCGAGGAATAAATAGTTAGGGTGATTGGAGACGGGGCGGGATCAACGAGGAAGAAGAAAGTGTGCCGGAGGTGGGCGGGGTTACTCTTCTTCCAATGGTTTATTGTCGTGTGGTTGGTTGAGAGTAAGTGCCTGAAGGAAGAAAAGGAAGAAAAAGGATACAAATATTTGCAGTGTTGCTTATTATGATGATGATAATGATGATGAATGCGGCTAACGCCAGAGTCCCGATATACTCGTGTTACGACGGCGTTATGGTCTACTGTAAGTGGCGGATTTCTTCCGGGTTTGACAGCATCGAGGCGACGAGGAAACGTTGTCCCGCAGTGGGGGTTTATCGATAAGCACACCACACCTGCAAAGTTCCGCTCGATAGCAGATCCCAGCTTCCCCCCAGCAGGCCCAGCTTGTCATTGCCCCACTGCTGTAAAGTAAGTTAACCCCGCAGAGAAGAAGTGCCCCGCAGGTCCATCCCAGCCCATTCCTGGCTCCTGGATCTCAGCTTAGGCCTGCCTGCTCACCGACGGAGAGGCAAAACGATCCCGTCATCGAGACCCGGCCTTTGAAAATCCCCCCCTCCTTCCAGGCACCTGCCGGCCTGAAAATGAGGCGGGCGGAGAATAAAAGGGTGAGGAGGATCCGGGCCTGAAACACTCACGGCTGCCAAGGGGCATGTCGGAGCTGAAGGAGACTCCTGCCCAAGACCACCGAGGATTTACATAAACCGTGGTCGTGATAGGACACCACAACATTGCCTCGAGTCTGGATGGCGGAGTTCCTCCAGGGGATGCCCTTGTTCCGGCCGCCGAAGGTCATCACGATCACGGGCGGTCACGGCTCCCATATCGGTATTAGACCTTTGGCGCGCATTAATGGGACACCGCTTCGACGAGGGCTGGCGCAGGCAGGCCCGAGGGGAAGGAAACGACATGGGCGGTCGGCAGAGCCAAAGCAGCACGCCGGGGTGACAGGCGTCGACGGCCAATGGGGAGCAGCGCCATTATCGCGGTCCAAGGCAGGCCGACATGTGTGGGCAGGGCATTCGGGCGGCGCACAGTCGTCGACCGCATCTGCCCGATCGGACGGCCTCGACGAATTGATGGGCGGCTGCGAATCGGCGGTTTGCTTGCCTGCAGCTTATACCGTATTTTACCTGGCTCTGGTCTACCCAGCAATACCCAGCAACAGCAGCGGCCCACCAGGAGGCCAGCCCGAACGGCGCAGGCCGCAGGCCACCAAGAGGCTAAGGCACGGAAACGGCTCAAGACGGCCTGGTGCGAGTCGAATCCCAGACCGACGGTCGACATCACGGCCTCTCTCCCGGGGCCCGGTTTCTCCAACGCGGGTCCCAGAAGAGCCAGAGGAGCCAGACGGTCCCCCTCTCCCCTCTCCCCTCTCGCGTGTGTCGGTGGGGCACGGAAGCGGACATTGCGCTGAGCTGCTGAGGGCCACTGCTGCTACTGTTGTGGTGGTGGGCGGTGGGGCGGCGGCCTGCTGGCTGCCGTGTCGCCGCGACGTTAGAGAGCTAGGAAATGGGGACAAAATCATGCTTCTGCCCGCTGCCCTACATATTTGACGGGACCACCGCCCGATCCTGTCCTCGTCGTCCCTGCTGCGAGCTGCGAGCGAGGAGGTGCCAGCCCCGGAGCCAGCATATATATATACCTACATATATATATATAAGCCGATAAGCAGCCGTTGCGGTGCAAGTCGCCAATCTGCGCCAAATCCCCTCCACCGACCATGGCGGTAAGAAGCCCTGGACATCTTTAGTCCAAGTCCCTTGTGTCGCTGATGCCGTTGCGGTGCTCACAACCCGGCTACAGACGTCGTATCCGCAGGTCGTCCTGTTCGGTGACTCCCTCTTCCAGGGCGCCGTGGGCAGTCCCGATGGGTTTTCGTTCCAAGCAGCACTGCAAAGCCGTGCGTGATATGCCTCTCTGCGGCACGGCCTTCCCAAGCTGCGCCTCTGCCGTTGAGCCGAGGGCTTTTCTGCTAACGGGCTTTGGTGTGGCACGCTAGACTGTCTCCGCCGGCTCGATGTCGTTAACCGTGGCCTGTCCGGGTACAACACGTCCAATGCGCTCCAGGCACTGCCGAGCATCTTCCCGGCACCGGTGCCGGGCGGGCCGAAGCTAGAGTATCTCGTGCGTGCACCTCTTCCCACCCCCCGACCGGCCTCAGCCCCGGTCTCTCCCGCCGCTTGCGGCTGTCAGCCACGGCCCGTGCTACCCAGCTCATGTGCGGGCGTTGCCCGACTGACACGTGCCCGACAATCAGTTCGTCCTGTTTGGAGCCAACGACGCATGCGTCCCGCTGCCGACCAACTTCCAACATGTCCCGCTGGACAAGTACAAGGCCAATCTGACGCGCATCATCACCCACCCCAACATCACGGCGCACAAGCCCAAGATCTTCCTCATCACGCCGCCGCCGCTTGACGAGATCCGCATTACCGAGCTGGACCTGGCGGCCGGGCATCCCAGGGCGACGCGGCACGCCAAGATCAGCGCGGCCTACTCCGAGGCCGTCCGCGAGGTGGCGGCCCAGCAGCACGTCACCGTGGTGGACCTGTGGAAGGCGCTGATGGAGACGGCCATCGCCAAGACGCCTGGCTTCGACCGCCATGGCCCGGCCCTGGGTGACCCGGAAGGCGGCCAACGTGGCTACCTGGAACACCTGCTGCCTGACGGGCTGCATCTCAGCGCCGAGTCGTATCGCATCTTCTACGACATTGTGCGTCCGCTCGTCGGATCAGAGTGGGCCGACAAGCCCGAAGAGGAGCGGTTCGGATGGATGCTGCCCGAGTGGCGCTCGGCTCCCTGGCTGGACGAAGATGCCCATCTGGCTGGGCCGGGGAAGGCCTGAGGTCAGGGTAGTGCTTGATGAGTTGGATCGGATCGGATCAGTTCCTGGGTGGCTTCTCTGGCTTTTGGGCAACGCATCGGGTGGGGCAACTGCATGTTGGAGGGGATTTGGGGATTTGGGGATATCCAGACTACAAACATACAAGCACCGAGTTCCGGGGCGTACTGGGCTGGGCTGTTCTTTGGTGGTAGTGGGCGGCGTGGAGCGGTCGCGTGACAGGAAACGTGAGACCCCATCTGCATCTTTCCAAGTGACCACAAGCCGAATGCATCTTGAAGAATGTGGCTTCTGAGTTCTGCACCGGCAGACAGCAGGGAAGGAGCACGCAGGCAGTCACGCAGTTTGCCAGTCAACAACCAGTTTGCCAGTCCGCTTAGTCATCCACGTGCACCACAGCAGACGTGAACTTGGCTGTGCGCGGCACGCATCCGGCCTGCCGCACACGCCGCACTTCAAACACCGACACCGCGGGCAAACGATTGGACGTGCACAAGCAACAAAAATATCTAGACATCAAGAACTTCGATTGTCTTCTATCCCAAGCTATCGCTATCCGCACACATACAGCTATCCATAGCTGTCTGCCGAATCTCCACAGTTGCAAGTGGCTTTGCTCTCCGACATCCCAGTGTCGCTCTCCCTGCCGTCAAATCGCCGACCGACACCTTGTTCCCATCAAGACCGACCTCGTTTCGATCTCGGCGCCAGGCAGCCCGCTATCTGACATCCGCAACTGAATTTCCACGTCAAAGAAACATACGCCATTGTGGTGCTCTGCCTCCCAGCACGTCTGTCAACCAGAGCTTGAGGGAACACCCCCACTAATCGGACTCGACGACTCGACGACTCACTGCTTCGCAACCCTCGACTTCGATTCCTAGCCAGCCCATCCGACGAGAACGCCTCCGGCGCCAGAACAAATCTGCTACGGCAGTCACACCCCTGTTAAGCCACGGACCGGTGCTCTCAATCTGACATACGGGCCCAAACACGATCACTACGACCAGCACTATTCTAGGCTCCCACTCGCCACTTCGGACGCTCGTCTATATCATAGCCCCGCTCGTTATCGTCCGTCTCTCTCAGCAGCGGAAGCGACTGCTGGGAGGCATCGCAGAGACCAGCTGGTCTTGGCGAGCGATGCGGGGGGTGGTGGACCGCGATTCTCAGGTTCCAAGACCGATGCCGAATAGACATATCCGGGTTTCGACACGGCGCGGTTGATTACCAGTACATTGCAGCTCCCTTTGTCACGCTCGTCTTCAGCACTGGCATGGATCCGCGCTTCCATATAACCCGAGAAGAATTCCTGGAACTCCGGATGGACTTGAAGCGTCTCTATTCAATCCAACAGCAACAATCGGAACGTCTCAGGGTGCTGGAGAAACGACAGGCTGATGAAGCTAGCCTGAAGTCGGTGTGGCAATCGCCCTTTCCGAGCGCACTGGGAGGGACGCCTCAGCAAGGTGAGCAGATTTGTCTTCATGTCCTAGAACCACTCTAACTTGGCAGGGCCCGTCCACGTGCCGCGGAGCGACGAGGCTGCCGAAGACGACCTCGACGAGCAAACCCAGAGCCTTCTAGGCTCGCTTCATCTCGAAGCTGACGATGAGCCCATCCGGAGAGGAGCAGCATCGAGGGCCAACAGCGTGCGGTTCGATGAGAGCGCTCTACACGGCGCCAATTGGGCACAGAGTCGCCATTCGGGCGATTTTGGACCCATTGGCTCTAGCGGCGGTCTGGGAGGCCATCAGATGGAACGATCTCTGTCGTACAAATCCGATGGAAGGCATAGCTCTGCCGGCCACTCGGTCCATTCGATGCAGTCGGGCGTATCCGGGCGTGCCAGTAGCATAGGGCTCGACACCAACTTTAGCATTGGTGGCCGCGACGATGACTCGTCGGTGGGCATGCCCGAACCGTCACGCGTACTCTTCGTGCTACCTTCGGCTCCTACCATAATACGCTGCTGGCTGACGCCCGACTTCACATCGGCTAGTCTGCTCTACGCCGTTGTGTCGTCGGCGTCGTCGGTATCAGCCGTGGCCTACTCATTGCTGAAAGAGCTCAATCTCGTGGACCAGATTCACCGGGACCCGGACGGTGTGGACGAAGTATCACTTTCGGTCTACCTGGCAGAGGCGAGAGTACTGCGCTCGCATTCCAGATCGCCGAGCCCGGCCCAGCTCCCCAGCATCTCATGTTCTTTCAAGGTGATGGGATCGGACCAGGCGCCCGCGAGCTCGTCCAAGAGCATCCGCGTCTTCATTGGCAGCGATACACTGCGGCTCCACAGCGCCGACATCCTCCTTTCGTCGAACTCGATGACTCTTTATAGTGACAATCGCGACAAGCTGAATCTCCCATTCATCCGACCGGAAGATGACTCTGTGTATAAGAACCTCAGCGTGTGTGACATGGCTCCCGGGAAGCCAAAGCTCAACGCGGCCGCGCCCGAGTTCGTCTCTAGTGATAAGGCGGCCACACCGCAAGCTCAACCACCAGACCGGGCCAAGTCTGTCGAAGCTGGCTCTGAGGGTGTGTTGTCGCCGACGAGCCGGCCGCCCGAGTCGGAGCCAGGCGCCAAGAGTACCGCCTCGCAGAGCGGGGGGGAGGATGAGAAACCCGGGGAGTCGACTCAGGAGGCCGGCGCCAAGAAAGAAGGGTCCACGGCGACGGAAGGGCGCCGGGAGTTCAGCGCTGCCATTCAAACGTCGTGGCGACAAGCGGTAAGCGGCGGAAGCGAAAGCGGGTTGAGGGACAGCACGCCCTTGAGCGGATATCAGCCGGCACCCCGCAGCCGCAGCATGAAGATTCTACGGCCGATGAAGAGTAGCTCCAAGACCGGGACGGCACAGGACGGGTCAAAACCGGGCGATCCGCGACGTAGGGGGCAGGAAAGCCAGGGAACTTCCCTCGTCGGCGGGAGCGGCTGGGGCAAGCGAAGCACGAGTGTGGGCACGAGTCGGACGTCAGGGAGTGGAGGAGAGCCATCACAATCGAGTACAGTGGCGGCAAACGAAGGCAAGGAGGCCAAAAGCCCCGGAAATTCCTTGGGGGGCGCTATGGCGTTTTCCTGGATACCGACCAAGACATCGCAGGACTTTTAGCCCAAGCCTAGGGGTTCTTGAGGTTGTCATATGCATTTGCCCTGCCGTTGTGAAGCCGGACGTGTGGACGACCGATGTTGTAACAGATGATGACGTTGTGACAGTTGATGTTATTGTAACAGCAGGACATGTGGCTATCAAGCAGCTGTTACTGTGAGCGAGCCGATGGCTACCTGCAATGATAGAGAAAGCGAAATAATAAACTGTGAGAATACATTGATGGAAGGATTGAGTTTTTGCTGTGACCTGACTTGAGGCTTTGATAACCGTCCTTTTTCCCTGTGGGCTTTGGTTTACCCCAAGATTCCTCGTTACCACCTGATGTCCATTCTATCGGAAACGACACAGCTTCCCGAAGCATATCTTATCCAGTTGGCGGTGGCTGTCAACCCGAGGGCTCAGCAGGTCTGAATGCAAGACTACTAGACTACTACATCTTGGAAGCCGGCCCCGTCCCCAACAGAGCCTGAAGCGAGGCCTTGGTGTCCCCCGCCGTCTCCTTGACCAGCTTGACGATGGACCGAAACTCGGCGATGCCGGCGTCGCCCATGCTGTGTGTAGTAGATTAGATATTAGCTACCTGTCTATAATTATTGGCGCGCTTTTCTGGGGGAGAAATAAAACCGACTATTGTGTCTTAGGTGGGGGTTGGTTTCAGGAACAGGAAGAACTCAAGAACTCAAAACTCTGCACTTCCACTCCCGAGACAATCCGTCACCCCAAAAAATATGAGATCATAGAAAGGGGAAGGACCTGAAAAACACTTACCACTCATAAACCCAACTCTCACTAGTCGTAACCACCGCCCCCGCAGCCCTCAACCTCGCCAGCGCAACAGGCACCTCCTCCGCGTTGGAAGACGACACCCCGTCAGCAATGATATACACCTCATGTCCCGCCCCAATTAAATCGAGCGCCGTCTGCGTGACACAGATGTGTGCCTCTATGCCGACGATGGCGATCTGGGCTTTTTTGGTGGACGGAGAAAAGGGGGGGAAGTGGGAAGTCGAAATGGGCGGGATGTACATGGAGAACCGGGTTTTGTCGATGTCCACGGCTGGTCCGGGCGGGGACGGGATGAGGGAGGTTAGTTCGGGGACGGTGGGGCCCAGGCGCGCGCGGTTTTGCGTGGTTATGTAGATTGGGATTGTGAGGGCGGTCGCGGCGCGGATGAGTTTTTTTGTGGTGAGGAGGAGGGAGGGGAAGGAGGATATTGTTGGGCGGAAGGCTTCTTGGATGTCGCAGATGCTGTAACTCCGTGGTGGGCGGGTTGTTAGTGTGTTTTTGGTTTTGGTTGGGTGTATGTGACGTGTACTGTGTGTTGAGGAAGGGATTGGGGGGAACGGGTAAGGGGAAGGAGAGTGAATGGATGTTTTGGGAGGATAAGGGGTATATTTGAAAAAGGGGGTTCAAGGGGTTCGGTGGGGTAGCTAGCTACTGTCTAGCAGGCGGTGATGTGAACAGGCAGCGATGAGAACAGGCAGTGATGCGATACAAATCATGTTTATAGATGTCCACAATACGTCGTCGGTATGTTTTGCTTGGTCGGGCCAGGGGGTGTATCTCGAGACGCATCCCACTGGGAATCTCATGGTTGAAAACTTGGGAGTGTTGACAAGCCAGAAAACGGAGGCTCAATCAAAAGAGAGGGAGAGAGAGAGAGAGAGAGAGAGATGTGAGACTTGAAAAGGGATAAAGGAAAAAGGGGGGGAACCGACAAGACGGCCGGGTTATCTAAACCACACAAGCCGTTAGGTTAGCAGGCTATTCTCTTCTTTTTCTGGCATCTCCATTTCTCTTGGAAAATTTCGGAGCCAAAACAAACAAAAATGAAGGGAAGGCATTACCGAACCGGCGCTGGGGAGTCGGAGTAGCTTGGGAAGCCATTTTGATGTTTCTTCTTCTTGTTCTTCTTCACAATGTCAAGACACTGTTAAGTATGTGTAGCTGTGAAAATAACGTCAGTCCACTCTCTATCTCTCTCAGAACCACAGCAAGCAAGCAAATCACTGGGTGGGACATATGTAACGTGTAGCGAGGAAAACCTACCTTTCCAACGGGTTTTGACCTTCTGAGAAACAATTGACACACTTGGTTTGGCGCAAGGCGAGTCTAAAGTTTGGAAAGATCCAATTCTCCCTCGAAAAAAAGAAGAGGAACAAAATAGATGGCTCAGTCAGACAGACAAAACCCGGAGATGTGGTTCCAGATCAGCGGGAGTCCGGGAATCAGCGGAGGGGGTTGAATGCCGAGGATGCGGGGTAGTTCGGACGGGAGCGAGGAGTACCGGTACATAGCCGGCATATCGCCGTTATTCTCGTTATTTATACTTCTTTTTAAAACTACCAAGGAGCTAGGAGCTGTGGAAGGTCGACCCACATGGTGTTGCCACTCGGCCGTGTCCAGACAGAATTCTTGTAGGGACATCCGTTGAAAGTTTATGGCCTGTCTGTCTGGTAAACACCTAGTCTTGGACAACAAACATCATAAGGTAACAAACTCCCCTGTGATGGTGTCTTTCGTGCAATAGAGTCCTGTAGGGCCAGGAAAGAGCACTCCAGACAAGATGGCAGGCACGCATGGACCCAGGCCACCTGTATTTAGCCAGTCGAGGGCTCACCTCTCCTCTTCCACAAAACAAGCATCTCTACCTGCACTTCTTCAGCCCTCAGCCCTCGGGAATTCAGGATACCATCAGTTATCCACCACCGCCCTTCTACTCAGGATACAGGGAATGACCATCACTCCATAAAAACAGAAACCCTCATCTTGTTCAGCCAGCCCAACTCTCCCCTCGCCGTCTCGTCCCGGATCCTCGCCAGCTCATCCAAGAAAGCCGGTACAAACGTGCCCGGCCCCCTGACGTCCTCCCTTACCGCCGCATTCTGGGCCGCGATCTCGTAGTGCAAAATGCCCGCCATCACCGCCTCCAGCACATTCTCGGGA
The DNA here is from genome assembly GCA_030411725.1 of Echria macrotheca. Classification (NCBI taxonomy): domain Eukaryota; kingdom Fungi; phylum Ascomycota; class Sordariomycetes; order Sordariales; family Schizotheciaceae; genus Echria; species Echria macrotheca. The sequence continues at coordinate 372,683 of MU839841.1, read as the reverse complement.
TAAACCGCCGCCACGGCCGCCGAGATGGTCGTCCCCAGACAGCACCCGGTCCCGGTGACACCGCCCAGCAACGCGTGCCCATTGTCGACCACGTAGACGCGCCCGCCGTCGCTCACAAAGTCGCGCTGGCCCGTCATGACGACGACGCACCCCTCCCGCGCCGCGAGACCCCTTACGAGATTCGCCTTCTGGGAATCCGTGAGGTTGCTCGAGCTGTCGACGCCGCGCTGCTGGACCTTTTCGTCATCCCCATAAATCGTCATGATCTCGCCCTCGTTGCCCTTGATGACGGTGACCCGCCCGGCCGCCATGATGGTCTTGACGGCGCTCCGCCGGACACGCGTGGCACCGGCCCTAACCTGTCTTTAACAAATACTCACTCAAAACCTGACGGCGACGTACCCAACGGGATCAAATATCACCGGCCGGTTTCCGTCGTTGTAAGCCTTCAGAGCCTGGACGTAGTTGGTCAGTCCGTCGGGGGTGACGGTCCCCATGTTGATCACCAGCGCGCCCCCGAGCCGGCAAAGGTCGGCCGCTTCCTCGCCGTAGTTGGCCATGATGGGCGAGGCGCCCACGGCCAGGGCCACGTTTGCTGCGAAGTTCTGGACGACCAGGTTGGTCATATTATGGGATATCGGCTTCAGCTGGCCGACCTTTTTGACCAGCGCGCCGACGGCCGCTGGGGGCAGCCCTGTGGTGAATTGATTATTTAATTGTCTCTTTAGGGAAGGCAAGTCTCAGCTTCCAGGAGCTCCGCATTCCCGAGACAGCCCAAATATGACCAATGAAGGAAAAATCGCATCCGATCTAACACTTACCGGCTGTTCCCCTGAGGTGTTTGGGGACAGGGAGCGAGGCCCGAACCAACCGGTCAAACTCGGCCGCGGCAGCCTTGGGATCTTTACTTCCTACGATAGCGCTCACGACCGCGATGCCATCGAGACTTTTGTTAGGGGTGGCGCTCTGCTGGAGGACCTGCTGAACATTGGACTGAGTAATCCCGCCGATGCAGACGGTAGGGATGTGAGCGTATCCGGCCTCATCAAGAGCCGCGAGAATGTCCCGGACGCCCTGGATGCCTATTATATGTTTTGTATCTTTTTTTCTGGCATTTATTAGTAAAAATGGGGGGAAAGAGAGAGAGGGGGGGAGCGAAAGAGAGGGAGAGGGAGAGATAGAGACAAAAATCGGGTCAAGAGGAAAGGGGACGGGGAAGGGGAAAGGGGAAAGGGGGGAACCTCACGTCGACGTCGCAAAAACAGTCCCGATGCCCAGATACGAAGCACCCTCCCGACAAGCCTTGACGGCCTCCTCCGCCGTGCTGGCCGACACGCCGATAATGGCATCCGGTCCGAGGATTCGTCGAGCAGATTGGACATCTTTACTCATCCATCATCATCGTCAACACGTTAGCAAAAACTGGCCAATAAAGAGAAAAAAATAACATGATGACGAAAGGGAAAAAGGGGGGGTGGAAGAAAAACGAAGAGGGCATGATGACCAAAAAAAGAAGGAGGGAGGGAAGGGAGGAAGAAAAAAAGAACGTGAACCACCCCCCCTTCCCAAACACCCAAACACCAAAAACACTCCGTCCCCCGTCCATGAAAAAAAAAACCCCGACTCAGAAAACAACAACAAAAACAAACCAAAAAAAAAAAAAAAATAACAATAAAAAAAAGAAAAAAAAGACAAACCCATATCATCCTGCCCAACATGGCACCCCTCACACCCCACCGCCCTCGCAACATCAACCCGATCATTAATCAAAAGCGGCACCCCAAACTCCCGTGTAACCTCCAAAAGCCTCCTCGCCCTCTCGACGAACTGCGCTGTGGTCATATCGCCATCCTTCTCGCGGAGCTGGACGATCGTCACGCCCCCCTCTAGCGCGGGGCGGACGACGTCTTCGATTAGGTCTGTGTCGGGGCCGAGGAGAGTGGGGGAGGAGGAGGTTACTAGGTAGAGGGCGTAGTCTGTTTTCATTTTATTAATTTTTGGGGGGCCTGGTTAGGGATGTGTTGTATGTGTGTTTGTGTGTTTGTGGTGCGTGGTGATTGTGTGGTGTGTGAGGAGAGGTTGTTGTAGATTTGGGGGAAGAATTTAATGCTGTTGCGAATCGCTGCGGGAAAAGGGAGCTGAGGGAGGGGAGGTGACGTGGGGCTTGCTGTGGCAGCCCGCTCGCTACTTAGCTACCCCCCTCGCTTGTGCTGTAAGTGTCTAATCGACCGAGATGTTGAACCTTTTTGCTTTTTAAAATATCGAGCAAGTCATGGATAGGTTGTCACATGGCAGTCAGCGTAGTTAGTACTTTTCTTCATATAGACTACATTGTAGCATTCGTTCCTGCGTCGTCATGGTCTCAGGAATAGAATTGGTACACAACAGCATATGATAAACCACTTTATTTTTCTTCACTGCTCATCTATGAAGCTTCTAGAACTTTTCTTCACTGATCATCCATCAACCTTCTAGGGCATACCACCAAAAGTCACCGATACATTTGCGGCCAGCCTGCGGTGACCGACCAAGACGACCCCTACCTTTTCTGCTGACACAATCTACCCCCAGATACCAACTTAAATCGACAGCTGGGCAGTTTCCACCTCGAGAAGCGCCTCCTTATACCTCTCCAGCTTCTGCGCCACCTCCCCATTACAATAGTCCTCGACAATCTTGGGACAGTTGCCAATGAACAGCTTGGGGTCCACGAGGCTATCGATGTCGTTCCAGACAGGCTATTCTGCGTCAGAATAGTTCCTCCCAAAAAAGCAAAACTCACCTTGAAGAACTCGGTCTTCTTGATCCGGTCCAGAAGATCATTCTTCCCGCCCTCCTGCTTCACCACAGCACTGGCTTGGTGCGACTACATCCAATCCGTCAGCAGGCCACATCATCTACATCTTCCCCCAAAACCTACCAAGACCCGAATCTCCTCGTGCGCATCCTGCCGGGAAACACCGTGGCTTGCAAGCTTCATGAGGATAGACTCGGTCGCCACTCGAAAACTGTTAGCCAGTCAGTGTCCCTCAAACCCACATAACGACTTACTAAAAGGAAGCTCCTGGTCAATCCGGGAACGGATGACGTTGGGATAGATCACCAGGCCATTCGTCACGTTGTCCAGCGCGAGCAGGATCGAATCAGCCAGCAAGAACTAAAATCTGTTAGCGTTGAAATACACACACAGAAACAAACTTGTACCATCTCGGGAATATCCATACGGCGGATTGCGCCTAGACGGTAGGTGGTCAGTTACCACGGCAACCAATAGGGGTAAAACTAACTATCGTCGAGCCTACGCTTTAGTTAGCGATGTGCGCACCAACAAACACGACAAAACTTACGTCCGCTCAAACCATTGCGCCTCAAAAGTCGCCGTGAAGTCGGCAGGGAGACGGGCCAGCTTGCGGCCGAGAGCCGTGATGCGCTCCGACCTCATGGGGTTTCTCTGCTTTTCTGTCAGTATCATTTTCTTCGCAAAGGTAGCTAGCTGTGCACGACGCACCTTGTAAGCCATGGCAGAGCTTCCAATCTGGCTCTTCTCAAACGGCTCTTCCATCTCCTTGAGGTTGGCGAGGTGGCGGATATCCGAGCAGATGCGCTCGGCCGTCGCTCCGAGGGCACAAACGGCATTGGCGACACGCAGATCAACCTTTCTGGTATACGTCTGGGTCGAGATGGCATACGTCGACGGGAAGCCGGCCTTTTTGCAGAGGATCTGCACCGCGCGTTAGTATGTATCGGATAGACACCATAGGAACAAACCTCGTTCAGCTTGACAATCTTGTTGGCGTCGCCGTTGAAGAGCTCGAGGAAGGTGGCCTGCGACCCGGTGGTTCCCTGGGCACCGCGGAACTGAAGACGCTCACGGACCGTCTCGATATCCTCGAGGTCCATCATGAGCTCCTGGATCCACTGGGCAGCGCGTTTCCCTGACAAGTCAGTATGCAAATGTGCCGAGGTCCAAGGGGTACCGTACCGACGGTGATGAGCTGGGCCTGGTTTCGGTTAGATGGCCCGATATCACTACTTATCGGAGGTACTAACAGCCTGATAATGTGTGAATCCCAGGGTAGGAAGATCCTTGTACTGGAGAGCAAACTGTTGGAGGTTCTGGATGACCTTGGCAAGTTTGGGGAGGATGAGGTCCAAGGCACGCTGTTGGAAGATGAGGTCGGCGTTGTCCGTCACTGTCGACATGAGTATCTCGGACCAGCAGTATTACGACGCAGCTCACTCACCGTAGCAGCTGGTGGCCTATTCATTCCATATCAGCTTGAGTTGGTTCACATTTCCACACCGGAAGCATCACTTACACCGAGATGGATGGACCCGGCCGCAGCAGGGGCCTCCTCGCCATAGGCGTGGACATGGGCCATGACATCGTGCTATCGCGCTCTCGCTGTAAGCCGGCCGCCGTCTTTTCTTTGGCGTCAGATCAGACAACCACTCACGCGGAACTTTTTCTCGTACTCGTTGGCGACGGCAAAGGCTTGGTCCGAGACGACAATGTGCGCACGCATCTGCTCAATGGCCTCGTCCGAGATGTCGAGGCCCAGCTCCTTCTCGGCCTCGGCGAGCCAGACCCAGAGCTGCCGCCAGGTGGAAGCCCGGGTGCGCGCCGAGAAGATGGTCATCATCTCTTGCGACGCATAGCGCGTGCTGAGGGGGGTCTGTTTATCGTTAACTTTTTTTTTATCACAACAGGTAGGTGTTTCAGACCTGGTACTTGTCGAAGCTCGACATTTTGTCTACTATTTTTCGTAAGGATATCTCCGGATGGCTCGAATATGGACAATCAACTACCTACTAGGATCTCTTCAATTTTGGTGTTTTTACGGAATACTGGTGCAATGTCCACCTCAAATCAATCACCCGTTTGTTGCTTCTGCTGTGTGTATAGCGGGGGCGGGGTATTAGCAGAGATATTTTTTCCTCGTTGCGTGGTGGGGTGGCCTGATGTCACGCGGCGGTAACAAAGTGTTTCCTCCTATTCCGTAGTGAAAAGTTTTCAGTCCCGATGGCATTACCGTTACCCCAGCTACCTATACGGAACATAGACTACACCTACAAAGCCGCCGGACAGGCCCGCAAAATCCCGCATTGCTCCTTGGAGCCGAATGCCCATCGGCCATTACCGGCTCGTTGGCGGCCCCCTCACCGGCGGTCCGTCAGGGGCCAACCAAGCTCATCAGGGGAATTACACACTATCCCCAGCATGCCTGCTCGAGCAAGTGCCTAGCTGAAACTGCCTGTAAAAAACATGCCGCCCATGGCATCCCAGTCGCTGGCTGTTGGCTCGGTCCAGATGTTGACGAGCTGGCCCATGACGCCGTCGGCATCCGACATGGTCATGGGTGCTGTTTCGGCCGCGATGTTGAGCTGTGTCGCCGTGAACTCGTTGTTGATTTCGAGGCGCTGTTTTGTCCGCTTTGTCAGCCTTGTCCCATTTTCCCTTCTTCCATCTCATGTCCCTCCAAAGGTAGAGACAAAAAAAAGGGGGGGCCCACCATCTTTCGACTCAACACCTGAATCTTCCTGGCCAACCGCAAAAACGGATCCTCCTCATCGTCCTCCTCCGGAAGCGTCACTATCCCCTCAACAATACCCTCGTGCTCGACCATGGGCCCGGCCCAGTTGCCAAACAGCCACTTGCGCCGCTTGCGCCGCCGCTCGACCATGACGTCCATGTCGTGGATTTGTCTTTCAATAAACTTGTCGAACTCGAGATCGGCCTGGACCTGGGCCAAATCCCACCCCGGCATCCGTAGTGTGATCAACCGCAGCGCCGTCAGGAAGGCATAGACGAAATCGAAGGTCGACATGCAGATGAAGCGCGGGTACTCGCCCATCTGCAACGCGAACCGGTTCTCCAGAAAGGCCTTGGTCGCCTCGAGGCACGACCGCAGCAGGCTCAGCCGGTATGATGCCGAGAAGGGCGCCGATGCCGTCGGGAACGGTGCTCCCTGCAACGCGATCTCATACAACAAAATCTCAGACACCAATATGTGGCCGATCAGTGTTGCTGTACTTTGTTAGCCGCTTCCTGGCTCCCGATAAATAACTTACCGTTTTCTTTGATGGCTAGCGGGACCGTTGCCCGGTATGCCTGGATCTGCTGCTTGAAGCGCTCAATGACGGACATGATGGGCTCCTGGCCCAGGACGCCGGCGTGCCGAAAGGCGAGGGCGAGACATATCGACTGCGAGAGCTGCTGTGCGCGAACTAGCCAGACCAAAAACTCGTCGGTCGGATATTCCATGCTCGCCTCGAGCGTGAGGCAGCACTCTTCGAGGTATGTCGTTCCCATCAACCCGTCCGGTTTCTTGTTGGTTGTGAAGACACTGTGCACTGTCAGCCATGATTTGATTTCTTGACAAAAAAATGTGAACCCACATCGTAACCAGATAATATGTCCCGGCAAACGCCCGCATCCGCTCAAGACACTCTGAACTGAAACTTTTTGGTTCCTTGGTTCCCTGGAGCTCGCTGAAGCCCAGATTCGCGCACATGGCCCTCGCGAGGTACAGCAAATTCGTCATCTGGAAGCTGTTGAGGTTGTAATGATACCTGTGCTTCTCATCAGTCGAGCTACAAGCCACGGTCACGGAGACAAACCAAGTCAGCAGAAGCTGCAGACCCTGCAGCAGATCAAGCCTCTTGGCCTGCAACCTCACGACATCGTCGTCCTTTTCCGGCTCGAAGATGGACACCCTCGAGATATCATGCAGCAGCCCGTTCCCCAGCGAGATCTGCCTCGGCCCGTCGTTGTGGCACGCCTCCATCATGACGGCCTTCCACAGGAAAGGCCTCGACTGCCGCAGCTCGTACGCACTCATATGCGGCGGCACCACGACAAACGGATAGAGATGCAGCATGTGCTGCTTATAAATCGCCAGGAGCTCTTCGGCCTCGACGCCCTCGGGCCACTCGACGACGCCCTGGTGGATGATGAGAGGCTGGCTGCCCTTGGACGGCGGCGACGCCGTCAACCTCTTGATGTGCGGATCTTTGTGCTCGGCGGCAGCAGCCGGGTCCTCGTGGCTCGGAAAGAGATGTCCAAACGGGTTATGCCACCGGTCTATCCTGGGTGCGTGACCGGCCGCACCACCACCACCTGAGGAAAGAAACTGACTCTGACTCTGGATCCTGGGCTCGCTCGCCCGCCGGCTGCTGCTGCTGCTGCCGCCCCCGCCGCCCCCCAGAAAGGACTGCTGCTGCGACTCGGACTTGGGCGGTGTCGGCGGGGGCGGGCCCTGGCGCTGGACCGACTCGACGCGCGCCGTCAGGTCCATGATGCGCCGCTCGAGCTCGCCTATGCGGCCCGGCTTGGGCTCCTTGCGCTTGCGCGGCGGCGCCGGGGTTTGCGACGGACATGATTTGTTGAGGCGGTGGCAGCTGCTCATTGTTTAGCTGCTGCGCGTCTGCATGATCTCTCTACCTTTTTGATCTCGCTGGGAAAGGGGGGGTGGGGGTTGGTTGGTTGGTTGGTTGGATCAGATCTAGCCGGCAGACAGGAGATGGAAGGGGAGAGTTAGAATCCGGCCCCGTCGGGGATTTTTGCTATGGGGGATTAGTAGTAGGGATGGGAACGGAGCAGGAGGGTGAATGGGTGTCCGGTGGTTTTTGTTTATCACCGCTCTATTCTGCATTTGTAGTGGTGCTGAGAAGCAAAAGAGATGTATATATAAAGACACTTACCGTTCGCACTTCATCCCCTCGAGCCCCGGGACGCACCGGCTCTTCGCTCGCGCGCACGTCGCGCAGGCCCGCGGGCCTTTTTGCGATTTGGGCTCCTCTGAGCTCATGTTTTCTCTCTTCTCTTTTGGCCAGATACTTTACAAGACGCGGGATAGAGATGTGTTACGTTGACGATGATGTGAGGAGAAGGAGGAGGAGGATTCAACTCCTGCGACGTGATGAGCCCGTCCAGCGGAGATGAAATGAAATGAGATGAGAGACAGAGAAAGAGAGCGCGACGGAAAGAGGACGGGGACCTCGGGAGCGGGGAGGGGGGCGTTGTGAGATGGGAAGGGTGTGGGTGGGAGTTACACGCCGTGATGAAGTGAAGAGGGCCAGAGAGGTAACCAGACGGGTAGGTCAGCCTCGGTATCAGCTGTTTTTGTTTCCTCCTTTTTTTGTTATCCTTCTTCTCTATAGACCAATCAACTTGTGTCTGTGGGTATGTTTTTTTTTTGTTTTTGTTTCTTTGGGTTTATTTGTGTTATTTGTGAGGGAGCAAAAGACGGGAGACAGGTAACTCGGAGGTTATCCCTCGTTTCAATCCTGACCGAGAAAAGGAATACAAAACTTGCAAAGATGCGCGCAAGATTTGTATAAGCTGATAAATTCTCCATGTCCCGACAAGTATTTTCTCATCATTTTCCGTCAGTTGGCTGGTGTTGTATATGGAGAGGAAGGAGCGTCAAGTCGTTGTCCAATCGGCGAGCACGGCGAACGTGTCCGCACTCCGGCGGAGCAATTGTCTTTTCCCCGACTCCGTTCCCACGCTTTCCGCGAGGCTCGGCGGTGCAACGCTCTCCCGTCATAAATGTCGTCTGCCGGCAGGGAAGCGGTTGGTCGGTAGGGGTGCAGTGCCTCATTGATGCTTGATGACAGGGCTGCCGGGGTGCTGAGTGCATACGTAAGTCAGAGACATACGCAGCGTATTGGGCTTTGTGTAGGGCGCTGCGGTCAGGGGTGCTGACGATGGATGCAACACCACTCAGCAACACCGGGGATGATGTGGCGGTGACGAGGTTATGGGATTGAGAAGCAGGCTTTTCTAGGTAATTGACTCATTAACACCGCCATTTAAGAGAGAAAAATAAAAGAAACAACCCAGATAGACAGGACTGAAGGCTGCTAAGACGCGTATCCGTATCCTGTGCGGATTCGGTATTCCGTACGCCGGCTGGAGAAGAAGCATCCATGACAAACATCTCCGTGCCGCGCAACGCCGCCCGGCCCGAGGTTGCGATGGCGGGACGGTACCGATCAATGGTTGCACATTTCCCAGCCCGCGGAATATCTATCTCTGTTTGTCCCACGGTATCGTACAACACTAGGACTAGTTCTACACCGATCCATCGATGGCCTAGCTTTCGCCTCGCGACTAGGTAGAGGAACGAAAACGCCGAGGCTGCAAGACTACCTGGTACGGACTACGTCCCTCCCAAGACGAAAAGACAATAAAAGTACCTACCTGATCAGTTCGTTGAAAAGAAAAAGACAGGAAAGAAATAAACACTAACCAAGTAAAAAACATCACTAGAGAAAAAGAAAAGAATATCTCCAGTCGCGCCTAAGGTAGGTACCACCTGCTTACCTGTGACAATCTTACACAATACACAAGCTGTCTCGATACACAACGCAACCGCACAAACGAACGACGCAAACACCCACCAAACCCCGAGATTTTGTTCTACCATACCATATCAAACACACACAGACAGCAGTAGTCCAACCAAGGCACCAAGGCCAGACAGATTACGTGCGTGCGTGCGTGCTAGCTGCCGACCCGGCAGTGTACAAATACTAGCCTAGGTAGACTAGACTATACTAACATGCTAGTTGTCAGTTTGCATGCCCTTGGAATAGTCTACTTCTGTTACTTCTGTTGATCAAAGTGTGTGCCAAGTACAATACCTACTCACAACATACGTGCCCACCTGCTTGGCATGACAGTCTATCTTGTATTTAATAGACTGCTGGACAGAGACTGCTGGACAGATAGCCGACGGTAAAGCTGATCGTCCTGGAAGAGATAGACAAATATATCCTCCCTCCTAATCTCTGATGCAAAATGGGAAAAATAAGACAGGTCTCAACAAACTTGTAAGTTTGAACGGCACATAACAACCCACCCACGACTGACAACCTGGGCACTGGAGACCAAGTGCCTCACCAGTTCTGAACCAGTTCACAGAGCAAGCAGTCACACAAAGCAATGGGACACCAAAATAAATGCCAAAAGCTAGGCCAAACATCTGACCAGCGGCATAGAACTTGAATTGATATTTTGTTTCCAAACCCCCTTTTCCCAAAACGATATCCCTTTTCCCCGCCCTCCCCCTCCAACCCAAAAGGGGTAACCCGAAAGGGGTAGATGGCAGGACGGCAGAAAGGGGAAACGAAGCAAATGTGTCTCGTATATATATACCTCTATATATCGAGTTATTTCATTTTGATGGTCAGACAGTCAACAAGCAAGCATGCACACGGTGTTATACATCGTCGCCAGCTCCAAGGAACGTCGAAAGGGTCTGATGAGCTTCTCGACGACGACGCGAATCTTTCAGAAACAAACACGGAGGTTTACGCAGCAGCGGCGGCCGCAGCCACCCCGCCCGCTCGCTCCTGCTCCATCTGATCGCGCTCCAGAAGCCGCTCCGTCAGTCCCTTGGGCGACTCGGCCCGCAGCGCACGTGCCGTCTCGGCGATACCGAGCTGCTCGTCCGTCCACAGAGGCGTCTCGGTCGCCGCCCCTTCGGGCTCGCCAACGCCAATGAAACCACCCTCGGCCGCCCACTCGCTGGTACGCTTGATGCCGAGCTCGGTCCAAATAGACTCAATAGCCGCCACCAGGTGGTCGCGGTACTCTTTGGTGTGGCCGGGCGTAGGCGTAATGCGCAACCGCTCCTGACCAACGGGCACCGTCGGGTAGTTGATGCTCTGCACGTAGATCTGATGGTCCTGAAGCAGCTTGTCGCTTGCCTGCTTGGCCAGTGCCGCGTTGCCCACCAGGATTGGTATGATGTGACTCGGGTTGGGGATCACAGGGATGTCCCGCTCGTTCAGCGCCTCCTTGACGGCCCGCGTGTGCAGCTGCTGCAGCCGGCGGTCGCCGCCGTAGTCCATCTGGTACTCAATGGCTGCCCTGGCGCCCGCCATGACGGCCGGCGGCAGCGACGTAGTAAAAATGAAGCCGGGCGCCAGCGAGCGCACCGTGTCGATCAGCCTGGCGCTACCGGCGATGTAGCCGCCCACGCATCCGTATGCCTTGCCCAGCGTGCCGGTAATGATATCAATGCGATCCATGATGGTGCCCTGGGGCCGGCCGGCCGCGTGGGCATCGAAGTCGAGGTGCTCGGCCACGCCGGCGCCGTGCGGGCCGTACATGCCGACGGCGTGCACCTCATCCAGAAAAGTGATGGCGCCGTACTTGTCAGCCAGGTCGCAAATCTCCTCAATGGGTCCGATGGAGCCGCACATGCTGTAGACCGACTCAAAGGCAATAATCTTGGGCACGTGCAGCGGCAGGGCCGCCAGCTTCTGCTCGAGGTCCTCGACATCGTTGTGCTTGAAGATGATCTTGCGGGCGCCCGAGTGGCGGATGCCCTGGATCATGGACGCGTGGTTCAGGCTGTCGGACAGGATGACGCAGTCGGGCATCTTGCTGCCGAGCGTGGCCAGCGTAGCGTCGTTGGCCACGTAGCACGAGCTGAAGACGAGAGCGGCCTCCTTGGCGTGCAGTTTGGCGATGGTGTGCTCGAGTTCCACGGCGTGCCGGTTGTGGCCAGAGATGTTGCGGGTACCGCCGGCGCCCGCCCCGTACTCGTCGAGCGTCTCGTGCATCGTCTTGAGCACCTGCGGGTTGCGGCCCATGCCAAGGTAGTCGTTGGCGCACCACACCGTCACGCGCTCCTCGCGGCTCGCCATGTGCGCGCGGGGGAACTCCTTGGCCAGGCGGTTGATGTTGTTGAAGTAGCGGTACGACTTATCCTTGTGCTTCTTGTCCAGCTCGGCGTTGTAGAACCCTTCGTAGTCGAACTTCCGGCCCTCGCAGGCGCTCGCGTGCGTCGTGGGCGCCGGCGCCACATGCTGCTGCGGCTTGACGGGCAGGCGAGGAGGCAGCGGGACTGCGGCTTGTCAGCGGATCATATCAAGAAAGCAGGAAGAAAACCTACCCTTCTCACGGAACAGCGAGCCCTCGACCTGGGCGTCGTGCGGGCGGCTGGTGTGCAGCTTGGCCTTGGTCGACTGGGCGTGGCCGAGCGTCGACAAGCCGGCAACACCGCCGGGAAGGCCGCGGGCCGACTGGACGGCCATGGCCTTTCCCATGACGGGGCAGCGGCGGGCGAGGACCTGCAGCTTCGAGATGGTGCCACCGCACGGCGACGCGGCCAGCGCAGGCCGGGCCGCCGTCGTCATGGCGCGCAGGCCGGCGGCCGTCGCCTTCTTCATGAACGGGCACAGGGCCTTGGACTGGCGGAGAGCGGCATCCATGGTCCAATGGCAATCGCGGCGGGCGGCGGGCGGCGGGACAGAGTGTTCAGGTCTGGAAACGGCGGAGATTTGTGTGGTTTTGCGACCGAGTTGTGGCGGACGGTCGATCGATGGCGGGGCAAACTCGGGCGAAGCAAAAAGAAGCAGAAGGGTAGCTGCGTGAGGAAGAGCAGCGATCAGGCGACTCGGGGCGACACACAAGCAATTGCACGGAACGAAGAACTGGCACCAAAAAAACAAAAAAAAGGGGTGATGGAGAGGAAGGAGTCAGACACTGGCCCGACGAGACGGCAGCCATTCTTTTTAGCGGTCCACCCGCAGCGGTGGACTCCATTCTGGTCCCTCTCAAAGTGCTCACTGCTCGGAGTCTCGGTAACTATCGAGCGAAAAAAAAGGTCTGGCTTCGCTCAATCGCACCCCCCGCATTTTCCGATGCAAATGCCCGGCTTCCCATTGGCTGGTCCATTTGCCCGCCCAAGTCGCCTATACTCGCCCGCATCGCCATCGTCGCAACCTCGAGCCGGTATCCGGTACCTGGCGCCTCGATTGAATATCGTCCTCCAGCTTTCAGCTGCCATCCGGTGATTCCCAAGTTGGGAATCTTGCATTGTCGACACCGACTCGGTCAAGAGCATGACAAGGCTGTTGTGAATTGGCCGGGCCAGTCCAAAGGAGGAGCCCATCTTGTTGGTGTCGTCAAGGACACATCACCGCTGTTATGTATTAATTGAGTGCACATCACCGCCACCACCCACAAGGACACCTTTCAAACGAAGGCGCTTTATTCAGCCTCAGTCTAGCCCGCCGCCGGGACGGACATGCAGCCGAACAATTAGTTACCCTACAGTAATATTGACACACACTTTGTACTCCTTCATTCCTTCTGATACCCTTCCTTTCCTGTCCGGCGCCGTACCTTTCCTGTCCCTTGTGCCCATGTCATTCATGACAGATCATGCCGGATGCCGAATCAACAACAGCTGGCCCTACTAAAACCAACCCTAAACTCCAACTAATGCTTCTGTGACCGCTCTATTGGCCCTGAAAACGCCGGCTATGCTTCGAATAAACTCGTCGAAAGGGGTATCAAAAAGGAAACGAAGCTTGAAAATCGTAAACTCCTGACCTATTGTGTGGCTCGGTATCAGTCAATAATTAGTGGTGCGTCGGGTGTCGACCCCAGAAGCTCCATCCCGCTGCTGCTCCCCGATCGGGATCCTGGTACCGTAGCCGCTTTTTGTATTAAGGAATGCTGGAGAGCTTTCAGATGGCCCGGAGCCATCTTGCTCTTTTTCATCGTCGGCCGACTCGGACGTGCTTCGTCTTCCGGCCGCGCTTCGTCTTCCGGCCGCGGCTGTGCCGAACTGTGTTAGCTATACTCATGCTTCCACCGTGCAGAGAGAAAGCGTCGAAGAAAGAGAGCCAAGTAGATATGAAAGTTGTTAGTTTGAGGGGCGTACTTCTGGCGTGTTTTGCACCATCCCGCTTCCTCCGGTGCCAGCCGGTGGCCATATTAGCGAGCGGAAAGTCTCCGGAGTCATGGCCTCCAGCCCTTCCAGTTTGCGCGCCACCACTTCCTTGTCGAGCAGCACGAGTTCCTCGGCTTTGATATGCCCGGCAATCACGGCTTCCACAAATCGGGGTCTGCTGCAGAGGGCAGAGATTTCAGCCATCTTAGCCATGTACGGGAGTCCCTTAACCTTCTTCTTCTTGAATACTGCCTTGAGCGCTGCCATGAAGTCATGGGGAGACACGCGAGGCGAGCCCATTTGCCACGCCATCTTGTCCCCATCGAACAGACGGTCAACTATTAACCAATAATGATTAGGCGAATCCTCTTCTGTCTGCGATTTGTACTGCGTTCCCGGGGCAAGGATCGGCCCAAATCCAAGTGTTCCCTGTCTAGCCGCAGGACCGCTTGACGGCATTGCGTTGCTGGTGTTCCCGGCCTTCGCCGATAGGAAACTGGTAAACGCAGGCATCGAGGTAGGCTTGCCTGAGGACAGTGGCAACACTCGGTCAGGCGTCGTCGACGTCGATGAAGAGCCCGTCCTAGCGGCGCGAGGGGTTTTGGGGTCGCCTTGAAGGACAGCCGATGTTTCCGAAGACGTTTCGGCCTGCTGGGTAATCTCGTCGGCCTGCTGGACAGTCATTCCGGCATGTTGGATGGGCTCATTGACTGTTGTCGGAGGGTTTCCAGTTGTCTGGTAAGCTCCTTGCTGGGAGGGCAAGATGCTTGGATCCTGCATTTGGAGTCCTTGGCCAGCTGTGTAAGGGCTTGTTCCTAAATGCGGATACCCCTGAGGCGTCATCCAAACCATTGGCTGAGGGTAGCTAAGCATTCCCGGTGTCTGAGGCAATCCCGGGGGCGGATACATTCCTGCAGGCGGAGGCATTCCCGCAGGCGGAGGCATTCCCGCAGGCGGAGGCATGCCCGGAGACAGAGTAGACGGATTATCCGCCCGCGCCGCCGCCCTCCCACGTGCGGCGGCCGCGCGCAGAACCCTAGGGGGCACATAATGCCTAGCACGTTGCTCGTGCCCCAGAATCCGCCGGTCGTACTCCTCGGGGTTGTCCCGCCGGAGTCGTTCCATGGCGATATCCGCTTCCGCCTCCTGTTTATCCTCTGCCGGCAACTCGTAATCCTCCTCTCTCTCAAATGTCTCCGTAGGCGTCACCTTACGGATGACGCCCTTGAACTCTTCGGATGTGAGGAGAGTATCGAGAATCTTGTCCTTGCCCATCACGAACGCTAGGTCTTGCTGATCTGGGATCGTCGGCACCTTGAGATACTCGGCGCGCCGGTTCGAGGAGGGGTCGGGGTTCTTCTTGTCCACCACGCGAGAGGCCAGCTGCGTCTTGAAAACGGCCTGATTATGGATAGCATCTTCGTACGTACCCCCGACCGTCAGCCAGTAAACAAACACCGGCCTCGCCTGTCCAATCCGGTAAGCCCTGCCAATAGCTTGCTGCTCCTCTGCTGGCGTGTACTTGAAATCGAATAGAACAACGCGGTTAGCCCCGTTGATGTTCAACCCTATGCCGCCAGCCTTGGTCGATATGAGATAAACCTCGGCCTTTTCATTCTCGTTGAAGAGTTTGATTGCCCCTTGACGTTTAGCCGTGGGCGTATGGCCGTCAAGCCGCTGGATGATTCTTCCTTGCTGTTGACACGCCCTTTCGATGAGGTCGAGCGACGCGATGCTCTGTGAGAACACCAACACTTTCTCGCCAAGGCGCCTGGACTCATCAAGAATACGAAACAGCGTGTGGAACTTGTTGGAGTGCAAAGGATTTTCAAGATCCTTGACCACGACGCGTCCCAGCAGCTCCCGGAGAATATCGAGCGGCACCATGTGCAATTTATCATCGGAACCGTCCTCGCGGCTGCTGGGCGGTAGCTTTTTCTCGACTTCCATGATCCGCCGCTGCAGCGTCTTGGCAAAGATGCTGGGGTGCGCCAGGAGTTTGTCGAGGACCGAGACAAAACTCCAGATTCCCGCTTGGCCTGCAGTCAAGCACACTGAACTGTTGTTGAGAATCAGATCCTGGTAGGCCGTGTAGACCGTGAGCTGGAGGGGAGTAAGAGGAAGCGTGAGGATAAACTCCTTTTTCCCAGGAAGCGTATCCCGCAGCACCTGAATATCTCTCCTGTGAACAAGAGGATCCACCGTCTCTTTGAGAATGTGCAGCATCTTGCGCGCCTTTCTCTTGGCCGCAGGGGTACTGTCGGTGTAGAGTCCTTCTCGAATCGGGTTCTCAAACCGATGTCGGAACTCGGCGATGTCCGCTAAGAAGCCAGGCGCAACCCAGTTGATCATGGCATAATAGTCCTGGACATGTTTTGTCAGCGGGGATCCTGTCAGCGCGATCCGGCTGTGCGTCCGAAAGAGGGCTGCTGCTTTATGTCTCTGGGAGTTGGGGTTCTTCAGCTGATGGGCTTCATCTGCAATGACGATGTTGGGTGCATCGCCAAGTATCTGCTCGACCTCCGGATCCTTGAAGAGCCCGATGAGGGCCGGAAAACCAATGATGATGACTCCTCCTTCGCGTGCCCACTGGGCAACCTTCTTTGCCCGAGTCTCATGGTTAAGCGACCTGTCGACCTTGTGCAATGTGCCCAAGAGATCGGCTGGTGCCCACAAGAGCACTTCGTCCACCCAGTTATCCACGAGGCCGGGGGGACAAATGATCAGTGTCTTCGAGGTCCTCAGGTCCTCGGGAATCTGGCTGACCACTGATGGGTCGCTGGACTGTGCCGACTCCGCAATGGCAACGAGCAACGTGATGACTTGCATCGTTTTGCCCAGACCCATCTCGTGAGCTAGCAGGCATCCCTGCCGAACCGTAGACTTCTTGGCCACTATATGGTTCCAGAGAAAGCGGACACCTTCGATCTGGTGGTCTTTGATCTTCTTGCCGATCGTCTCGTTGACGTAGATCAGAGACTGGTCCCCCTCTTTGGTCTCATTGATGATTAGACGAGCCTTGTCACCTGGGATATCGCCAGATTCGGCAAGTTGCTGTTGCAATAACCGCCGCCTTGCACTGAATAGCTCCTGCTGCTCGATATTGATAGTCCGGAGATCTTGTGCGTGCTCGTCTCTGGCGATGAATCGACTTCTTTTTTTCTTGGACGACGGGAGATCCTCCTCATCCGCAAATCCTCCTGACATGTCGGTGTCACTAGCACCAGTGGATGGGTAGCTGTTGGAAGGGGGGGAGCATGGGAAGCTGTCGGGCTGCTCCACTCCTGCCTCAGAATACCGGAAGATTTTTAGCAGCAGGGAGCGGAACTTATCGAAATGCTGCTCTTTCCGCTGGATTCGCTGGAGAGTCAGCCTCGGGATCTGTGGGTTGTCTCGCTTATCGGCTGTGCCGCTGATATAGCAGTCAAACAGCCGCAACAGAAAGAAGGAAACCGACTCGCCCAACTCCAGAATCCTGGGAGGTTTCCGCACATGAGGTAGGATGTAGGCCTCCCATACTTCATCGGCCTGGTGGTACTTGATGGCCCTATGGACCAGGTCTCTCCGTTCTTCGGACCAGTTGCACACAATGGCCGCCACCATCCGCTCGACATCCCCAGCCTTCGCCCAGTAGTGGACGCCCAGGTCTGCGATTCTGTCGAGCTCATGCAGTCCCGGTTTCTCGGCTACATCAGGCGAGGATACTATCTCAATCGGATTGTAAATCGAGTTCTCCATGGCGCTGCCAGGTGTTGGGGGCACCGAGGAGTTCGAGACCTTGATCGGCGTGCTCTGGGCTTTCGATGAGCTCCTGGGTTTGAACGGTGAACGTCGAGGCTTCGTTGGAGTGGTCGCAGACGGCCCGCTTTTTTGGCTTTCCTCATCACCCGAGTTGTCAGAATGGTCCGCGCCAAATTCCTCGTCTGACCAGGCATGGTCGTCCTGCCAGTGTGGGCCGACATCAACGTCCATGGGGCTCCAGGGTTGTTGGGCTTGCTCCTCTTCAACCACGAAATCCTTCATGTCATCCGCTTCGGCCTGCATGTCGTCGTCCGATTCGCTGCAAATGCTGTCCTCATCTTGACCGGAATCCTCCGCAACTTGACGAGCGGGACGTGGCGCCCGCGGTTTCGTCGATCCCTCCTTCGGACGGCGAGGGTTCACCAGCACGTCGAGATGCCACTTTGCCTTTTGCAGGGCAGCGACGTTCATCTCGAGAATGGCTCTGGCGTAGCTCTCGAGCTCCGACTTGTCGCGCCACGACGTCGAGATTATCTTCTCCCGCATTTCGGCGAGAACGTGTTGTTTTCTTCCGAGTTCTCTTTGCTTGGCCGTGGCAAGCACCGTCCACTTGCGGCGACGAGCGTCATCCCAGATTTTTCTTGCCTTTTCATCGTGCTTCGGCTTCTTGGTCTTCACCCAGTTATCTTCAAGCTCCCGGATAACGGCATCGACAACTTCGGCAGCGGGGTTTCCGGCAGCGATCTGCCGCTCTTTGAGCTTCTTAGCGGCTTCCTGCTCCCGTTCGTACGCCTCCCATGTGATCGAATCGACGCTGGCGTCATCATCAGAGTCTCCGAAGGCGGGTAGGACTGGATCCTCGGTGTTATCAAGGTCCACCATGGGGATGTTGAAAGGTCCACGCTTGAGGAGTTTCATGATTGCCCCATGCACCTGTAGCCTGCGGGCCGTAGGAATGGGAACTTTTCGGTATTGCACCCAGCGAATCTCTACAGAGTCACCGCTCGTTGCAACATCCACGGGAACTGCGTCGGTGATGATTTGGTCAATCGGGATCGGCGGCTCTCCGATGTAGCCAGCTGCCTGAGCCTTTTTAGCCTCGGTAGATTGCGAGCCACGAGCTTCGTCAAAGCGATCGCCTTCGGTGGGGATACCGAGGCCGCCAGCGTGTATGGGCTTGGTCGACACGTTGGTCAGCACGCCGCGCCTCTTTTTAGGCGGCCGAGCTGCCGATCCGGGTGTGCCCTTGGATGGAGAGCCCGGGGGTGAGAGATGATCCGAAGTCCGCTTCAAAGCATTGGGCTCTGATAAAGGCAGCGCTCGGTTGTGCTCCATAACCTCCATTGATGGGAGAGGATCGTCAGGGTTGGCGGGTACGTCGGCAGCATCACGGCCAGCTGAATTGACGGGAGCTGAACTGGCCGGAGCTGAACTGGCCGGAGCTGGGTCTTCGGCGAGAGCCAAGGCATCCGCCTCGGGGATCTTGTCGGGGCCTGACGAGACGTCGCCATTGGCGAACTCGGAAACTAACAAAGAAGAGATGCCGCGAGAAGATCTCGGTCCTTCACTGTTATCGATATCCGAGAGGCTCATGGGAGACTGAGCCGCCTTCCACTCTCGATACTTGGGGCTCCGTCTTTGGAAGAAGCGGACAGCTGAGTGGATGGCCAGCTGGTGCGGGACCTTCCTGATGCCCAACACTCTCCACAGCTCAGGGTAGCCAAAAGAATCCCCGTATACCAACAATGACTCGCCATCAACCTCCCGTTGGCGAATCAAGTGCTCTAGGGCAGTCGGATTGGGTAGTTTGGTGGAAGAGGGTGCTGGCCATGATCTTGTGGGAGTGCAGAGCTCTTGCACAACACGGTCCACATCCCAGAGGAACGGGTCATCCTCGTCACTGTTTACCATGTTCATTGTCTGGTTTAGGTATCCTGAAGTGGGTCAGCTCCGGTTCTTCTCCAGCAAAGGCAGTCTTGGCGACATCTTGATCGCCCTGTGCGGACTCTCTCGGCGAGGCATTGGATGAAGACACAGTATGTAAATGAGGTAGGGCGAATCGGACGAGATCATATTCATCCAACGAAACATGACAGAAATGGGAGGTGGGGACGGTTCAGATCAGATTACTTACGGGCATTCTTGAGATCCTGTATTAGAGGTTATCCCTTGAACATCCGAGCGCTAAACCGTACTACTTGGTATATAGGTGACCGATTGTGAATCTTTGCGCAAACACCAAGTCTTTTTGTAACTGGCCGTCTTCCAGCCTGGAACTAAAGCACCTTTGATTAGCTAACAATGTCCTCGCAGCAGTCCTTCGCTTGAAGCCTGTGATCTGTGAAAAGGGAGATAAACACTCGATGGCCTTACTGGAAGACCAAGTCCAGGTAGTCCGTGACAACACTGGACAAGAAACCTGTGAGTCGTAAAAAGAATCGATGAGTAACTCTATCGCCGACTCAAAGAGGCAGCTCGCCGAACTTGTTGGGTTGATCAGGAAACTCCAGGTCGGCGCGATCTTGCAAGAAAGCTTGCCGAGTTTGCAGAAGTGGGAAGAATCGGCGAGAAGAAGAGAATCGGCGACAAGAAGCAGGCAATGAGAATCGGCAAGAAGAGGGAGTGTGTGAGAAAGGAAGTCGGCGAGAAGAAACTCGGCGCAACAAGGGTGTGGGGGGTGGTGTGAGAAGAAGAGGTGAAGTGTAAGGTGTGAAGTAGGCAAATAGTAAATTGTGCGCCAAAAGGTGAAGTTGAGAAGAGGCCTCAGACTCAGGCAACCACGAATGGATACTAGGAAAATTGGAAAGAAAAGAGAACCTCACCCTCTGAGAGATGCGCGCGCCGAGAATGGCGCGTCAATATTGGATCTTGAAGAGGTTGGCTGCTCTCTAAGCTTTGATTGAGGCTTGCAGCGAAAAGGGATCGCAAGAGAGAAACCCGTAGATCGCAAGACTCGGCGACGTGAAGGGAAAGTTGAAGTTGTATCGCAGGGTTGAAGAAGTTACAAGAAGAAGAAGGGTTTGCTCGGCGGGGTGGGGTGAGTGAGGTGAAGGAAAAGCTCTGAGTTGGTGGCAGCAAGGTGCGGGAACAAAACTCGGCGGTGGAAAGGCAGCGGCGGAAGGCAGGGTTTGTGTGGGGACCAGGCTCGGAGTTGGGATGAAATCGGGAGGAATGGGAATTCGAATAGGGCTCGCCGGCGCCGGTATCCTCAGCGGGAGCCCGATGACAAGACGCGCAGTGAGACGCGGATCCCCTCGATGTGAACGGGTGCTCACGTTACCTGCCCGACAAACGCACAGCTACCTAGCGGTCCAGGGTCACTTGCGTGCAAAGTTGCTTTTTGCGGGACCGCTAACAGTGACAGTCACGAGCTACAGAACATACACTGTGCAGCCGCTGCATTCACTCGCGCTGGTGATCCGTATGCCCCGAGCTGCCCGCACTGTGTTGGGTGTCAAGCTGAGGGGTGCTGCAGGTGCCTGATTGCGACAGTCTGCCGCCATGCACACAATCATCAGCGCAGCGGGCAGCGGGAGGGGCTTTCTGGCGCATGGCCGTCGCCGTGGCCGAAGACGGCGCGTCCCGGAGACGGGCGACTGATTGGTAAACTAAATAACCAAGACATGGTGTTCGGGATCCGCTTTGGGGCGGGTTGAATAGACGCCTGTCTCCAATTGCGCGCCTTCTGGAATGTTTCACCCCCGGATTCACCATTGGAAGAAGGCCATTTTTGAGAAGACAGCGGGATGACTTCAGCCAGCGGGGATTCGTTCCCTCCGACCCTGGATGCGCGGGAGCGAGAGCATCTGGTCCAAGTAATCAAGGATTGGTCAATTGCCTACGGCCTGGCTGTGCGACCTCCGCCCGCGGTTGTGAACAACGACCCGGACGGCATCCTCGCCATCAATGCCCCCGTCACCCTGTTTCCGAGCCCCTTTCCCAAATCCTGCTTTGAAGAAGCTAGGGCGATCCAGCGGGCATATAATGAGTTGTACGCCAACATCAGCCGGGATGAGGACTTTCTGAGAGATATTGTTCAAGAGTATGCTGATACCCATCTGTCAACATGCGGTATATCTGACAGTGATGTAGGGTTGCCGGTGGCGATGACTTTATTGCCAACCTCTGGAACGTCCATCTTCGGGTGAAGAAAGAGGGATATGTGCAGGTCGGTGACACGTCTCGTCTTGTGAAAACCACTGGGCTCACAAATACCCAAGAGCCTCGCGCTGGGCCTATTCCGGTCCGACTACATGGTCCACCGCGATGATGATGGTCTCCAGATCAAGCAGGTCGAGTTCAACACCATTGCCTCGTCCTTTGGCGGTCTCTCGGCGCAGACGTCCCTCCTCCATAAGTCGGCCAGCCCTTCCTCTTCTGTCTGGCGTCCTGCTAACGAAACACAACCCAAGACACCTCGCCCAGACGGAATATCCCCTTCTGCAGGACTCATCCAGCGTGTCATCCCTCGACCTCCCCCCCAACGAGAGCACCGCCGGTCTAGCCGCGGGCCTCAAAGCAGCCTACGACGCCTACGGGAGCGCAACCTCGGGCCACCCCAAGTGCATCCTCTTCCTCGTCCAGCCGGGCGAGCGCAACATCTTCGACCAGCGCCACCTCGAGTATGCCGCCCTGCGCACCGGCGTCCCCTTCGTCTTCCGCCTCACCTTCCCCGACATCCTCGCCCGCACGCGCATCGACCCCGCGGACCCCTCCCGGGCGCTGCTCTACTCCCCGCCCCACAATCCCTCCAAGACCTTCGAGGCGGCCGTGACGTACCTCCGCGCGGGCTACGGCCCGGGCGACTACCAGACCGACGATGCCTGGGAGGCGCGGTACCACCTCGAGCGCAGCCGGACGATTGCGTGCCCGACAGTCCTGACGCAGCTGGCGGGCATGAAGAAGGTCCAGCAGGTCCTCGCGACCCCTTCCTCGTCCGAGCTGGAGAAATTCGTTGCCTCTCGGGCGACACGGGACGCGCTCCTCCGCACCTTTACCAACATCTTCCCCCTGGATGCGACGGATGCAGGTCTGGAAGCGCGCCGGCTCGCCACCGATCAGGAAGCGTGCCAGCGCTACGTAATGAAGCCGCAGCGCGAGGGTGGCGGTAACAACTTCTACCGCGGTGCCATCCCGGAGCACCTAAAGACCATCCCCGAGGAGCACTGGGGATCGTATATCCTCATGGAACTCATCACGCCGCCGCCCGTTGCGAATATCATTCTCCGCAACGGGAAGCTCGAGCAGGGCGGCGTCATCTGCGAGCTCGGCATCTACGGGGCTTGTGTGTGGGACCAGGCGGATAAGGACAGGAAGTTGATTTACAACGAGGAGAGCGGCTACCTACTGCGGACAAAGGGAGACCAGAGCGAGGAAGGGGGTGTGGCGGCCGGGTATGGATGTATGGATTCTGTTTTGCTCGTCTAGACATGGCAAATATCCGTAGTTCTTCTGCCTAACATGCGTCAAACCATCCATGCCACAAACACATCTATCGCCTCCCAAGTTCCTGTCTCAATCGCCCCGCGGCCGTCGTCGCTGGCGGCTCCGGCCAGGCTGAGACAGCTTCGTCCACCTCTTCCAAAAATGTCTGGGCGTTGTGGACTGTCGTGCCGCCCAGCACTACTCTGACTCCTGGTGTCGACGCGTTGATCCCGGCCACCATCTTGGCTTCCTCATACGTCGCACCGCCAATGATAAAAACCACAATATCCTGTGGCTTATCACGCGTAGTCCCCCCGCCATCAACGAACGGATACTGCTGGTCCCGCAGCTTCCCCTTGATGAGATTCTGCAGCGTTGTCTCGAGCAGTGGCGAATGCTGCGTGTAAACATTCTCGACACCCTTAAGCCCCTTGAAGCGGGCTCCGGCGCCGCCAAAAATGCCCGCTGACTCAAACAGGTCCGTGATACCACCGCTGCCGGCAGGAGAGGGCAGCAGTGATGAATGATATGTCATCAGCTTGGTGACACGGTCCGCTTTACGCGCGGGCACGCCACCAACCGTGGTGAGTAGGTCAACCAGCATCGGTAAGGCATTGGCGGGATTCTTGGCGTAGCGAATGGCATAGAGAGCCACTAGATTGACCTTGTTATCGACCGAAACAGACGGTGATTGGATTTGGGTTTGTATATTCTGGAACAAAGTCAGACTTGTTTTCTTTGCTTAGGTTTTACTTACCTTGAGATCGGCGGCGTGATTGTCGTTACAGGCAATGCTCTGTTCGAGCTCGCTAACCACCAACAGGTTCTCCGAGGCGACGCGCCGGCTGAGCTCGGAGACGAGGTTGACGTGCTTTTCAACGTTGCCCGAGAGTTTTCTGAACTCCGGGTACTCCTCGATGAAGCGCTTCATGTCGTTGATCGACTCGATTTTGGAATTGTTTTGCGTCTTGGATTGCAGCTGCTGGACGAGCTCCATGATATTGCCGCCGAGGTCGCCAAAGTTCAGGTACATATTCTTTTTGAAGAATGGGTCTTGGTCTTGAGAGAGCACAATCTCCTTCAGGTCGGGCCGGACATCAGGTACGCTGCTGAGGTCGACGCGGCCGTTGTGAATTCCAACGAGATGATGCACCATGGCCTGGTAGGTCCACTGGGTCAATAACGGGGTGATAGGGTCCTCTCTCCGATCTAGGATCAGCAGGATAGGGGGCGTGTCGACTTTACGGAAGTCGAAAAGCTGGTCCTCCTGGGTCATGTAATACCGCACCTCGGTTGCCAGCTTCTTGGCCAGCAGGCTCGACCTCTGGTACCGGATCAGGGGTTTCTTCTTCAGCGACAGCAACACGGCGATGACACCTTCGGTGGCACGCTGTAGCGAGTCGGTATTCCAGGTATCCTGGTTTCCACTCCATATCCGGTGTAATGGCGGGGCCATGTTGAGGGAGAAGAGATCCGGGTTGATGACGACGTAGTCCAGGAAATGTTCCTGGACGAGTTTGACGACCTCATGGTCATCGGCCTCGGCAAGGCGCTCGAGGGTGGATTTCTTGGCGATGTTGCTGAAGAACAAATGGTACTCGCCGTACTTGGGATCCCTCAGCTCGTCGATGAGGAGGCCGAGAGAGTCGGGGTGCGGCCTTACAAAGCAGAGACACCGCATATGACGCATCTTCTCGCGGTTGGGGTTGTCGAGCCGGTCCATCAGGTAGACCTCGTGGTTGAGGAGGGACGACTGGGTGACGGCCGTCGAGATGCAGGGAACTGTGTCCTTGTCCAGCAGGAGGATCTTCATCTTGGCCGATGGCGCCCCCGTGACGCTGTCGCCAGCGGCCACCATTTTCGAGACATAGCCCGAGGCGGCCTGCACGATGTCCATGTTGACGGTCGGATTTCACTCCAGCAATCGAATGGGTAATGCGTTGATTGATCACGGATCCAATTTCAGTGCCTCGAGCGCATCCACAGAGCCACCCAGGCACATGGCCTCGTCAGCACAGACCCGGCAAGTGGCTGCTCATCCGAAGCTCAATGCAAGGTCAGATGGTTCATCGGTTCATTCGTGAGGGACGTCGCTGTTCGAATGGCTGAGGTGGCATCTGTCTGTCGTCTGCAGTGTGAAGTGGCTCAGGCCTTGAGTGGCTTGCGTGAGCTCCAACGTCATGGCGGGCGGTGGTGCCTCCCCGATAAGATAAGCCAGCGCCTGGAAAGCCACTCGGGTGCCCAAACCTAGGAAGGAACCGAAAGCTCCCCTCCCTGCAGCAGTTGCCAGCTTCACCACTGATGCATCTTCGAGAATGGCACAAGATGTCTGTCCTCCCAGGTCGGAGCCGACGTAAGTTTTTATTCCGGGCGCCCATCGAAATGGAGCAAGAACTGAGTTCGCAAGGCTCTCATTTACCCAAGGGCTGATCCTCGGCCAATTGTCTGTTGTCCTCATTCTCGCCGCTTTCATCAAGTTCTTCATTTTTGGAGACCCTCCGTCGCCCGAAGTCACCGCCTCCCTGCGTGCGACAGAAAGACGGTCTCGGACTGTTGCCCACAAGAAGTCCCTCCTTAGCCTGCGAACGTCGAACACCCGACAGACTCCCCAGCAACCCGTCCTGAACAAGAAAAAGTCGAGCATACTACGATCGGGCCCGCCGACCCTGACGATCGGCGCCATTTTGAGCAAAACCTACTATAAAGTAGACAGCCACCAGCCAGAGAGCCTGGATTGGTTCAATGTGCTGGTCGCCCAAGCAGTTGCCCAGTTCCGAAGCGATGCGCAACACGACGATGCCATCCTAACATCCCTGACCAAGGCGATCAACGGCGACTCGCGCCCTGACTTTGTCGACGAGATCCGCGTTACCGAGCTTACACTAGGTGACGACTTTCCCATCTTTAGCAACTGCCGTATTATTCCTGTCGATGAAGATGGACTGGATTTTGGCCCTGGAAAGGCCTTTGATGCCGATAAAGCCACAAGAGACGGGGCGCGGTTGCAGGCGCGGATGGATGTCGACCTCAGTGATATGATCACTCTGGCCGTGGAGACGAAGCTGTTGCTGAACTATCCCAAGCGGTTCAGCGCCGTTCTACCTGTGGCCCTGGCGGTATCGGTCGTGAGGTTCAGCGGGACGCTCTCCATCTCCTTCATTCCGAGCAACCCATCGGAGAAGACGCCTACCAAAATGGTTTTTACATTCCTCGACGACTACCGGTTGGACTTTTCTATCCGCAGTCTCCTGGGCAGTCGGTCAAGGCTCCAAGATGTTCCCAAGATCGCTCAGCTGGTCGAGTCGCGTCTCCACCAGTGGTTCGATGACCGCTGTGTAGAGCCAAGGTTCCAGGAAATTGCTCTGCCCAGCATGTGGCCGCGCATGAAGAATACACGGGGTGGCGATGACACAATAGCCGATGTGGAGAGATCCATGAGCAAGGCCAAGGGCGTCGAGATAGCGAAAGAGCTGCGCGGGGATGCGCGCAAAGAGGTTAATGCCGGGCGAGCTGATCAGGAACAGGACTCGTTGAGACACCGACGGCGTCCGAGAGCCGAGGATGCATTCATGTCTGTATCGATGCCCGGGTCTATGCCTGGGATAGGTCTTGACTTTGGTACCTGAGCAGTGGTATGGGAATTTTGGAAACTTGTTAACTGGGGTGGATCGATCCTCTTGCTTCAACCCACCCACTCCGCTCGCCGCTCCAACCAAAGGAAGAGGACGTTGTCTGAGACGAGGTTCATTGAACCTGACGCCGTCTATCCTCTATAGAGCTGTTCCCGGTGTGACGCGAAGCTACGGAATACCAAGGGGATACGCCGACAAAAGGCGGCTAGAAGTATCCGTCTTCGCTCCCGTTGCAAAGGGACAAAGCACTCGTAAATCGGTTTGAGGAGAGAATCCGGACGAAACACACATATCTGGTCGCTGTATATGTAGATATGGTCTTAGGGGCTGCCCTGCAGAAGTATATTTAAGATCCAGATCTGATCTCCCTATGAATGATGCGATGAATCAGATGTGCCGCGGCATGTCCCGAGGCTGTTCAGGGGTCGAGGAGGCAGAAGTGGGCCCGAGACCAACCACATGCTCGGTTTGGCGCATGTGGTGCAGCGGCGCTGGTGATGTCACAAGGCCTCCAATCAATCCTCTGCCACCAACAAAAGTGTTTGCGACTCGTTATGTACGTCTTCCCAACAAACCACGCTTCTCGTCCGAGCTAGCCGGTGGCTTCTGTACGCTGGACTCTGCTTCTACTTTGACAAGCTTCGTCAGTGGTACAGAGAGTGTGGCCATATCTGCACGCACGAAAACATTTTGCGACGACAAAATCGGAGCTCGCAAGAGTTTCGAAAGAATCCTCAACAAAACGCGGGACCTGCAGCGGCATGGAATAGGGCAATCGCATCTCGACCAGCACCCTGCCGCGATCTCAAACTCTTTGCGACATGATACCGTATATAGATATACGTATGGGTCTCCTGTTTCTTGCGCGCAAGACCCGTTCGGTGACTGACGGCTTTGTTTGCAGCGTTTGCATACCTGGGGAGGCTTATTGGAGCAAGCCCCGATGAGTGTAGGCTTATACCAATAATACATGGCGGTTGCGCAATCGACTAACAGTGCCATCCATAGTGAAGCTCATCTTCTCCTTCCTCCTCTCGTATCCCCTCGCCGGCCTCCTCAAACGAGTCCCCGACGCAAGGCCGGCCTACAAGAACCTCTTTTCGCTCGGGTACGTCAAGCGCTGGAAGCGGTGCTTGGAAGTGGTGGTGGCGGTAGGCTGACAGCGGAACGCCAGGGTCTCCTTCTTCTACCTCGTCGGACTCTTCAACCTCTGGGATGGACTGCGGACGCTGCTGTTCTCGGCCGCCGGCGCCTACGCCATCGCAAAGTTCCTTCGCGGCGAGAAATACATGCCATGGGTCGGCTTTGTATTTCTCATGGGCCACATGAGCATAAACCAGATCGCACGAATGCGCGCTGACAATCCGCGGAGTGTCGACGTCACGGGCGCCCAGATGGTGCTTGTCATGAAGCTCAGCAGCTTCTGCTGGAACGTGGCCGACGGCGCGCTGCCCGAATCCGAGCTCAGCGATTTCCAAAAGGACCGCCGGCTCACCGAGCTCCCGAATCTGCTGGACTATGCCGGTTACGTTTTCTTCTTCCCGAGTCTCCTGGTCGGCCCGGCCTTTGACTTTGTCGAGTACCGTCGCTGGTTGGACTGTTCCATGTTCGATGTGCCCGTCGCCGTTGACCCGGCCAAGAAACCCCCTACGCGGCGCAAACGCAAGATTCCCCGTAGCGGTACCCCTGCCATGCGAAAGCTTATCATGGGGCTGGCCTGGCTCGGCCTCTACGTCAAACTGTCGGGTCCGTACGACCCTAACGTGCTGCTCTCGGACAAATACGCCGGGTACGATTTCCTAAAGCGCGTCCTTGTCCTCCACATGGTGCCCTTCACGGCTCGCACCAAGTACTATGCCGTGTGGACCCTGACCGAGGGAGCCTGTATTCTCACAGGCCTGGGTTACAACGGCGTCGACCCTGCCACGGGCAAGGTTTCGTGGGACCGGCTGGTCAACATCAAGCCGATGGGTGTCGAGCTCGCCCAGAACACGCGAGGCTACCTGGAGAATTGGAACATTAACACGAACAAATGGCTGCGCAACTGTATCTACCTGCGTGTTACGCCGCGCGGCCAGAAGCCCGGATTCCGCGCCACCGTCGCCACCTTTTTTACAAGCGCCTTCTGGCACGGCTTTTACCCTGGATACTACCTGTCCTTTTTGCTAGCCAGCTTCATCCAGACAGTAGCCAAGAGTATGTTGTCCCCCCCCCCCTCTTTTTTCCAGGGATGAATCAAAATGTTAACTCTTTATTCAACCAGACTTCCGCCGCTACCTCCGCCCTTTCTTCCTAGACCCCAAGACCCAGGCCCCCCTGCCCACCAAAAAGTACTACGACTTTTTTTCCTGGCTCGTCACCCAGGTCACCTTCTCCTTCGTCACAGCCCCCTTCCTGATTTTGTCAC
Organism: Echria macrotheca; assembly: GCA_030411725.1. NCBI lineage: Eukaryota > Fungi > Ascomycota > Sordariomycetes > Sordariales > Schizotheciaceae > Echria > Echria macrotheca. Next base: position 343,779 of record MU839841.1, on the reverse strand, counting down.
TTAGCGGCTCCCTGACCGTCTGGTCCCGCGTCTACTTCTACGCCGTCATCGGCACCGCCCTAAGCTGGGCCCTCTTCGAGTCGCCCGCCAAACCCGCCCTGCGCCGCGCCCTCGAGCAGCGCGCTGCTGCCGCCGGCGCCGGTGGTGAGGGGGGCAAGAAAGAGGGGCAGAAGCAGACCGGTGGTCTGCCCCGTTCAGCGAGCACGGATAGTCTCGCCTCGCGCGAGCCCGTGCTCGGACTCTCGGCCGCGCTGGATACCGATCTTGACGCGGCGATTGAGGAGATCAAGGCTGGCGTTGAGATGCGGAGGGCTTCTTTGAAGGCGGCGCAGCAGCGGAGTAAGCGGGCGTAGTTTAGGTGGTTATCAAATCTATTGTCCTCGTCTTTGTTCGATAGGGATTTGATTAGGTATTAGATTAGGTCGAGCTGAAACGGTGAGACGGTGAGACTACAAGAAGAGTTGAGTACCTGGGTATCTGGGTACCTTCTTTGGCTTGTTTGCCTGTGACTTAGTTGCTTGCTTATCGTGGCGAGACTTGCTCTGGCAGAAGGAATGGGTAAATCCTAGTTTATACAAATACATACCAAACAATACATACAAATACAGATACACAGATGTGTATACGAACATGCACATGTCGGGACAGAATCATAGTCTTTGATCTAGTTCATGAAATCCCCGAGAGCATTTTCAATCCTCCTCCCTGTGACAACCTGCGCAATTACCTTAGACCACACCCAATTGAGCCAACTTCCAAAAGGATTACCAGGATTCAAGGCCAGCCAGCGCCTTAGAATTCCAACTGCGGTTATTCTGGGAAACTGGGTTCTCTGCAGGGAATCAGTTGTGTGTATTGAGGTAAGGACTGCCGTGGCTCAGCGAGAGCGGGGCCAGGTCATCTATCTATCTATCTATCCTGTTGCCTTTGCTCTGAATGGCTTCATCTGTTTGACTCAGTTGCCTGCAAGTAAACAAAGAAATCTAAGATATCTAGCGCGGAGCAGCAGCACTGGCGACTGCTACCCGGCAGGGTGCCTGAATCGCCACAGTTATATGCCGGCTCGACCTGGGCCAGGCCCCAAGATCGTGACTTTCCCCATCCTGTCTGTATGTACTCCAACACATCCGAGATCCAAATAAACTTAAAAGATATTTTATCAATTTTTTTCTAGTGTTCTTGTCTTGTTGGTAATTAACATTTCCAATATCAAATATATCTTTATATCTTTATTCCAAACTCCCAACACATCTGTTCCGTCAGCATTCCCACATTATAGGAATCATATCCACTCCCTCTCAACTCCAACCAAAAGATAATCCTCCACCCAGCAGCAAACCTAGAAAAAAAAGACAATGGTTTCGAAGAATCGAAAAGAAAACACCAAAAAAACCCAAACACCGGGCCATGTCATGAATAAATGAATTCATGATCATGGTATGATGCCCCTGCTTGTGTCTTCCCTAAACACCGTCCTGGTAATATCATAAAAAGTAATACTGCCTCGTAGCAGGAAAATGGTTTAATACAAGAAGTGAAAAGAGAATAAAAAAAAGAACTCCGATTAAAGCATGGGGGGTATCTCTCAGAGCCCGATTTATAAAAAATCCAATCTTGGGTCCCAACGCGCTTTCGATAGTACCCTCTATACCGCGAGCGTCTAATCCGTAAGTCGTTGGTGAAGCAATAGTGATACAGTAGTGATGGAAACGTCGTCCGAATGTCGATAGTAGTGGTAAAAAAAATCCGTGAGGAGATGGCGTAGTGTGTGACGCGATGGTGTGTGGTAGAAAGGTTCTAGACGTGCAAATCCGTCAAGCGTGCTGAGTGTCGTATTATGTCGTCCAGGTCATTAGAGATTGCAAGGAAATTTGCGTCGAGTCTTTGTAGTATAAAGAGAGATTTCGTTGCCGTGTCGTCGTAGCTCGAGGCGTAAGGTGTCATCGTCGTCTCGTCACCTGACTACCCAACCCTGTTTGAACCCGACGACAACCAATGCAACAATAGCACCGATTATTAAAAGTCCAATGATGGACATGAAGCGATTAAGGTTTCGCCACCAGCGGGCGCTTTCGTATCGCACCTCGTCGACGATGCGCGTCTTCTGGCGGAATTCGGCCTTCCGGCCAAATCGGGTCTGGCTGTCGTCTCCCCTCTCGATCATATCGAGTCCTGGATGTGGTGGAAGAGGCAGTAGCGCGGCAGCCATCCAAGCTGAATATATTGTTAGCGTCTTATCGGATGAAAAGCCACGAGAAACCTACCAAATGGGAAGATGAACCCAGCGATAAAGAGCATGACCTGGGCGTTTCGTTTCCCAAGGAGCCCCGAGTCGGCGGACCAGCTCACACTCGGCGGATCCCACACACTATACCGGCTAGCACGGCGATCCATCCGGAGGTGAGGCGACCAGATGCTCGACGTCTTACGTCGAAGCGATCGAAAAGCGCCGTAGTCCGGGCCCAGCGGGGGTGCCTGCGAGATCTCGAGCGAAGCCTGATCGGAGAACGGGCGCTCTCCCCTTGGCGGTTGGATTTCCCTTGCGCGCTTGCGCCGGCTGTAGAGATGCAAAGGGAAACGATCGGTGCTCGGGGACGACTCGCCGTTGGGGTTAGCCGAGCTACCGGGTCGGCTGTCTCCAGCTTCGGACACGGTCATGAATGACGGAGCTCCGAGCCACCGGCGCTCGCCGGAGCCGTAATATACCCTGTCTCGCGTTAGTGCCGGCATCTATTTTTGGGTCGGGCCTGCGGCTTACCTAGCCCACGCGGGGAGCGTCGACGTAAGACTGTTGGCTCTGGAGCTGCCACTCGAGTGCAAGCCTCGACTGGAGCTGTTGCTGCTCTGGAAAAAGGCGGACAAGCCACTCCGGGAGGGCTGTTCCTGCAAGTCCGCCAAACCATCGCCGTGCTCATCCTGGTCGCGCACCATCCGGAGTTGCGTAGGGCCGGCTCTCGAATATGTCGGGTACGGCCTCTCAATCGAGTCGCTTCCAGAGGCGGCCTCCTCCAATTGGGCCGCCAGCGAGGATGAAATACTCTGCATCTGGCGACTGTGCAGGGAACTCGCCCAGCCGGCACTGCTGCGTCGCCTGTGACTCTGAGGGCCGGACAGAGGCGAGACAGACCGACTCATTGTCTCGCTGTCGCCTTCGCTCTCCGACATGACGGTCGACAGCTGGGAGCTCCATTGGTGAGGCGTCTCTTGTATCATCGGGACAGAAGGGCGCTGGATAGCAGCGCTCTGGCTGGTGGAGCTCGTGGACCATGGATATTGTTGAGACGAGCCCCCCGTATCGCCACCCCGCGCGCCAAACGGGTGGGTTGTCCCAAAGTTGATCAGCACCGGAGCGGCAAGGAAGGCCTGGGTGGGATCCTGCGTCGTGATGACCGACGAGATGCTCTTGAGCGACTGGAGCGACCCGGCGCGGGCCCGTAGGTTCTCTCGTGATCGTTGCTTGTAGTACCCAGTTCTCTCAAACGACTTCTTCCTGACCGGTCTCAGCGGTGGAACACGGAGGCTCTCTTGCGAGTAAGTCGGGCGGGGGTTTCGCGGGAGGGTGGCGAGAGAGGACGAGGGAGAGGGATTGCCATGCACGACGTAGTTCTCGTCACTGTGAGAAGTAGCCGGAGGGCTGCTGGAGAAGGCCGGGGCCGGCGACGAATCACCCAAGGCCTCCCAGTTGGAGTGGCTGGAGGATGGCAGTGCGAGACTATCGTCAGACTGCTGGAGCAGCGACGAGTCTGGGCCGTATACCTTGTAATTGGTCGTCTCGGACGTCGTGGAGACCGTCTGAGCCGACTCGGTGGAAGCGAAGGATGCTTTGGGCACGATGCTACGCAATGGGGTCTCGTCGTCCTCGCTTCTGTTTTGCGTGTCCTCTGGTAGTGGAGCAAGGGGCGCGTCAGACGCTGGCGTCGCGATGTTTTCCAGCCCTTTCTTTTTCTTGAGGTCGGGAGTTTTGGGGACCTTGCGCAAACCGCCAACCATGCGGTAGTTCCAGGGCGACGAGCTGATAGGATCCTCAGCTAAGCGGGTCGTCGAGGAACCAGGAGACGGGGTGAGAAGCGGCTCAGAAATGCCGTAGTCCGGGAGGGTGGTACTCGCTCCGGTCAGGGCGGAACCGGGACGATCATCGCTCCATGCATCGATCGAAGGTCTGTCCTGCGAGCTCGACGTTCTCGAAGAGTACGACAGCGGCGGCGACAGCAGCGAGCTGGAAACATCGGACCCCTTGCCGCCCAGCCGCACCAGCGAGAAGGTCTTATCGGCATGGATGGTGACGGCGTTGGCCCGCCGCGACAGGGGGCGTGGCGTGGGAGCCGCTGAGCTGCTGGACGACGCGGGTGACTGCGGCGACGATGCATTAATCGCCGCGATATTAGTTGAAACTTGGGATGGTGACCTCAGAGACGGGGCGGTTGGACCTCCAGGGCCCAAGACTGCTGAGGGGCTGGCAGCAGGTTTCGAGCCTGAAACCCCTCCATCGCGAGCCCTGGCCAATGGGAGCGACGATGCCGAACCCGAAGACAATGCGGACCCTGGACTCGCAGCATTGTGTTCTGTCTGCCCACGCCACGAAGGCCGCCTGGAATCTCCCGCTGTCGAACTTCTGCGGTCGTCATAATTTCCCGCCACATGCGACGACGCCTGACTCGGTGTCCGCCCCTCGGGGTCGAGACGGGGCGGCGTGTATGGGACGATTCGGATGGCAAGCGTGTTGTTCTGCGACTGCGATCTCTCGCGGAGCGGTGTCGAGGTCGATGTCGGCCGGCCGCCATGTCGGAGGGGTGGCGCCGACATGGCGTTCTCGCCTGGAAGTCGGTTCGTCCGGTGCTCGGGGCCGGCAGGCGATCAATCCGTCGAGTCCAGCTCCCTCGTGGAACAGAGGACGATCAAATGCTTTCCATGACCACTTCATGCGCGCAAGAGGGAAAAAAAAGAGGACGAGGAGAAAAATCCCGTTCTCCCCGCCAGAGCCGAGGGGTGCTGGTCGATCCGGTCGCGTTCGTAGGCTCTTGATCGCGTGCTACGGGTGCTGGGCCTTCCCTGCGTATTAGTAGAATGCGCTCGCCGGTTGTCGTTGGATGCCCTGCTGAGGTCGGTTGCTTCTGCCCGTCACGATTGGCTGCGAGGTGCGAGATTATAGGTCGAGCTGGGATGACGCCGGCGGTGGCTAGGGGACGACGTGGTGGAGGTGGCTAATTAGGTCGAGAATTAGGTTGAGGCTATCCACCTCGCGGTGGAGAAGAGGACAGAGCGAGTGGACGAAAGGAGAATTAACCAGAGACAGGATATGGCCGTGGATTAAAGATAGGAGAGAAAACGAGTGAATATCAAGCAGCCATATAGCAGGCCTGAGGAGGGAGGGAGGGACGAGGGAGCGACTAGAGTCTGAAGGCTGGTGTCCAGTCAAATGGCCAGGGGCGCAACGTCAGGCTCGGGGATGCTGCCGCCGGGTAGCCAATGGGTTACATCTATCTGGACAGCCGACGACGGAATCTGCGACCAGGTCGACAAGTGGCAGTTCTCCCCCCTCTTCTGGGAACAAAGGTTGGGCGGAAAGGGAAGGACGAGAACACGAGGGGAAAGACTGGCAGTCGCACCAAGTATACAAAAAGCCAGAATCGGGTCCCCAGACCGGCCTCTGCACCCGCCATTGGCCAGCAGCCAGCGTCTGTTTAGACACTGCACATTTCAGGAGTGGTCGTCTGGATGCAGTCAAGAGATTTTCCAGAGACCAGATGCCCGCTGCATCTTGCTGGGTTGTGGGACTGTGGAAGCGCAGACCGCTTCAAAAAGTTTCGATGCAAGGCTGCGTCTAATTTCGCGTGCCAGAGACGACGCGACGCGATAGGCAGGCTGCGCCTCGGCCTGCAGTATCGAATGCACCTTCTGCGTTAGCCAGTGCTCCAGATCGAGCGTCTCCTGCTTCAGGTCTGCCATTCTGGGCTACTGCCATCCGCCAGGAGACGCCTGTGGGGTTTGCAGTGAACCACTGAGGGCATTCCAGTGCCGTGGAACCCCTCTGTCCTGTGTCAACATTGCCACCGACGCTCTGGTCTGTCCGCTGCAGCCGGAGCCATGGGCACAACAAGCGGCAGTATCTCTTTGCTGTCCTGGGTGTAACTCTGCTGACCAGGTGCCGATATCCACGGCTTGCCGTCTCCCATCCACAGCGGCTGCCGGCGTTTGACAGACAAGCGCCGCCGATGAACCACGTCGAGAGATCTCGCTGGGCTGGAAAAAGCATTCGCAGCCGTTGTCCCCCACACGCAACCCCTAGCCATGTCGCAAGTGGCGCTCGCACAACGCTTCACCGCCTTGTGGAGAAGACATGGCGGCCCTTGTGCGCCGAGACACAGGCCGGATTCCGAACAGACCCAGGCGTGGCCGAATCGACCGCAGGCCCATCTGTCGAGCCCAAACCTAGCTGCATCCTGCGTCTCTCTCGACGGGCACATGGCCGGCTATTTGAGTCGCTCACAGGGCCGGCGGCCAGGGCCACACGTCAGGCCTGACGCGATCCGATTTCCAATGGCGTGGGGAGAGCATGAGAGCATGACGGAATCATGGAAAAAAGTCCAGCTTCTGGCTCGCTGAGTCGGCAGGGGTGGGGCCTGGACGTGGAGGGGCGTCTCCCAGACCGGCGGGGCCCCTAATTAAACCTTCATGCAAAACACGAAAAGCGCGTCGCTGATTCGCGTGCTTTTCGCGTTTAATAGCCGACCAATCTGGGCTGCAATGCCCTGTGGTGCTGTCGCAATTGCTGTCGCAACCAACGGATTTCGTGATAAGGTACGGATAGTAAGCGCTGGAGTGGCTAGAGATAATAACCATTGGGACATCCATTGGGCTGTGGACGAAGACATCGCAAACAAGCGGCGTTTCTGGGTCTCAGCTGAGCATTGTGCTGACACGTGTATCACGTGCTGTGGCTGTCGACATCTTGCATGTTTCTCAAAGCGGGTCAGCAAAACAAAGACGACAGCAAACGGAAAAAAAAAAAGAAAGGGGCCGTCGATCAGAGGCGCGCTGAGGCGTTGTCTTTGCTTGCCCGGCATCCCGCGGAAGATTCCGACAATAGCACAGGGCTGCGAGACATTGTGATTGTGGAATTGAGACGTCCCGTCGTCGTCTGTGGGGTTCGTTCCGCGCCGCAACCTCACGGGTTCAGTCTCCCACGTCGACCCATCGCACCCGTCGATTAAGCTTAGAATAACACCGAAGTAGCTCAGCCCGTATAGACGGTAGAGGTGGGCCATCCGACCTGTCAAAGGTGGCTTCCACATCGACGAACCGCCAACCGCCAACCGACACGCGGCAAGCGAGGCGACAATCGATATCGGTAGTAGGGTAGGCACCACTTGGCGATCGAAACAAACCCGGCCCCTGCCTCTCTGCTCGGCCACGGCTCGCGAAGTGAGTCGCGGCGGCGGTCCCATTACGACATCAGTGACCGAAACGCCCCGTGCCGTACCCGTAGGGCTGAAACCCGGACACCACCACCTGTTTTGCAACCTACGCCGAGATGCCGGCCCTCCTCTCGCTCCTGGGCTTCCGGCCGCTGGCGGATTGGTGGCACAAAGGCACGGCTCCTCCCTCCTTCGTCTACTACTACATACACATTGCTTGGATATACTAACACAAGACAAAAATCAGATGACCCCCCACCCCCGCCAATCACGACCGGCACGGCGTCTCTGCTCCTCGTCCTCTACGCCCTGGCCTACTTCCTCCCCTTCTACGCCTCCTCGACCACGCGGCCGTCGCCGACGCTGTCCCGGGACGCACCCTCGGTGATCCGCGCCCGCATCCGGTCCGTAACACTGACCTGCGTGCTCTGCACCCTCTCGACCTTCGCCATCCTCTCCACGACGGCCGGGGCGCCTCCCCCGACGATCCTGCACCTGACGGGCATCTGGCCCGCCGCCGTCGTCGACGCCCTCCGCGCCCTCCTCCTGACGGCCCTCCTCTTCGCCGGCCCGCTCTTCCACGCCCTGGTAGTCGAGTCCGGCTACCGCCCGTCGGCCTGGACTGCCGCCCTGGCCGAGGTCTGGACCGAGTGGCCGGCCTGGCGCAACCTGGTCGCCGGCCCCGTGACCGAGGAGGTCCTCTTCCGCTCGGCCTCGGTGCCGCTGATGCTGGTCGCGCGCACGTCTCTCGCCAAGACGATCCTCCTCTCCCCCATCATCTTCGGCCTCGCCCACGTCCACCACTTTTACGAGTTCCGCCTGTCGCACCCCCAGGTGCCGCCGGCCGCCGCGCTCGCCCGCTCCGTCGTCCAGTTCGCCTACACCACCCTCTTCGGCGCCTACGCCACCTTCCTGTTCCTCCGCTCCGGCTCGCTGCTGGCCGTTTGTCTTGTCCACACGTTTTGCAACTGCATGGGCCTGCCCAAGGTCTGGGGGCGCATCGAGCGGCCGTCGAGCCCGAGGGCCGAGACGAGCATCCTATGGACCGTGACTTATTATACATTGCTTGTTGCCGGCGCCGTCGCGTGGTATCGGAATCTGTGGATATTGACCGAGAGCGGGAACTCCCTCGTGCCGTCTGCTGCGTTTGCTTAGGTAGATATATATATCATGCCTCAACATATATCGTGTATTTAACCTCAATGAAAATTACAGTTCCTCAGAACAAGAAAAGACAGCAGTTTAACAATATTTGGCATACAAGAAGATACCAACTCCTGAGGACATAGCCTGATCAGTAGTTTTGGTTAACACACGTCACCGTCAACTCCGAGCAGTGGCAGATCGTGATTAATTAGTATATATTTTTCGAGATCAGCGGCTCACAAGCCTTCACCCACAGTGTACATTCCCATGGCCCCCATCGCTCGTCCGCCAGCAGATCCTTTCCCGCCCTAATCAAATACCCCAGAGACGACTTCCACCCGGCATCGCGTCCTCCATCGTCCCCAACGCCATTCATGCGACGCATTTATATCTTAAGTAGCCATTAGCTGCAAAAGCATGTTATGCAGGTTTGGCGTCTTTGTACGCCGTCCACAAAAAATGAAATCATGAAGAAAACCCAAGACCGTCCCCCGCTCCCTCCGTGCCAAAACTCTATGCTGAACTGATTTTCCGTGAGAGGTAAAAAGATCTCTACAGAAGCGGACAAAACAACTGATATACACGAACAGAGCAAAGAAGCCTCGGGGGACCACACCATCGTATTAGGTCCATCGGTGCGGTGATTCCAGGCATCAAGGAGACCCATCGTCAACTCGGGGGCGCCCTTGTCGGGGTTGAAGACACCAGCTGCGAATCACCTTCCAGTATCGCTTATGAGTTTGCGGCGTCCCTGTTGCTCTGGGAGCTAGCACTCATCGTCGGCTTAGTGGTGGGGAGAATGCCGACAGACTGGGCCTTCTGGCGGACCTTGGCCCAGGTGAAGACAAGACCGCTCACAAAGCCGAGGATGATGGCCGAAACACTGCCGAAAGTGATGGGCGCATCGAAGAAGATGAGACCGCTGACGGCAATCGGGAGCTTGTTGAGAGAACCAACCATCGAGTACGTGGTCGAGGAGGTGACCCGGATGCACCACGCCGAGCAGTACGAGATGAAGATGGCGGCGAGACCAGAGTAGATCATTCCGATCATCAAGGCGTTACGAGACTCTTTCGGGAAGTTCTTGGCAAGATTCGCCGATGACCAGTCCTCGGCCAGGAGAGAGAAAACAATAAGCACGGGAATGGTGAGGAGGTTGTTGTAAAACATGGCTGGAAGATGTCAGAGATGGGTACCAATATAATGCTGTTCAAAACTTACTGTCGTAGTCCTTAAAGTTCATCTTCTTGATCACCTTCCGCATGCCTAGGACGTACGAAGCGGTGCAGAAAACGTTCATGCCCATCCATGCGTAGCCTGCATTGAGAGTAGACAGAGCAGCCGAAGCCTCGTGAGAGTGGACTCCGTCAACGACAGCCTGGATATCCGCCCACGCAGCAATGACCGAGCTGAGCACCATCAAGCCAAACGAGAGCAGCGTCATGGGGGTGACACTGCCGCCGAACCAGAGGACCTCTCCATAGGCAATGACAATGATCGTCAGGTTCTTGAAGATGGTGTATACGGGGACAGAGAGGAACTGGAGAGCCTTGCCGCCGGTATAGATCATTCCGACGAGGAGAAGTGAGATGGGAAACCCTACAATATCACCCATTAGTCTGAAATCATATCCACAATACTAGCGAGCTCGTACACTTCTTGGCCTTTGTCGAGTCAAAAGGTGCCAGGTTCTTGAACATGCCCAGTTGCCTGAAGAGGAGAATTGCGAGTGTGCAGACGATGGACTAAAAGGCAGTCAGACTCGGCGGCTGTATCCGTGATGCGTTTGACAGTAGCATACCTGCACGGCCAGATAGAAGAACATGAGATTCCATTCTGAGCCGGATACAACGTATTTGTTCACCACCGTCATGCTAATGGATGCCAGGCAGTACGCGAGAATCGAGGCGCCAGGGCTGTGGTCAATCGTCTCGATAAAAGCCCCTATCGGAGGCGCTTCTTGACGGGGGCGGGATGCGGGTCTCCCGAGAAAAGGGTCCTTCTCGCCGCCGAAGTCGTTGCCATCGACGGCCCGCATCTCGATATCTTCGTTCTTCTTGTTCGACATCTTGATCCCGGATTGCGAAAACGAGCGTCGGTATCAACCAGAGCAAAAAACGAGGGATGACGGTGTTATCAGCGCGCCCCAGAATCCCGTTTCGCGGTTATAGAGCGACCGAGTGAATGGCTCTCGGCAGTAGAAAAATGCCAACGGCAGATCTCGTGAAGCTCCCAAACGAAAAGGGCAATCGGGATCGCTCGGCGCGGTGCAGCAGGGCGAGGAGAGACGGCAGCAATCGTGTTTGTCTGCGCAGACGAAAAACGAAGGAGAAGGGAATCAACGATTGCTCAAGTCGAAACCATTCCAATGCGCTCGGGACGAAGTCGGATGGGGGTTGCCGAGGAGAGCACTGTCGGGGGTTTGGGAGACGCGTGTCAAGAAATCGAGTCTGGGAGAATTGGTGTTAAATTGCAACTGGCCGACGAACCCACTTGCTGAAAGGGGCTTGGCGGATTGGTGGGAACAGGTGTCGCGGCTCTCCTTTTTCGCTTGGCCCGTGCGAAGGAGGCAGAGCACCCTGGTTTTAGAACCCCTCCCCGTTATCGGCTCTGTAAATATGCACATATGCGAGGCCTCAGCTTTTCCACCAGTGCCAGCCTCAGGAAGGGCTGAGATCTCAGCTGGTCGATAACATTAGATCAACACAGGGGTCATTCCCTCGATCTGATGGGTCAGAGTCATGGGCATAAGCTTTTTCGTCAATTACACGCCAGCGAAAAGGATGTTGTGCCTAGATACGTATCTACCCACCTTACCAGACCCCCTTAAACCCGTAACACCTATCCCAACAGAAAATCACAATTACTTTGTCAAGTTGCTTTTGATACCGGGCTGGTTGAATCTTCATCGCCTCCGTCACCATCGTCGGCCATCTCCTTATCCTCGTTTTCATCCCCCTCGCCCTTCTCGTCCTTGTCCGTCTTCTCGCCTTTTTCGGCGCCCAATGCGTCCGGCGCAACAGGAAAGTTCAAATGCTTCCAGTCCTCCAGCTCTTCGGTCACGGATCGCAGACGGTCTCGTATGCTTTCAATCGCATAGCTTCCCAGTAACAGCCGCAATGGCGGGTACGAGCAGTGTCCGAGCTGCCAAACAAGCTCGGCGCACTTGACGGCACTCGTGGGCTGGCGGTCACCGAGCCACTGAACCATGCGCTTCGCATGCAATGCCGGTGAGGTGGCATGGGAATACGCCTCGCTCGCCGGTTTGATCAAGAAATGGCCCCATGTCGGAAGAGGGTTCGCATTGGAGTCGGGCTCGTCTCGCCGGACCAGCCCGGGCTCTACCAGGGTGGCCTTGATATTGAACGAGTCGACCTCGTAGAGCATGGCTTCGACGAGGCCTTCGACAGCGTACTTTGTCGCGCAGTACGGCCCGAGCCCTGGCACACCGAGGGCGCCCGAGGTGGAACTGAAGATGAGGTAGCGGCCCGAGTTCTGCTGCCGGAAATATGGCAAGCTTGACTGGATGATATGCAGCGTGCCCATAAAATTCGTCTCAAACTGATTGCGGATTTCATACTCGTCCTGGTCCTCGCAGGCACCGATGACTCCGTAGCCAGAGCAGTTGACGATACAGTCGATACGGCCAAAGCGAGCCAGAGACCGGTCGACGACGCGAGTCACCGAGGCGCCGTCACGGACGTCACAGAGTAGACCGAGGCAGTTCTCGTTTGTCTGGACCATGGACTCGGGAGTCGACTCGAAGACCCGGCCGACGGTGACAACCTGGTCGCCGTGGCCCAGGGCGCACTTGACCAGGGAGCGGCCCATGTGGCCGGTTCCGCCAAAAATCTAGACGGGTCAGAATCAATCTCGCCGTGAGGAAGCCACGGGCACTTACAACCCATACCAGCTGTTTCCGCTGGACACCCGGCTGCGGAGGATCGCAGCTTGCGGGCAGCTGGAGCCTCAATTTGGCCGTCGACGTGTCCGAACCGGCGACAGAAGCCCCGTCCTGGGCGCTGCGAGCATCCATATTTTTATGTGTGTATTGTTGCAACAACTATCCAAGCAGGGGCGATGCTAGCGGCAAAACGCGTTTGCCTACCGTCTCTTTTCTCATCTCATGGTGGTCCGTCCAGATCGTCCGTAGTTGGATCGGACGACAGCCAGCGGCTCAAGTTCATGCGTCCGCAAGAGGGGCTTGGCAACGTCGAGAGGCGGAACCCTGTAAAGCGGTTCAACGGCGTGACCGGGGTCAAGTACCGCCCGGCAAAAGCCAACTCCAACGCAACCTTAAAACTGAACCTATAGTCTGTACATCAACCCTCTTCATACTGAGAGTGCCTCGACTATGAACGCCTCCTGTGAACTACAACGCGCTTTGGCCTATGAATCGGGGTCATTTTCAACTTCGCGTCCTGCACATGGTACGCGATGTGGAGATAGATACAAGGCGACATAAATCTCTCGGCTCTCCATCCTTAGCCAGCAAGACAGGATGAGCACCAGTCCCGACACAGGCCCGTCCTTTATGAGGCAGCATTTGATAGTTCAAGAAGACTATACATAGAATCTGTGGAAAGTCCCGCCGCCTTCCGATGTCCCGATGGCGCAATTTTCCAGCGCATTCACAACTGTGCCCCACCTACGTCAGTCAACCCCGCCAAGTGAATTGCGCCGAACAAATGGTGACCAATCTCACCGTCCTAAATTGTCACGACAACTTGAGCGAGATATTATCGTCTGTGGCACTTTAAAACCAGCTGTTTTCTCTTCTGGTGCAACACCATTAGAACTCTTTACCCCATATATCGGTAGGTTCAACGCCGCTTCATGAACCCCGCATCGACTCTACTCTTGAGAAGATAACCCGAGGAACCCCGCCGCTCTCTCACTCAACAGCAACTAATACCAAATCTTCAAAATCTCTAGAGAAAAAAAACCAAGACCTATCACCTCATAAAAATGAAGGCATACTACTTTGACAACCTCCCCGTAAGCCGTCGTCCCCTCCCCCCGGTCCCCTCATTACACAATTGTAAAGAAAATGTCAAAGACTTAAAACAAACTCTCCAAATAAAAGGGCGACCAACGCCTCCCCCACGACTCAGGCAACCCCGTCGCCGCCGACGACCTCGGCAAGATCGGCGTGCTGTACTACCGCATCGGCGACCTGTCGGGCGTGGACGCGCTGGCGGCCGAGCGCGGCTACAAGAACCGCGACGAGATCACCGTCTCGCCCGAGAAGATGGGCGACGTCTACGAGGCCAAGGTCAAGTCCTTCTTCGACGAGCACCTGCACGAGGACGAGGAGATCCGCTACATCCGCGACGGCGCCGGCTACTTTGACGTCCGCAGCAAGGACGACCAGTGGATCCGGGTGCGTTTGGAGAAGGTTAGTATTATCATTCAGACGAGAAACCCCCCCCTTTTTTTGTCGCCCCGGGTGGGTGTATCAAAACATCGAAACGTGGGCTTACAATTGCTCACTCACTTTGTAGGATGACCTCCTCATTCTCCCCGCTGGTATCTACCACCGCTTCACTACTGACGAGACCAACGTGAGTTTGTGTCCGGATGAGTCCCCGAGATGTAGTTGCCGTCTGACACCTTGCTACCCCAGTACATCCAGGCGATGCGCCTTTTCAAAGACGAGCCCAAGTGGACGCCCCTAAACCGCTGCGAGGACCTCAATTCAAATGTCCAACGAAGGGAATATGTTTCTCAGTTTCTCAGTTAGCTCGTCACGGAATAAGTAGCGGCTTTGTTTCCATCCTGAACATGTTTGATCCCTCTTCAATATTCAGCCAGTTTTCATAAGTGAGCTCCGTGGTTGTTATTTGCGAACTCGCTGTCGCTCTTAGCCTAAGTTACGCTGAGAAGTCGGTGCCAAGTCATATCTGCTGTACAAATATTTAACGATAAATCCTCAACGGGGCGTACCTATCCCTACTCAACCCCCAGGGCTGCTCGAGTTATTTTCCATGCTCGCCCTTGATCACCTCTCGTTCCTGATGCCACCAAACGCCGATCTCCTATGCATGATGTTTACGCAGTCCCTAACCAAGTCTCCAAAACGCCAAACGGATCTCGAAATCATAACGTCCATTTTCTCCTTCTGTACACGACGACACACACCTTCTTATGGCTGGACCTCACCGTACCTCCGGGGCGATGTCAGCTCCTGCTACCGCAATCTCGTTATTGATTGCGTTTGCAGTTTCTTCACGCGGTCGTCCCTCTACACCTCGAGTTAGCTCCTGCACAATCCAAAGTTACTCAGAGTCTACGTACCAAACAACCGCCGCCACCACATGGGCGGGTCCAGGGGTCGCGATCCGCCGTGCAGTGGCGGGTACACATCGGTGAAGAAATACCAAATATGGCCGACAATCACCCCCATGATCTCATCCTTGGGGATCGTGCCGTGGAGCGTCAGGCTAAAGGCCATGAGCACCCACGGGAGGTAGGGCGCAGTGAACACCAGCAGGCCCAAAAAGCTCAGTCGCGCATCGGGGTTTCGGCGCGACCATATGTACACGAGCGTCGATGACAGCGGGTGGCCGAGGAAGGGCATCGACACGAGCGGCGAGAGCGCGATCAGGAACGTCATGGCGTAGACAAGCAGCCACGAGAAATGCGCCGGAGATCGTCCGGATGACTCCTCGAGCAGTCGCGAGTAGCGCTGCAAAAAGTAGACGTGGAAGAGGAGATCGAGGGAAAAGGGGCCGAAGTAGAGGAATGTCGTCAGGAGGCGCCAGTACTGTGGGGGAGGGTAGACTGTCAGCAAGCTTTCCGTACGAGAAGGGAGATCCAGACGTACTTGTGATTTTTGGAATACGGCGCGATAGCTATAGAAGAGCTGGAAGGGAGTTACGAGCTGGCACTGCACCAGGCCGCTCGTGAGCACCGTCGCCGTCGTCCACCACCGCGTGCAGATTGGCATTTCCCAAAACCATGTCTCCAGCGGAAAGCGACCGCCATCTCCCATCATTTGGTCCATGGTTGCTGATGGCTTCGCCGCTGAACTGTGGAGGATCGAGGTGGTGTCGTTGACTCGCTGGTGTTGACGTGGGCACAGCGACAAGGCTGACGGGGAACCTAGAGCGGGCTGAGAACCGAGGGGCCACCTGGAGCTTTTCTTTTGTACACAGTAGGCCCTCGAAAGATGCTCAAGCCCGTGTCGCACAGCTGTTTCTCAAGCAAGAAGTGTTCGCAGAGCAAGGTCGTCGTCTAGGAGGCGGTGAGGCGACAAGATCAAAGCTAGGGAATTATTTTTATAGTTCTGGGCGGGATGATGTTGAGGTGTCCTTTTTGGTTGGAGCCATGATACGCCTCCATCATTGAGCGCCTTTGTCAGAGGTCGGAATTGCGGGACGAACTGCTGTCACTTCCCCAATGACGCCACGCTCACCCGCATCATGCAGATAAGCGGCTTATCGCCGTAGCAGATAGATGGCTTGCACGTGTTGGTGCTGTGGCTGGAGCATCAATTAACTTCCGTGGCTGGTGCGTGCCCCGTTCCCCTGCCACCGCATTTTAGATGCGAGTGATGCTCAGGGTTTAGTTAACCGCATCCGGCCAGGGTTGGCTCCCAGGCGCGTCGCGACAATGGGTTGTGAGCAGTCCCGCGACGAGACCCGAGATGCTCCCAGCCTCCCCCATTTGAAGCAATTGTGGGCACATTCTTGAGTCTCCCACTTGGAATTCTCGGCGCAAAAGTCCTGGGCTTCATACAGTCATCCTACCGAATTTGCGCCCATTGCCAACCCTTACACTCTTTTTTGGCGCAATTTTCTTCGAAACCTCCAAATCGCTATTTTGCGTGCCCTGAGCTTCGCTAGCTTTGCGCGCCAATTGCAACTGAAATACACCCTCGGCCGACCCATGGCACCGAAAGCCGCAGCAGGCGTCGCAAGGCCGAAGATGGTACCAACCAGAGGAGGGAAAGCGGCATCCCGGGGACGGCCATCGGCAGCAGCTGCGGCCGCAGCAACTGCATCGCGGAGATCAACCGGTGTTCTACGTAAGGTGACTGCCTCTCTCAGGCCTGAGCCCCCGCTAACTGTATCGCAGCCGGCGACCCAATCCCGCAGGGCAAGAAACGGAGGTATCGGCCCGGCACGGTGGCTCTGAGGGAGATCCGGAAGTACCAGAGCAGCACCGATCTGCTCATGGCCAAGCTCCCATTCTCGCGCCTTGTAAGTTCCCAGTGCCGTGGTTTCCCTCTGGCGCAGCGCTGACATACAACGCCAGGTCCGAGAAATTGCGCTCCAGTATGTCCCGGCAGGCGAAGAGATGCGGTGGCAGTCACAGGCGATCCAGGCGCTCCAAGAATCGGCCGAAGCGTTCCTCATCCACCTCTTTGAAGACACAAACCTCTGCGCAATCCACGCCAAACGCGTCACGATCATGCAAAAAGACATCCAACTAGCCAGGCGAATACGTGGTGTTTGGGGAGGGGCGGGCTGGTGATCGGTGCAGTCTGGCTTGCGAGAAAAGCACGGGATTTTACTGGAGAGAGGATACCAATTTGATTTGGCCGGTAATCTGGGCGGGAACGGGTTTGGGCAGGCTCTGGCGTTCAAGGCGTGGATGGTGTGGATGGCAATGGGATTGCCGTTGGCTTTTGCGGTATCGTTTTCTGCATGCACTTTTCTGGGGTGGGATGCTGTCAATTCCGCATGTAAAGTATACCCCGTGTTTTGGGGATCAATGGATAGGCCCGGGGTGGTTTTAGAGCCTTCTTGGCTTGGCGTAATGCGCAGACAACAAGAGAGTTTTGAGATGCTGCTTCCAGGGACACTGGATCTGGCCAACTTTGGTCGGGTTGTATATTGCTGAAATGCCCGAATTCGACGCTAAGGTGAGGTATCACGTACCTAAGATGCACCTAAGACTAGTCAACGTTGAAAATCCCGGGTACCGTGACCCGGAAACTCCGTAAACCGTATCCATGCGTGTATTGCACCTTCCCTTCCTCCCAAAATACGATCCGAACCCGCACGGCGGTGGGCTGTCCCTTCCCAAACTCCCCAGCAGGGCCTTTTCCCGTTCGACTTGACGAAAATGACACAAAGGAAAATAATCCAAAATCTGCGGCAACACCAGTCATCGCCCATCATCCCAAGCCCTCTCCGCCTGACCTGTCAGACAGTTGGCCACTTTGGTTGACGAACATGGACCGAAGCCGTTCGACGTCGCGCGTCAAGTCATTCCGCTCTTGCTCCAATCTTCCACAGTCCCTCTCGAGCATCCGGATATATCTCGTCGCTAGTTCCAAAACATCGCCCTTGCTCAGCCGCTTCTCTCCCAGATCCATGTTCACGTCGGGGCTGTTCGGGTCGAGGGTGCCTCCCGGCGACCGGAGGGAGTCCGGCAGAGTATTGAGCAAGGCCTCAAACTGAGCGTTGAGTCTGTTACGGTACTGCTTTTCCACGAGGTTGTGTGCATCGCGCGTCTTTCTCTCGGTCGTCGACTCATCCGGCCGGTGCACAACGTTCTTGGAAGTCCGGGAGGCGCTTCGCAGTTTGGATTTGTTTTGAGGCCCTGCGTTACTCGGCCCTGCAACCGGACCAGCCGCCAACAGCGGCCGACCGGACGTCCTCGGCAAGCCTCGAGCGGCAGCCATACTCGTCTTCCCACGCTTGTTGTCCGATGGGCCTTCATTACCATCACCAATTCCTGCAGAGCGTTGCGGAAGTTGATGTACGGTACGGCCATATTCGCCCACGCCCGAGATTTCGGCGTCGGCGAAACCGCTCGGCGAGGGAAGTGCCATGGACTCGAAGAGCCCAGTCCCGAATTCATCCCCAAGGAGACCGGTTTCGGGGTTGATCATCTGGTTTGAATCATATCCAGACGACGAGGAGCCCTGAATCGACACGGGCGAAACATAGTTGCTGAGATACGGACTCGGGAAATTCTGTTGCGGTGCATACTCGAAGTATGTGCTGTTAGAAGGGGCTGACACAGCCGGTGAGCCTTCGCTGCTGCACAGGAAGTCACTCGCAGGCGATCGTCTGTCAAAAATTGGCGAGGGAGCATTCAGACCCGGCGATGCGACCGAACACGTCGTGGGCACGCCGGACAAAAAACCGGTGGTCGGCGGCCCGATGTGGGTCCCGGTAAACGGGAATGCCAAGCCGGATCCTTCGGACTGCCCGGTGGACCAATCTTGCTCACCGGCCCGGAATCCGCCGCCCTCGATCAGATGCTGCAACCAAAAAGTCAGCCCACATTTGCCGCCTCGGATCCAGTGAGATCTGGATAACTGAGCATGCGATGTCTTCTGTTTCCTCGGCCCTATTGTTTCGGTGTTTCCCATAAAGCTTCCCTTGCGCTCTCTCGTTCAGACGCCTCCACTCTCCCCGCCTCCTAACAGCTCTCTCTCATTCATTGAGAAACCTCCCTGTATGACTTCATACAGAATTATGATGCCGTCTACCTGACTCAAATCAAGAACCTGAGCCAGGAGTTCGGTATATATCTTGGAAACGCTCAAGCAAAAGTCATTTAACGGTTGTCGCTGACCAGCCGCAACACTTGTTGCTCTCGGCGAGATAAACCATGCAGCTTTGCACAGCACCATCCGCAAATTCTTTTGTCATGGCGGTCCGCGGGACTGATGAAGGGGCCGTTATCGAGTGGAGATGGGAGGGATGACGTTAAAGCAAAAAGGCAAGACGCTGCGTACCTCTGACTCCTCCATATTTTGATCCATGAATGCTAACTTGTCAGTAGGCTGCAATATCATCAGCCGGGTTTGGTGTACTGGTAGTTGTTTGTTGATAATGACAAGCAGCTGAGGGTCCCGTTGAATTGTTCGTGAAGGTGGGTGAAGAACAGCGTTCCATCACACGCCAGTCTAATATACAGACGAGGCTGGCCAGATGCGGCCAAAAACCCATCAACCGCGCTTCCAGCAAGAACGGTGTTCAGTCAAAAATCTGAATCACCGGTCTCGCACGCTAAACTCCCGCCCGATCAAGCCCTAGTAGGCGATCGGGAGAGGCGCGTGCTGGGTGTAATTTTGAGCGACCAATTCCATGGGCCTGAGGCTTCTGGCGAGGTTTTAAGTTAGCTGATCAGTTCCCCTCAGCCACACCGGAGAGGCCTGCATCGGAGGAGGCTGACGGGAACGGACAGGAGACCCGGCAGCTTGACGGAGAAACTTACTGGCTGGTGCAAGAGTTCGCCTCCAGAATCTCGTTACTTTTGAAGCGATGCCGTGACAAGCCGTCCGGCTCTCTCTCCTTGATGGCTATATCGCGAATGGAAATCCACGAAGCGACAGAGTCATCGGCCTGTTAGGACTAGTCAGGCCGTTATCAAGAGAAGCCGGCGTCCTTCCCCTCACCCATCCCTCACTGCGGGTCGCTTTATCTTATGTTGCGCATATCCTGTTCCGTCTTTTGGCCGGGCTCTATTGACGTGCCCCAGGATCCTCCCGCATAACTCCCGAGGCCTATTGGCGGCTCGTCTCTCTCCTGGACTGCCACCGGGGCCGGGCGGAGAGACACCCTATTTGACCCTGCAGCCGCAGCTAGCCCGTGGTCGCCACCACCCAAGCCGATGGCACCTTCATCTCGGCAGTCATAAGCCTCTTGGGGCCTTTCGGCGACCTCAACCTTCAAGACCTTCTTCCCCGGACTCTCTGATAGTTTGAAGCATCCCGATGCTGTCCTAACCAAGCCCCAGTCTTGGCTCCTCGCCGCTCGGACTGCCCTCATACCAGCTACGAGGCCCTGTGAGACGATGCGTCACCGGTGGCGCTACCGAAATCAACTCAGGGAAGGGCCATTGACAGCCTGGCGTTGCCCATTAGCTTCACGTACCTAAGGTCGGCGCCCCTGTTGGCTACGGCTTATCCCAACGTCTCTTCCTCACGGACGGCTGGCTCCCAACATGCTGTCCCCAGCCGTTGATTGGCCTAACCCCGAGCAAGCCCGCTCCGGGCCAAGTAGCTGCGCTTTCCTCGGCCGCTCAAAGGGATACGGAAGATGCCTCGGCTTCCTGGACTGGGCGACCTGTGCTGCCGACATTCTTTCCCATTGGTGTGTTGAGAGTCCAACACCATTACGGATCCCCAGAAGTCTAGACCCCGACATCCTGCTCCAGGGATCCCGGAGGCATAAAACGGCGGAGGTGGCTAGAATGCTGGAATTGCCTCGACGGACCCGCACGAGTCAATCTAGGTCCCGCTCCAAGTTTCCGTGCACTGGCCGGGCCTAACCCGTCGAGTTGTTGACGGGTTTTCACGCCCAACAAAGTCTAGTCTACTGCCCGAATCGCGGTTGCGTCTAGGTCATTTCTCCCACCCGTGCAACCCCGTAGGTCACCACGTCGGAATAGGAAGTGCTGTCTAAAGTGCATGTCACGAACTCTCAAGCCGTCCCTTCTTACGGTGACGGCGCTTCTCTCCCCAATATGCCATGAAAAACGGCTATCCTGGGAGTGAAGCAGAAGGCGCCTCGTCGGCAAACCAGATAAACAAAAGATACACGCAAAGGGACAAGAGACACGTGTTTGGGATATTTACTTCTAATTTCCTTTTCGAGAAGGGCATACAAGCCAGGGTTGTCTGTGGTTTCGATTCTCTGGCAGCCATGTTGTGTTCAGACCAGCAGCAGTCCGCTGTTGCATGCAGAGAAAGAGAGAGAAAACATCCCAAGGTTAAGAAGGCGGCCTGTTGTGGTATTTCGATCTTCGCCACAATCGTCTGATGGCTTCCGCCTGCTAAAGAATGGGGGAGATAACGAGCTTCCCCGGGTCTCGAACACAAGGTTCGTCTATTAAAGGATTCAGATGATCGAGCCGCCGGGAGTGCGTGTCGTCCCGACTCACACCGTCAACTTGAGGCAAAGAGCTTGGACCCGGTGGTTCCCATCATACTTTCTGGACGCGAGCCGGAAAACTGAGATGATCACATGGCACGGCTGGCTAGGCATGCCGCATCTCCCTTTGATGGCCGAGTTTGGGCAGCGAGAGTTGGTGAGACGGACCACAGTGGTAGGCGATGTGGCCTGGGAGTGCGAGAAACGATGGGGGTTGCCCGGCTGCCAGGATGGGGGTTCACAGCCTGGTCGGCGAACTGGTCCCCCTTTCCGTCATTTTCACGTTGTTCTAACCGGGACGGTGATTGGCGTTGCATTCCCATGCACTGTCCAATCTAGATGGCAACCAGTTTGCTGCTGGGAGTTTGTCGTTCAGGCAAACCGAGTCTCTTATTCACTCTTGAGCAGATTCTTTCCAGTTGGATGAAGTTTCCGTCATCCATTGCTTCTCAACAACACCCGTCCCCTCGACACCCGCATCTTGCGGCTTTCTCGACGCGTTGTTCCCGAAGACAGACGAACCTGCGATGTAAAACTACGATACTACGATACAAACTGAGCCGACGCAGCTACACGTTGCTCTTCTGGCCCAGCATCGACGACAGCGGCGATAACAACACTGCCTGACGCAGCCACCTACTTGAGGTGGTCTCTTTCCAAAGCCTCCCCCTTCTCGACAGACCTCAAACACTCCTCGCTGCGTCGCCCCCCTCCATCGTCGTGGAAACCAGATTCCCCGGTTCTACACTGGCGTCGAAGACATCTCCGCCCCCAAACGACGAGCAAAGTTCCGTTTAGGGTCTGTCGCGTTGGGATAAGCATCGCCTGATAACTACCAGCAGTTCTTCAACACCATCTTGCGGTCCCAATACCTTACAGTTTCCAGAAACATACAAACTGACGCGCCGAGCGCCGATTCGCACGTTATCGTCCAAAAAGGGGTTTCTCGAGCTTCAACCACCCCGAACCCACTCTGTCCTCGAAGCTGTGCCGCCCCAACGCCCATAGCCTGCGATATAACTTTTTCTCCGCATTAGGATCACACTGGAACCATGCCGTTGAAGACTGACTCGGCTACTAGTCGAGTGAAGGGGCAAAAAAGATTGGGTTGCTCCGTAACAGGATTGAACTGTTGACCTTCGCATGGACCACATACAGGACATTCCTGTATTAGTACGACGCTCTAACCAGCTGAGCTAACAGAGCTTGAAACGGTGTGGGATGTGTTGCCCTATCTATTTCGAAAAGGAACCTGGTGGAAAGGTGGAGAGAGTGCGAATACTGGTCCCGGACACTCACTTGTTTTTCACAACTTTTGTTCCAGACCACGTACACGAATTTTGCTAACAATTCAGCAGAATCGGATTCCTGGGAGTTTCCAAGCCACTGTTCGAAGACAACCGAGCAACACGTTGAGTCACAAAATCTACGAGCAAGACCGAGAAGCATATACCGCGACCAGGCGAGAGACGCCCGAGAAGCCCACAATTCTAGAGAACCGTCCAGACGATTCAAGAAAAGGTTGATGGGAGGAGACTTGCGGAGTTGAAGCGTCAGATTGGCTGGAATGGGGAATCCGGAGTGAGCTCCGACTCTCGATGGGGACCACCGACCGCCGACCTCGCCTAGGCATTGCCAACGGTCCCCGAGGCTCGCCACTCGCCGAGCTGAATATTGCCCCGTTGAACCGAGTCCTAGACAGCCATACAGTGTTCTAGACCAAGTCCTACGTGCCAAGCGTAGGATGGATAAGAGCCTTCTAGTGTGTTCCTCGACGCAGAGCAGAGAAGGCAAGTGATTGGTAGCCATTCTGGCGGGTGGGCTTAAAAGGGGGGAGTCAGACCATGGGGTGAAGGGCTGTAACAGTTGCTTGCAAGGACTTGCCGGTAAGTGTCTGGTTCTTGCTTGTGTGGCAGTTGTCGGGCAGAGCAGGCGATCTAGAGGGAAAAAAACCCGGTTGGTGTGGCCGTAGTGTACAGTGCCCGAAAGTAACCAGCAGTCGCCGATTACGGGGCTGTGTAGATGCCTTTATTATGGTCTCCAATAGATTCGTTGCTGGCTCGCGACTTTTGCTCCATAAACAGGTGATGGTTAACAGAAAAGGGGTGGTGTCGTGACATGTCCACGTGACTAGTCACCAGTGACCAGTAAGGTGACTTTTCGGAGAAGAAAAGGGGGCGACGGATTGACATGTGAAATTCCCGGGAAAAAAGTTGTGTACTGCGTTCGGCAAGATTGGTGTTGGCAGAGCATCCCACTCAAGAGATTTCTCCGAAACAGTGTCGTCTCTCCCTCAAAGCCAGAACAGAACCGCAGCGTACCGTACCGTTCTGTCGGGATCCTCCTGTCTGTCCCTGCCAAGCCTGCCTACTGTGTATGTGGCCGCCAAGCGGTCAAAGTTTAGCCTACTACACCACCCATCCATCCATCTAATCCCGATCCCACTCACTTCTCGTCTTCTGCCCTGCCTACCCTGCCTTGCATCCGTCCGCACTGCGCTCCATCGGGCATCAACCAGCCCATCTCGGGGTTAAAAAAGGAGAGGAGGCGAGGATGGTAAAAAAGGAGTCTCCCAGATCTCTAATTCTTATTATATAAGAGACAAGTGATTAAACTTCGAGAACCTGTAGTTTCCAAAACACTAAACTACCTACCTACCCACTTAGCTATCTTTACCAACCGACTTATTAAACCCCCCGCCCACCGAACCCATAAATGCCAACCAACCCCACCCAAACCAAGGACTCAAGTATATATAAATACCTCCTACCCCTGAGGGGTGGAAGCCTTCGGCTTCTTACGGTTTAAGACAAATAATATATAAATACCTCTCACGCTTAGTGAGCGAGGGTGAGAGCCTCCCCCCTTCGCGCGAGGATAGGTCCCGCTGCTTTCGGACTGGTATTGTAAAATACAAACATAGAATAGTAGGCACTGGTGTGCTATAACCACCTAGTAGAGGGACCGCCTACCCCCCTAGGGGGCGGAAGCGGAAGCCTTCTTACAGCTTAAGATAGACAATAAGAGTAAAATACAACTCCCCCTATCCCAGCCGATATGCGGAATATATATACGGGGGAATACCATGGCAGGAGGAGGTGTGGCACCAACGCCCACTAAAGTCCATAACGGAAACGTAAAACCCCCTTTTCGGAACCAAAAAGTGACCAACCAGCACTTCAAGTCAAATGTGTAGCACTCACCCAGTCTATCTTCTCAAAGAACTCCCGCTTTACCCGTACCCTTCCAACGCGAAACCAATCACACGGGGAATCCCACTCGGACAGACAGAATCCAAATTTTGTCTTTGATAAACTTTGACATTTTGTATTGTTTTTCGCCCATTGCTAGACACTTGTTATTTTACCTTGTCAACCTCTACACAGACATCGAGAGGATATATATCTCTCCCCTCAAGCGAGTGAATCCCACCTCAACTTCCTCCCCACCACCCATATATACAAATATATATGTACGTGACCATGTACACATCCCCCACACCCCGTCGCCACTCCTCACCCGCACAGCTTCATCGCCCGTGCTATCCAATCTCGCTGATCCCGACTCCCGAACCGCCTTAACCCACTCTAGAGAAACAAAATCCTCGTCGTCTCATCATCATTCCTGGTTTTTCTCTCTGTTCCCGTCTCGCTTTACACCCCGTGGTTTTATGGAGGGCGTGACAGGATGAGAGTTTCCGGGAAGAAAAATCAAAAGAAAAAAAAAGGCTGTTCTTGGTTGGTCCAAGTATCCCCATTTAATGCCTCCTTGTAAACCCAGGTCCGTTTTCCAATGGCCCCGCCTTTTCCCCTTTTCCAGGTCCGTATCCCTGATGCCCTCTTGACAAAGGAAAATTGTGTGGCATCCAAGCCAAGTCTGTACATATGAAAATACTGAGACGTGCGTGATTGCACTTTGAGCCTCAAACGAGGTGGTGACGAATTGCAAAATCGTTAAAAACATGAACAAATTGTGACAAAAATGTTAAAAAACCAAATCTCGCTCCATGAAAATGTGCGGCGTGCCTGCCAGGTGTGAATACGAGTAATGCTGTACAGTAACAAGACACTCAAACGAATTGCTCGAGAGAAGGATGGCTTCAGATTCGGGGCCCTCCGAGATGGGTCGAAGGGAAGAGTGCGTATTGGTTGGGAGGGGGCGGTGTGCTTAGGCTGGTTGTCCTCGCACGCTGTCTCCGAGTCTGGATGGAATCCTTGCGTTTGTGCGGTTCGTTCATGGCGAGCTTCAGCAGGTTGGACTCGCTGCTGCGGCTGCTAAAGTCCTTTCGAGGGACCGGAGGCGCAGCTCCCATCTCCTCCGACTCCGGAAGGGTCGGCATCGCGCCCTTGCTCTCAGGACGGATGTGGGTGTCGAAGGCCGGGAATGGCTCCGATTTGAGCGCCTGGCTGTCAATCTCAAGGGATCCGGTGCTGGCGGTCAGGCGAGTAAAGTCGGTGGCCGAAGAGGCAACCGACACGTGCTTCTCGAAGTTGGAGTGCATACTCTCAAGGGTTCCGGTGGTTGAGGCGCTGGTCCTATAGCGGCCTTGGAAATTCGTCGCGTCAAAGTTCAAGGCGGGTTCGTCGAAAGGGTGGAACGCGTACTCGCGCGCCTCGGCTTCAGCAGCCATCATTTCCCGCTCGTAATCCTTGGGGATGAGCAGAGAGGGTGAGAGGGTGAAGCCGTGCGATTCCTTGAAGCTGGAGGCATTGGACGGCTTTCGCACGTGAAGCAATTGTGTCGAGGTTGTCACTTCGGCCCTTGGCAACGAAAAGTTAGATGTCTTGGAGAGAGTGAGTGTCGGTGTGATAGCTTCGTGTGCCGTGGCCGCCGACATCTGGCTCACGGGGCTCAGGGCCGGCACGTCAAACTGCGCCGGTGTGAGCATAGCTGGGGATGCCTCGCACGAGACACTTGCTCGGAACTGGTCCTTTACCGGTGTGGTGCTGTCGCAGTCCCGGCTCAGATCCAGCGACGGGCGGTCCCAAGCAAAGTCGCAGTCGGCCTCGGCCTCGTGGTCATAGCAGTAATCGATATCATCCTCCCAGCTCTCGCGGGTGAGGGAGTCCTCCCGGCCACCCTCGATCAAGGCAGCTTTGAGGGCGCGCTGGGCAGCGAGCAAGTCGAATCGACCAAGGGTGTCGGAGGCATTGCTCGGCGGGCGCCGCGGGCTTTCGTCTTGTGAAATCGACATCCGTCTTAGCATCGGGACCGACTGGCTGCCACGAAGAGACGAGTTGCTTGCCACACTTGCGCGTGACCGTCTAAACACGGCGGCAGTCTCTTCCTCCTCCGGGACACCTGGAAGCGAAGCGTCGAATGATGGGCTGGTGATGCACGGAAGAGGCCAGTTGCCATCATTCGGGAAGCTTTCGGAGCGCGAGTGACCGTGTTCGAGGATCGTATTCATGTCGGGTCCGGGTGCGTAGCCGTGAGATGTAGCTGGGGGGCTATTCGAATCCGAGGAGCCGCCGGCAAACGGCTGCGCGTGCCGGAATCCGCCACTGGTCTGCGGCCTGTCCGAAAAGACGGCGCCCAGCGAGTCGAACCCATCCGGGCGAATAGACGCTCGGCTGGATACACGGGGTGGCGGGACGGGCGGTGTGGGGACGACGCCCATTGCCGGGTCGATAGGAGACCTCGGTGGGCGCGGCGGCGGGACCCGGAGCTGCTCCTGCGACCTGGTCTGCTTGATAAGTCGCCTTGGGGGCGAGAGCCGCTTGAGAACTCCCGAAGGGGGGCGAATGAGGTTGAGTCCATTCCGCGGCTCGGCGCCGACTTCATCC
Source organism: Echria macrotheca (assembly GCA_030411725.1). Taxonomy (NCBI): domain Eukaryota; kingdom Fungi; phylum Ascomycota; class Sordariomycetes; order Sordariales; family Schizotheciaceae; genus Echria; species Echria macrotheca. The sequence goes on along the minus strand of MU839841.1, from coordinate 316,593 downwards.
TCGGCCTCCTCGTGCAGGGGCAAGAAATCGGATGAGAAGTCGGCGAAGTGTAGGTCATCGGCTCTGGTGCCTCGAGGGGCGGTGCCTGGGGCAGGTGCTTGAGAACCGCGGAGTTGGGAGAGCTCGGAAGCCAAGGTGACGCGGTCTGCTCGCTGCAGGTCGGGAAGGTGGTCTTTCTGCGTGTGGGCTACATGTTGGAAGTTATAAGGTCCCGAGATGTTGAACTTTCGCCGCACAGCACCTTCGTCGACGTTATCCAGAGTTGCCGTCCGACGCCGACCAAAGAGAGAAGGGATGACCGAGTCGCGGATCGGGGCCGATGTTGGCGGGGGGGATATGAGGGCATCGCCGACGGCATCTGTCGAGTACACGGAGCTGCTTGCCGAGTTGGGACCGCTATCTCCTCGCTTGAGCTTGGCCCTGCGGCTGAAGAGGCTCTTCCCAAACACCTGAACGCTTTCCGGACGATCCCTCGACGGCATGCTGCCGGTGACAGACCTTCCAGACGATTTCCGAGAGAGAGTCAGCCCATCCAACGCGTTATCCCAAGATGGACGGTCAGCCGACGCCAGTGACCGCAGCGAGGATGATCCGGACGACGTGGATGCGTGGTGACTCTGGTGCTTTTCCCGCCCCGAACTCTGCTTCATCTGGTTGCTCAGCGCGCGAAGGCTCTCTGGCGAAGGCGGTCCATCGATGGCGGGTTCCAAGAGGCCGCGAATGCTCTCCGAGTCGTGTCGTATGGCTTCGGGCGCGGGCATGAAGGCCACCGTGGCAGACGAGTTGGACCGGCCGCGAAGGGAGTATTTTGCCTTTTTCTCGGCCGCCTTTCGTCGGTGGTCGAGTGCGACCTGGTACGAAGGCAGGTCGGAGAAGGCCCAGGAATTCATGGCGACGATCTGCCGGTTCCACCTCTTTCACACTCAGTCAGGCCGGGACGGCTCGGTCGAGGACCCCGTGCCGGGGTCTGGTGGACAGCGTGGACCGTGGATGGGGGGAGGATGGGCGACTCCAGTGACTCCAGTGACTCCGGTGTCCGGGTTGTTCCTGGAAAGGTCGTCCCACTGCCGGCACGTCGATGGGAGACGCGTTGTCGAATTGCAGAACAATGCAATGCCACGGCCGAGGGGGCAGTCGTCAAGAGATTATTTTTACTCTCAGCAGAGCTGTTGGGAAGGGGAGGATTGGGAACGGATCCGGGGACCATATATTATTCCAGCGTGATTTCCTATCCTTGCCCTTCTCAATGCGGCCTCAGGCCCCGTCGAGGAGGCAGCGAGCCAGGGATCCAACGGTCCGCGCTAGGGTGCGCCAGCGGCCAGGATGGCACTGATGGTCGCCAGGATGCTGTCGATTCCTCTTGCTGGGCGCAGGGGCCGGTCGATGAAAGATTTTCGAGCAGGCAAGGGTTCCGGGGGTGGGGTGCCAAGTGGCTTTTTTGCATGCGAGCAGGGATAGCTTCACCCCGCTGACAGAGAGTCTGAGAGACTGAGAGAGAAAAAGAGAGAGAGAGGAGCAGGCCGGCGCCGTTGGCCTTGGCGCCGTCGCCGTAATTAACGTGGGCGGCGACAACGTCGTTGGTGGGAGGCCGGTCCGTGGAAACGGTGGCTGCTTCCCCTGCCGGCCGGGATGATGGTGTCCTCCACCCAGACCACTGGTTTCATCAACGAGGCAAGCCGTGGCCGTGATGGTGGTGTGTGCACTAACTAGACCAGTTGCCTAGTGGAGTGGCTAGCCGGTAGCGCTAGGTGCTCATCAGTGTTTCTCCAGGAGGAAACATATTCTCCAGCTTCTCCATATACCGCTCCCTCTCATCATCGACGACCGGGAAGTGTCGACGAGGCACAGACGCGACCCGGCACGGCTCTGGCCCATCGCGGCCTCCTCCCCCCCTAAAGAAACAACTTCCCGTCTTGCTGTGCCAGGAGCGGCGGCGGCCTTGGGCAATCACTGCACCACACCGGGCGGGAGAAGTTCCCGGGCAAATGCTGAGCTGCAGACGGGAAAAAGCCAGGGTTGCAGTCAGAGCTCCAATATAATGCCGTACTATGTACCGGCTCAAATGGGCCTCGACGAGCGGGCGGATATGTATGGAAGCCAAAGAAGATGGTGCGAGCACGGCATTGTATATTGCTTCGTCCATCTTCTGGGATTCCCGGCGGGCAGCTTGCGGAGAAGATGACGACGACAAGACCAGGCCAGTCTCGAGCCGGCACTGGTGGGCTCTGGCTACGCTGCCGAGCAGTTTGCCGTGCTATGTTGCTGCGGGCTTCCCGTCACTGCGATGCCGCCTGCGATTTGAGTAACTACCTGGTGTAGGTATGATACTTTTACTGCCGCCGTGGACCTGGGACTCGATATATTTAGTCGGGTCTCGAGTGATACGCTGCCACCTGCCGCCGACGTCGCATCCAACATGTCGGCAAGTCGTCAACAGCAGTGATAGAGGCGGCGTGAGGAATGTGAATGCCGCAGCTTGTTTCGAGTGGCCGGCCCGCTGTGGTTCGCTCCCAGGCTGGTGGCTCGTCTGTGATGGGAGTTTCCGGCAGGGTTGTGCTCGTCAGCCCATCCATTATGCCAACCTGGGGAAGCGGGACAGATCGACCAGGCCTCCCAAATTGGGCCAACGGGCTCTCTCTGTTGTCCCATCCGCCTCGGGACAGACAGGATGCTCCTCCGTGTGAACCCCGTGACGACATTGCGGTTCGGGTTAGTGTAGACTTGCTGCGCGTGTCGGGAATACCTGGGCTTTTCCGCTCCCCTCCCGAGATTTGGATCAACGCCAATTGAGGGGCATCGCGTCTAAATACAGACCAGGTGAAAGGGGGAAAAAGGCTGTCATGCCTGTGATGCTGCTGGGAAACACGCAGCACCGTTTCAGACTCGATCAAACTGCGTGACGGAGCTTGACAAGTCGGGGAGCCCTTGTATTTTCCGCAGGAGGACGACATTCAATTTCGAGTAGAGAAGCCCCCTCTGCTGCGCTTGCGCTGTTGTTGGGAGGCGCGACGAGGTTGGGATTGTGGGATTGTGGGAAGCTCCGTGGCTGCTGCTTGCTTGCGATCCCTCACCAGCTCGGGCTTGGGCTGGGCTGGGAACCCCCACCTCTCCTGGGAGAGAGAGCTTCATGCAGCTGTGGCAGGAACCCTGGAATGATAGTCGCTGCAGCTCACTATCGCTATCAACTGCAGCCATTCACGCCATTCATTCTATCGCACGGGATGTGTTATCTGCTTCTTTGCTTTTGGTATCTTCAGCAACATCTTCAAGATGGGAAGTCCTCAACCGTGGCCGCGGGGTTGTCCAAGCTCATCAGCGACGACTCCAACCCGGGAGCTGCCATGCGCATTCACAAGTACGGAATAGTTTGGCGAGTCCGGGGTGGGAACAGGCTAAAGGGATTTTGTTATTGAGATGTGGCTTGTTTGCGGTTCCCCGGCGATCCCAACGATACCACCTCTGCGGAACAGCTTTCCGACCCACCGAACGGGCCTGAAAGCCGCGCCCATCGTGTCGAATCGAACTCGGGTGGTTTGCAGTGAGCACATCTCGCGTTGGAACCGGCCGGAATCGCACGACTTCGCGCTCTCAAGAGATGACGTTCAAGAAATGAGAGGCGGATGGCGGATCCGTCTCGAGTTTCAGCCACGGCAACCGTGAGAGACAAGAGACACGCCATAATTTTGACCAGACGCTAAGCCTCTTTTTCAACGAGTGTCAAACAGCGGATTCTTCACCCAAGCTTTTTGGCTCATCCAAATTGATGAAAAAGTGTCGCGACTCCTCCCTCTGGCTCTCTCGTGCTCGGTCCCGAACCACAGACTGTCGTTCGACTTCCAGTACCCGGTTCCGTTTCTGGCCGTGCACCCAAAGAGAACAGGAAAATGGGACTCCACAGACACGGCCGACAGCTTGAGGTCTTCTTGACCGGTCGACCGTTGGTTCTGTGCCGCGCCTTTCTCTGGGACCGAAACCTGTAGGTCTCGCCTTGTTGCGTCGCGCTAGCCTGTTCCACGTGGAGGCAGAGCGTGAACTGCCAAAGCGAGAAACCTGCCAGAGATGCTGGCCCCTTGCTAGACAACCACTCTCCTCATTTGTCCTAGACCTATCCGTACGGCTGTGTACTCTAGAGGAGCTAATAAGGTATGTTGTATTCGCTATTATGTTTACTAGTCCCGCGTCCTGATAAGGCATTTTCGAGGAAGGCGCTGAGATGAGGATCACTGAAAAGCACCAGCCCTGGATGTCGTAAGCGAATTGGCCAATGACGAGCTGCCTGATGGGGCCAAATTCCGTTTTCCCCCGGACGGGCTGGCTTGGAAGGATCGTGATGCTTGCGGTCCAGTCGCAAGGGGTTCTGTCCCAGACGTGCAGGCTCTTCCCTGTGAGAGGGTGGTTGAAGCCCAAGGAAACTCCCAGCGCACTGGGACTGGGGGAGTGGGGATGGCCGCCACTTCTGTGACAAGAAATCCCTATCAGTGCAGCTCGACTGCTTGCCTGCCGCATAAACTTGCTGCAGAGGCCACAACACCTTGGGAGAAGAGACTGGTCGACAACAAGCGAGAGAAACTTCGAGTCAAGTTCTGTTCTCGGGTATCGCTGCTCCCCCGATGAGGCATTATCGGCTACAACTATTATTCCCTCGCCAATTTCGATTATTCTGGAGAGTGCTTCCGCCCACCGGGAAAGAAGGTTGGCGGTCGACGGCAGGAGCCGCTTGTTGGTTAATAAATGAAACTTGGTTCCTGGTTCTGACTCTGGGGAAAGCGCGCTCGGTCAGCCACGCGTTCAGAGCATTGGTTCCCGTCTCTCAAAAAATTGAAAGCCTTCGTTGTGGCTCTGCATGAAAAGACAGGTCGATGCGCTCTGACCCGTCCCAAAGACACGGAACCCTGAGGTTGGGTGGTGAAGACGCGACGCGGCCCTGTGCCTGCCGTCTTCCGAGGAGTGTACGGTTTATACTAACTAACTACTAGACAGAAATATAGAGTTGTCGTCTTGCCAGATGATGATTTGCATACCCCAGATGACCTCATCGTTAACGTCCAGCCCTGCAGATGTCTTTCGGGGCAGTTCGACAGTTGAGGAAAGACAAGTCCGCACCCGCTGGCGACGACCAAAAAAATGGGTGCGTTCGCCGGTTTCTAGAAAGGCGCCAGACGCGATTCCATGCAATCCAAGCGAGATGTGGCCGACCTGGCCGCGATCATTGGCTCGCGGGAAGCTGGCCGACGCAACCGGCCCCTGCAGGGCAGTCCAGATCCCATCACGACGCTAGAGTAGTCAGCAAGCTGTCGACACTGCACAAGCTGGCTGTGCCTCCTGGAGAGGTGCGCTGTGGCTCTGCGAGGGTGATGATTCCGCTTCCAGCGCCGTCACATCCACGATAGCCAGAATAGGACTGGGAGCTTCATCAGTGGGACGACCCTTGCAGAGTGCGTCTCGTCAACTCGCTCGACAGCGCCGCGCTACACAAGACCGGTTCCTGCAGGAGCAAGAACCATTGCACTGAAGAAGAGGGCTCGAGGTCACGGCGATCTGCTGTCATCAATCAGGAGATAGGAGAAATGGCCATCAACAACTGCCGTCCGTCTACAAGCTCTCATTTCTCACTTCTCAACCCTAGTCAGCCTCGCGTCGTATCGCAGATCTGCCGATGGAGCCAGAGGCTTGCGGTTGGCAAACAAAACAAAAACTCAAAAAGCCCCGTTGAAAGAGGGTTGCAGTCGATGACATCCAAAATTGGGCCCAAGGAAAGTCGTCTTTCGGCAGCAGCCCCGTAGCTTGGTAAGGGCGAAAATCATTATATTGGCCCGCAGCTGTCACGGTTGAACTTCCGACGGGACAATTTTCGGTACCGTGAAAGAGCTGCCTGCACACGGCCCACGGCGAGAGGAAGAGCATGCGGGCGAAAGAGGATAACGAGGGAGACGAAAACAGCCAGATGCTGCTCCGAATCCGTCGCACGCTGTCCAGACTGTTGGGCTCCGTCCTGTTGGAGGAGGACGGTACCGAGTTGTATGTCAACTTGAGGTCGCTACCCACGCGACATGCCGCTCAAAAGGACGCTCTCGCCAGGCGACAACTAGCCACGTAGGTTCCCACGATGCTAGCACGGCTTGGGTCGTCGTCTCCCTGCGTGAGACAGGTATGAACCCTACCTATAGTTGCTCTCACCGACCGACCGCTCAAGAGCCAGCTACGTCGGAACACGGAGCCCGTCTGCGATGGTCGGCTGTGGTGTTTACCGAGTCCCACTCGCCGCGACTCCGGACGACTTTGACTGGACGGAGACCCCTTCCTCGGCGTCCTTAGCAGTGGCTCGCGACTCCTCCACAGGCCGCTCGGATGGATTACTGCTTGGGCAGGCAGACGGGAATTGAGGCACGATGCTACCCGATTGAAACAAAAAACTTCCAGGTGGAGCATGATCGACCACTCTGCCGCCTCGGGGAGGGGAGGGGGAAGCAAAGCAGAGGGTCTCTCTCTGTGAAGAAGTCTCTCCTGTGTCGGGCTTCTCAACACCCCTTGTTGTTGCTGCAAACCCCGCCATCTTTTACCCCACAACCCACAGGTCCTGGGTCGACACGCAACACCTCGCAGGGTACAGAGACCAGCAGTTGGAGCCGAGGTCGACATGGCCGTGGCTGTGTGCGATGAATGCTGAGTCCTCCCTGTCGACTTGTTCAACTAGGTAAGCAAGAGTATACGCTCTTCTGCCGCTTCTCGGCAGGCATGGTAGACGGGCCGAGAAGAGCGCCATGTCGACAGAGCTAGACGGATAACTACAAACCTACACTATAGCAGTCTCGGCCGGCGGTTTGGAGACTCGGTGCCAGTGCATTCGCTACCAGACAGGCTCGGTCTTGTGTAGCGTCCGGGAGCACCGGGGAAAGCTCTCGGGCTCTTTAGTATTGTACACGGGCCTGGCCACGACACGACGGGGTCACGACAAACTCTGGCGGGCTCGGACGGGTGGGGACCCCGCCTAGCAAGACGGGAAGGGAACATCCAGGACGACAAGCACGGCAGAGGGAGGAATCAAGACAGTTGACCAACTCAGTCTAGCCCTGCAAACTCGGTGTCAATCACAAGCAGAGCAGACTGGGTCCTTCACATGGATCGAGGCACTTGCCGAACCCAACAACCCCCTCACGGTGATACAAAAGTCGAGATGCCAAACTGCAGGGACCCAGCAGCAGTCAAGGGCATTCTTCTCTCTGGTGTCGGCAGTTTTTTCATCAGCATATGTTACACAACAACGAGCAGCAAAGACGGAAGAGAAAACGAACAGAAAAAAAAAAAGAAGGGCCTCGTGTGTGGCGCGAGGCGCACAGAGAAACAAGGTTATGCCCACGAATGAATGGGTTCTCCGCCCTGGACGGAAGGCCGTGCTCACGGCAGAGAGCTGCAGAAGATGCTGCGCGTTCAGTCCTCCGGATACCACGTCATCGCCCTATCACAAATGATAAAAGGAATTGCGAGATTCCCTCGTTGGACAGAAAGAGCAAGTCGGGACTGCCAAGGCCCCTTCTCGAACTCTTCAATAGTTTTAGTCGGGTTTGTGCGACGGAACGCTGGGACTTTGCCGTGCCGTGTTGCAAGTTGCAACCACGACGAAGAAAAGACTACGTAACTGGCGAGTCGCCAGTGGCGACTAGGTAACAACGACGAGGTCAGTCACGGAGTACGGAGAACGGAGGACGGAGTAACTCACCCTCTAGATATGGGAATAGACTAAGCCGTGCAGAGTGCGGATACACAGAGTCAGTCTACACTAATATCTTGTTGGTTCCGGATTGGCTATTAGTTATTTTCTTCGCTCCTCAGCGGCGGCGACGGCAACTTGATGGAACCCATGGATCGATCAAGTCCGGGGGACCTGTCAGGCCCGCACGGATAAGATACCACAGTACAACCCTTGACCACACATGGGCAGGGCAACATTCTGTGTGTCGTGTTGTCGCCAGATTGGGCTGTTGAAATTAGTGTTTACATGTTTCGCTGCAGCACCGTCCCATGGTTCGTGTCGCCGACGCGTCGTTGAAGAAAAGTCATCTCGATCATCATCAGCCTTGTCCCTCTGTGTAACGAGGGAGACGGGAACGTAGGTAATCAACCCTGTCTGTCTGAACCAAACCATGGACGGTTCTCTTCCTTTGCGATGCCGTGTCTCTTGGCTGAAAGAAAAAAAAAGAAATGAGAGAGGCGGCGGGATTTGCCGATCATCAAGGAGGGCCTTCGCGTTGTCAGTCCAGCCACACAGAAGACACCCAAGCGTTCCCCGAAGGTCTGAAACTGCGGTTTTCCGCACGCACACCACCCCGACTCGTCGACATGTTAACACATACTCTCCTCTAGGTTAGTGTAGAGCCGGCCGCCGCCGCGGCACAGAGAGAAGGCAAGGAGGCATGCCCATCACGTGCAAGTCAGACAGTGTGAAGGCGGGGGGGTAACGGGGGGTGAAAGGTCTCACCGACTCTTTGGTCAATCACTGCCTGTTTCTGGGCCATCTTTCGCGAGACAAGAAGAGGAAAAAGAGGAAAAAAGAAGCAAGACGTCGGTTCGGTGGTTGGGGCCCAACAGCAGAGAGGGACTGGAGGAGGAGGAATGTGACGGCGGCGACGGCGAATGCAGCTGACAACAGCGGCCGGATGTCGGCCGTTAGCAACTTTTTGCTCGCCGCCCGCCCGGGGCCGTCCGGGTCGTCGCCGGACCATTCAACCACTCACTGACTCACTCCCTCATTATTGCGCGTTAACTACCTCACCCAGCATCGCCGGGTCGGCGGTGATGTGATGGAATCACGGGCAGGTCGAGTTGCTTCCGACCCGAGAGTGGGGTCCTCCCCCTCATCAGCAATGACCGAGTCAGGCTCGTCATGTTTGTTTCTTTTTCTCAAAGTCTCTTTTAGCCCGGCCGGCTGAGGGAGGCAACTGGAATTGGGTATCCGACAGGCTGGATGGCGGCTTGGACGCTAGGGCTAGCGCGGCGCACCGCGGGTTGTGTGGCGACAGTTTGTGTTCGTTTTGTTGTTTGCTTTTTTTTCTTCTTCTGATCTCTCATCCTCGCCGCTGTCGTGGGTACATAGGCGTGCTGCGGCTTCGGCGCTTGCAACAAAACGGAGAGACTGTGGATTTTGACCGAGTCGTCATCAGCTGTAAGTTGTCTATGCGTGTGGAGAGACGTGGCGGTCAACTTTTGAACAGTTTGCCCTCGATGCATACTGAGAGACCCACGCCTATGTTTGCTTTCCCGCCCCCCTTCTTTTCTCTGCGAGAAGTAACTCCGTAGTAGGGGAGGAGAAGGGATGAAGTGGTCCCATCCAGGGCGGCTACGGCGGGCCTGCTCGGGGCGGTCAGATTAAGCATGAAGGGAGTCATCGGGGTATCCCGGCGGGCCTGGTGTGGACATCGGACGGGATGCTTGAAGCTTGTCCGAGTCGGACCGGCCTGTGCAACCGTACTTGTATCTTCTCGCCAGCCGTTTCCCGGGATATCAGATCATGGCGCCAATTCATATATGCGCGAGCATCTAGATAGTGGGCGGCAAGAAGGGGCTGGAACTGTGTGACGGACTGTCCGACAGGCGGGAGGTTGTCAGGAAGCGGTGGTATCCGCATGTCGTGCTACGGAATGTTTCTCAGCTGAAGCTTCCGTGATACCTGCCCGGCTGGCCGCTTTCTCGTGCTTCTATCGGGCTGCAGACGGCCGGCCTGATGCATTTCCAGAGTTGCGGGATGACGAGCACGAATGGGAGCGAAACGGAGCGTTAGACGGCGTAGTCGGTGGGGAATGGTACTTGGGAGGCTTGTTGCGTCTCGAAGTTAAACACTTGCGTACATGCTGGTGGTGCGGTGCCTCTAGGGGGCTGTGTTTCGATGTGAAGAACTGAGGGTAAGGATGCTTGTTTTCTGGAAAAGGAGAGGTGAGCCTGTGGCTGGCTAAATACAGGACCCTGGGTTCCTTGCGCGCCTTCCATCTTGCCTGGGTGCTCCTTCCTGGCCCAACAGATGCTTGTCGATTTGGTATTTTGCGTTATCCCTCTCTTTGTCTTGAATATTAAAAACAAACTCAGCAATACTTTCTCATTTTGCAGCCAAGTTTACTAGCAGGAGCTATCCGTACCAAGTGAAGATGTCATCTCAAGTTGTAGGAGGTCAGATCAGGTAGTCACAACAAAGCGATAGAGTTGAATCGATGGGAAATGACATTCCCGAAGTTGAATGGCATGGCCTTCGAGTCCACCAATCAAGCCAGTCATGGAAGGCTTGACGACCCAGCCAACCTGGAAAGGCAAATAAGGTCAGCGGTTCGTGCTCTAGCGAGATGTGACGGTCCCCTTCAGGAGGGCATATATGGTTGTCATGGAGTCACGAGGTGCCCAGAGTCATTGCTAGAAATCAGATCGAGTTAAGTCAGGGAAAACATCGAGACGTGGTTTCGACAGCCTGAACAGGATAGACGACGCAAGTTCCCTATTCCCAATCCCACCAGATGAAAGACTCAGGTAAAGATGCTTTTTTCTGGAAGAGGAGGATGGGCCCAGAGGGCTGGCTAAATACAGTGCCTGTGGTCCTTGCGTGCCTTCCATCTTTCATGGCTGCTCCTTCCTGGACTAACAAGACCAGCTTCCTCCCGTCGAATGCATGTCGAGCGTTTTGTTACCTGGTGGGTCGCCATTTCAGTCTAACGTGTGTACTCAGACGAAGGGGGGTAGACAAACATTTGATTAGCCAGAGACGCGGCCTTGGTCAACATGGACATGACATCAAATATGCCATGTCATCCAGGTCACTTGCAAAAGCTGGCTCGACCTTCCAAAGACAGAGAAGATAAACGGGGGCATCTATACCAGCCAGCCCTGCGACACCGGGTCAACTGCCTACCTAAGGTACCCAGCCAAGGTACCTGATCTCGGTTCACAACCTTCTTTACCTCTCTACACTAACACTACCTTAAGCAGGTTGAAAGGCCACCTACAACTCGTGGGATATTTATCCTGGCACGCTAGCCTGGTTATAAAATAAAACAAACTCTCCTTGGATTAAAAACTCATCCTCATCCTGAAATTTCATACATATACATCATACCACTCTCAAGCTCTTGTGTGTAACTACCATGAATATTATTAGATGATCAACAGAAATAAGACCACCCCAGCAGTCATAAAACGATCAAACCTCCTACTTCCGCCCTCGCCCTTTCTATCTGCCCCGTCCCGTTGGTACCATTGACGGCAGTGTTCTCATAAAGTACCTATTTACCGAGGTACCTAGATAAAAAGCTACCACCAGGAACTTCCAAAATTGTTTGACGGAAGCCCCAGCCAGCAACACCACAAACAGAATTTCCTTTAGAAGAAACCGGGACAAGAGGCTCATTCTATCCGCAACCTTTTGAAGAGGAAACTACCCCAGGATAGGTAAAAGAGGCTGACTGGTATGGTAGCCGTTGACGTACCTGAACGACTTATATATACGCCATGATTCTCCGATGCCAGTGGAAACATCGAACCTCCCATAAGGGGGCGTTGATGGACCACCTCCGATTAAAAATAAAAAAAAAGAAAGAAAACCAGAGAAAAAAATACTTAGCAAGCAAAAATAAGGGAGGGAGAATGGTAAATGTTGGCTTGCCAAAGAGCATAGAGCATAGGAGGGCACAACACAGCTCAGAAGTATACCTTATGTATGGAGACCCAATTAATCTACGTCTTGGGTCTGGTCACTCACACATCTACCGACAACTCTGGCGCAGCTCTCGCACATATAAGCACCCCTGGGAGGAAGGGAGGTAGCTAGGTAAGGTATCCGACGACCAGCCAGCCATCCACCCCCTGGATATACTGAAAGCCCGCACATACACAAGACAAATAAAACAGACGCGAAACGTCTCATCGATTCCCCAACCTGAATCAAACTAGGTAGATACACGCAGAAAGAGGTATCTCAAATACAAAGAATGCCTCCGAACTCGCCAAGCACGTCTTGAACATCTAGAGAATCTAGAGAGAGAAGTAGAGTGGAACAAAGACAAACTACCTCCTCCACTTCTCTTCTACCTCTTTGCAGAACCTCGCGCTCAGCCCATCCGTGCCTTACAACCACCACCACCATGTCAAATGAAACCAGATCAAAACCGAGATGAAAAAGATCTAGGACCGAACCGAACCAAAGCTACCGTGGTATGCTGGATAGAAGCAGAATCCCCGCTGTACCCGGGCCGCACCCTTTTCCCAGACCAAACGCCGTCTAATGCTTTCGCCAGATCCCAGACCAGACCAGACCAGACTCCTTAAGCAACTGAACAAAATGATAAAAACAAAAGTATGTAACCGCGCCCAGGTCAAACTAGAGTCAGGCTGTGCAGTCAGTATATACTGTCCCCCCTTCCAATCACAGATCCTTCTTCTTGCCGTGGTCGTGATCGTGATCATGGTCATGGTGATCGTGCTCATGCTCTATCTCCGGACTACTCCGCTGGCTCACATCGCCCGGGATGAATTCGTCAAACGGGCCGGCGATCTTGGCCTCCTTCGGCACGAAGCGGATGCGAATCCTTCGGGCACCACGGACCTTGGCGCCGACCCGGGTCCGGACGGCATCCTCGACAGCCCGCACATCCTCAATGGTCCACATGTTCGGAACGGCAAGCTCGATATCGACAAGGTAGTTCTGGCCGGACTTCACACCAGTGATCTCCCGCACCTCAACCTCGTGGCCCTCGCTGATGTCAGCCAGACTCTCGCTGGCCCGCTGGCGGATCGACTGGCGCACTTCGCTGTCGATGCTCTTGTCTGCCAGCTCGTATAGCGCCGAGAGGGTGTTGCCCCAGCCGGCGCGGATGACGAGGAGCGAGATGAGAAGCCCACCGACCGGGTCGAGCCAGGCGGCGTTGTGGAGGAAGTTGGCGCCGAGGATGGCGGCTAGGGTGACGATACCCGTCAAGCTGTCTACTCGGTGGTGGACCGCATTGGATGCTAGGACAGACGACTTGCGCTCGCGGGCGACTTTCATGGCTGGACGGACAAAACCGTTAGGCTTGACCTCAATCTCCACGTGTCTGGACGTCACTTACTCGCATGATACAGCCATTCCTTGATGGCCACGGTGCCGGCAGCCAGCCAGGCAGCATGGAGACTCGGCCCCTGGGCGCCGTGCGAATGGCTATGCGAGTGTCCGTGGTGCGCATGTTCAAGCAGAGCGGCGGCGGCGTCGGGATCGAGGAAGAGCTGGGCATACAGCGACGTGCAGCTGTTCATGCACATGAAGATGCCGCCAAATAGGAGCATGCTCGACACGCCCAGGGAGCCCAGACTCTCGACCTTGCCGAAGCCCAGTGGGAAGCGGTCGGTAGGAGGGCGCAGACTCCACGAGACGGTGGCCAGCGTCAGGATGTCGGATGCCAGGTCGGTCAAGCTGTGCCACGCGTCGGCTACCATCGACTGCGAATTGAACATGTAGCCGCCGGCGCCCTTGGCCACGGCCATGCCGAGGTTCGAGTAGAGCCCGATGCGGGTGATGCGCACGCCGGCATCGTTCTTGTTCTGCGACGTGAGGTAGACATTGTCGTGGTGGTGGTGGTGGCCGTGGCCGGCATGGCCCCTCTTCTGATCTGCGGCAGACGCCATTTCGCCGTTTCGCATCGATTGCCTCGCGACAGCGGAGAATAATGACGGATCGAGCGGGTGTCTTCGTCGCATGCGGTCGAGAAAAGCACGGCTGGGCGACGAGGTCTGGAAGACGCGGGTCAGAGCAGGTGCGTCCGGTATAGGTGTCCTGATGCCATTAGGCGGGAGTGTCAGGTTCCAGTTCCGTGCCACACTGGGACTCGGACTGCGAAGGCTGCCAGCAGATGGTCCCCCGCTACCGCTGCGGGCTAAAACCCCCCGCGCGAGCAGTAGCATCTTGGCCCGGGCAGTGTCGTCTTCTCTGGACGAAGGAAAAAGGAGAGAATTGGTCCAGATTACCCTCCGCCGAGTTACGAAGTGGGAGTGGTTAGGACCTGCACGATCAATGCAGGTGGTGCATGTGCTGGTCGGCGATTTTGGAAGAGCGTGCCGAACTTCAAGCTTCAGGAACCGCTAAAATCGATGGGATCAGATGCCACAGCAGCCAAGCCTTTTCATCCATTGACTGTCTGTGCCTGACAGTTGAGGCGTGGAACACGGAGCACGATAAGACGAAAACCCAATTGACTGTTGACAATACAATAGACAGTGCCTCGCAACAATTCGAAGCCAGTTTGTAGACCTAATTGTCCCATCGGATGAATACAAGCATCATTCATCGACCCCACCATAAATAAACCCACAGTGTCACCGAGCTCCAAAGCCAAGGAAGCTCATCAACGTCGGATTGCGGGGGACGGAACGGAAAGTCGATGACCTAATCAGGCATCCCGCCAAGCAGTCCATCCCTTGGCAGGCCTCAACGACAACAGCCGAGTTCCAGTGTTCCATCCACCCTTTACCACGCTACCCACTCCGATATCCGGTAGATTTCCAACCATGCGCAAACCGTTAATGCGCATCCCCTATACGGAGCCTTTTTCACATCCGACAGTAATTCCATCGACGGCCAAGACTCTGCAAGGCGCCATCAGCGCTCTTTGTACCTTTCTCTCAGCCCCGTCACCGTCTGGCCTCCCAGAGTCTACCGTCATCCTCTCCGGCGCAGGGCTCTCTGTCGCAAGTGGCCTGGCAGACTACCGCGGCGTCAACGGCACCTATCGTGTGAACAAAACCTACCGGCCCATCTATTATCACGAGTTCCTGGCCAGCCACGAGGCCCGGAAACGCTACTGGGCCCGGAGTTATCTTGGCTGGACCACGCTGCACAAAGCACAACCCAACACCAGCCACTACGCCGTCCGAGACTTGGGCGGCTTGGGACTGGTGTCCGGCGTCATCACCCAGAATGTCGACTCCTTCCATACGCGAGCGCATCCTCATATCAAGACACTAGAATTACATGGCTACCTCAGATCGACAGTATGTACATCATGCTGGAACGAATTCCCTCGCGACACCTTCCAGGATGAGCTGGCAAGATTGAATCCTGTCTGGGCCGCCTTCCTACAGGAGGCTGTCGCCTCGGGCGCTCTGAACACCGAGGATCCACGCGAGAAACGCGCGCGGGGGATACGCATGAACCCAGATGGTGATGTAGACGTCCCGGACGCGCCATATTCGACCTTCCGTTATCCCGCTTGTCCGACATGCCTGGCGGATCCGCCTCCACTCGCTGATGGTGCGAGAAGCGTGGTTACGGTGGACCGGGATGGGGCGTGGAGCTCCGAAAGCAACGCCGGAATTCTCAAGCCGGCCGTTGTCATGTTCGGAGAGAGCATCAACGCTCGGGTGAAGCAGGCGGCCGAAGAAGCCATCGACGGAGCGGGGAAGTTGTTGGTGCTGGCTACCTCCTTAGCCACGTATTCTGCGTGGCGCCTAGCCAAAAGGGCCATGGATAGGGGTATGCCGATTGGGGTTGTAAACCTAGGTGGCGTGAGGGGCGAAGATGTGTTCTTTTCCCACTTGGATCCTCAGCAACCGGGGAATCAGGGAGTCAGGGTTGACATGTCAACCGAGGCTCTCCTGCCAGCTGTAGTCGAGACACTCCGAGAGTCCGGGCTGCGCGAAACGGATCATCTGCCTGGAACAGCAGTTCCCATTGGGAGCGGGGAGGTGGCCGTTTTTAAAGATATGTTGTCATGAAGGAATATTTGCCAATGTCATCTAGTAAAACTGTCCCCTGGTCGAAATCACGGTCTTCTCCGGCTCGGTTATGGGTGCCGCAGGTCCTGCCTCGCTCGATTCTGTATTTCTCTTCTTTTTCTGCTTGCGTTTGATCTCGCCCTCCTCGATATCTTTTAGAACTGTGTCATGTTAGCATGCCCGCCGGCCCTAGTGAGTTTGGCGAACCAACCTTGCTCCCATTCCAGCTCCTTTTCCGGCACACCGGTGCCTAATGCGCGCTCAACGTCTACTTTTTCTCCTTTCTGGAGCTTTTCCACGACTTCGCGGAGGAGGCCGATCTTAACGTCCGACTGTCGCATGAAGGCCTCGAAGTCTTTCTTGAGCGCAATCATCTGGATGGACATGGACCCGACAAACAGGAACATGACGATGAAATACGTGGCCGGGTTCCATTCCTTGGCCTTCTTCGCCTTTTTGGCTGCGATGGTGCCGAAAGGGTCATCATCAACCGTCGGTTGTCTCAGGAATTTCGGCACCATGGACTGCCAGAACGAGCGGCGGGCCAGCTTGGGCACCATCGTGCTGGATGCTCGTGACAACATGTACCGAGACGGGATGAGGGTTTCTCTGAGGCGCGAAGGCGCGAGGAGCGCCTGTCGGAAAGATGCGTTGCTCATGTTGATCGGAATCGTGATGTGACGGCCGGAGTCGAGTCGATTGCAGAAAGTTGAAGTTGGAAAATGGACAGCCAATTGCGATTGGAGAATTCTGGCTTGCCTGCCGGGAAACTGGCCCTAGCGTCATTGGGGGTGTGGGTCCGTAGACTGCGGGGCCGTTGCTGTGTCAACGCATCCTGGCCTTAACTAACGCTAGCGCCCAGTCAATATTGCGTGCAAACGCCAACCACGGCTAAGCGCCATCACGAAGGCAGGAACAGCCACGACCCCGATCGACGATTGGCACATTCCGCCCGACTCGGATATCTTATCGACGCGACTCTTTTTCCGGCCATTTCAACTCTGATTTTCTGGTCTTCACATCCTCTTGCGGTCTTCTGCACAATGTCCTGTGTTTGGCAATGATATGATTAGGAATCAGCCCTCTACGCATCTTCATGGATACGCTCTCTGCACAGGCGGACGCCGTTCGGAGCGCAGTCTCCTCGGTTTCGACCTGTTCGCCCGCCATCACGGCCCTGCTCAAGAGCCTGGTGCTCCCCGTCGATGATGTACCCCCCGCAAAGACGTCGACTTCAAGGCCGCGGGCCACTGCCAGCACAAATGGCGGCGCGAAGAAGAACAGCGACAAGAAGGAAATGTCGCTTCGAGAAAGGGCTATGCTCGCTACGCAAGTCATCAATGCCCTCATAAAAGCCCTGGGCGAGGCCGCCAAACCACCTCCATCGACACCGGCATCCCCGGTCCGACGACCGACGCAGGACAGCGAGCCAGTAAAGGTCCCACGAACGCTTCGCCGCTCACTCTCCGCCCCTCCCACTCCCCTTCAACCTCGATCTACCAACGGATTGCCGGTATCGCCTGTCGCCACCAGGAATGCCCGATCGCCGACCAAACCGATTATTTCCACCGGCGTCCTATGCGCTGCTGAGTGCGCCCGCGTCGCCCTCGCGGCCCTGCGCCAGATATACGCGACAGGGAAGATAACATTGCCCCCGTTGCAGTTGGAAATGGCCATGTCCGCTCTGATAGGGCGGCTTGTTGGGATAGGACTGCATGATCAGGCAGTCAAGGAGATGCGGATTCTGAAGAGGAGGTTGGAAGGCAGTCCCGAGAAACCTGAGGCCGCTAAAGGGGGGAAGACGGCTGCTGCCGACGCAAAACTCTCGGCGCAAACCTTCGCCGAGCTTTTAAACTTTGGCGACATCAAAGGATCCGGTCCAGAATCTCTCCTTATCATAACCACTCAGCTTCAAGCGCTCCAAATCCTGGCCGCTATCAACAAACCCGCATCAGTAGAGGCCGCTCTGCCCTACCTCCGCAGCGACTGGAAATCTTCACCAACCAACATCGCACAGGCGCTGGCAGACGACAGCAGTGTCGATACCGGGAAGGTCGCACGGCAACTTGAGCGGATTGCGTACTATCTCCTCACACTAGCCCCTGGCCCTTCTACCCGGGACGATGGCTTCGCCCAAGAAATCCGTCTTAGTGTGTCTCCGGAAGCCGGCCTCGAACTGCATGGCCTTGGGTTGGAGGCGCGCCTTCAATGGTGGAAGCTCGCAAAGCACCAAGGAGATGCCGAAAAGGATGTTATGCATCCCCTCTCAGCGTATTTGGCAGCATATGTCCGTCGAAGTTCTGCTAAAGGAAAAGCGGTCTACCAGAGGTGCTATGATGTCTTCCAACGTATCAGCTCCCAACTCAAAGCCCAGAGGCTCGTACCTGCAAGAGGCTCCAAAAGCGCCTTCGCCTCCATTTGTCAGACTCTAGCGACACTTGCCCGGGAGTGCGGTCAAGCCGGCGCTGCTGAAGGCTGGGTCAACGAATTGCGGACAGCGATCGACCCCAAGGATTCGGTGGCCAAGTCTCTTTCCGTGGCTGCACAGCTGCTGGCTCTGCGAATAAAGAGCCCGTCAAAACAGCTGCTGGATGATGCGCTTTTGGGTGAGGTTGTTGCTGGCATTCAAGGACCTTTGCGGGGTGACCATGCCGAGCTGGACGAGCTGTTGAACAGTGTCTGCTCAGCGAGGAGGTCCGCTGTCAATCTGCTGATCGGACTGGGTAAAGACGACAAAAGCACACAGATTACACTTCCGGAAAAGACCAGGGGGCTGCTGGAGACTCTGGTGCTCCAGTGCCCCCGGTTCTGCGTTCGGTGGCTAGGCAAACCCCCAGGACCGACCAGCAGCACCAAAGACTTTCTCCGGCACGAGCAACGGCGAAATCAGATGCAGGAACCGATGCGCAACACTCTTGAATCCGCCTTCATGATGGTCAAGTCCGGATTGGATCAGGGTCGCCTTACATGGGAACTCATGGGTTCTATCCTCAGTGACTGCATGACATTGCTAGAGTACATGGGGCATCCTCCGACAGCCGAATCGGCTGTCTCCTATTATGTGAGAATCTCGCATTTCTACTACCTGCAGTTTTACACCCTGAGACAGCAGAGCAAAGACGCCAAGGACCCCATCTCGATGAGGGCACTCCGGGGCTCCGTGGAGTGTCTGAAAAACCGGCCGAGCGCTGAGAAGGAGAAAGGACATTACCTCGTGAAGCTGGAGAAGCTGGCCGAGGTCTGCAAGGCTCTCGGAAGGGGAGAATCAGCCCTGTCCGCACTTCAATCCCTCCGGTCCAATCTTCTCGAGGATGGCGTCCTCACGGCGGTCTCCCGGGATCTCGAGACCAAATCGGTCAACGCCGCATGGGCCAGGGACGAGAAAGCTGAAATTCTCTCGCGTGCTCTCGTATCCATCTCAAAAACGGAGCAAAATTCGACTGACTGGGTGGATGTTTTACCGGAAGCCGAACAGGCAGCGGCCCTCGAGCATCATTTGCATTTTGTTCTGTTGAAGAGCGGCAAGAAGCAGGACGAAATCACTCTGCGGCATCCAACAGTGTATTCACTTCTTGGCATCTACAATCCCACTCGATTTCCGATCCGGCGGTTCAGGTTGCTTATTCACCTCCTTTGCCTTGAAGTGGGGAGAGGTGACCAGTCGGAGCTGGTTTCTGTCACCAGAGATGCTGCCCAGCTGGATTCTCATGGGCCATTCGGAGACGACGAGGGCCTCGCGGGCTTTGTCCCCCACATGAAGGCCTTCTTCCACTCGTTGATGGCGTTGTTGGACGGGTGCCGGGATACCACGACGATCCAGCAATCTCTCGCTACCTGGCAGTCGATAGTCAAGGCATGCAACAACAAGACGGACTTGGAGAGATCTGTCGAAGATGTATCCGGACTGCTCGACCATCTCCAGTCTGTTGCTGACTTCCTTCGTATGAAAGGTCAGGAAAGCACGCTCGCAATTGTTCTGGAACTGTGCGCGGATATTACACAAGTGGCCGAGGGCCCGGTCGCAGAGGACATCATTCATCACAACACTTGTCTTGCCCTGCAATACAGCAACCTTGGCCAGTCGTGCAAAGCAGAGCAGGCATTTGCCAAGGCGCAGGAGTGTGTGGCAGCCCACAAGACGCTAGGCGATGCCGTCGCGAACTTCCACCTGGCGTTTTCCGAGCATTTTATCGCTATCGGTAACTTCAAGCGAGCCGAAGAACACCTTGGCCATGCTCAAAGCGCGTTCGGCTCAGACACATCCACGAGCAGATCACAGCCAGTCCAGAAGAAGCACGTGGTGGCATATGCTTCCTATCTGCTTTCCATCTTGGCGCAAGAGCGGGGGGACTCTCATCATGCCTTTGTGTACGCCAGGGAGAGCGTGCGCAACCTATTCCAAGACTGGCTCAAGCTTGAATCGAAACTGGATCCCAAGAAGGCCTCCCCGGATACATCTACGGCAAGCGACGCAACTCTGACTCTGTCGACCGCGGGCATGAGGAAAGAACCGCTTGGCCAGAATCCGGGGCCCGAATTTTGGAAACTCTTCAACGCTTTGTATCGCAATCTCATCCGACTCTCTGCAGCATATGCTCATTTGGGCATGTGCCAAGAAACGCTATTCTACGCAGAACAAGCCCAAAAGTTTGCCAAATGTGCCGAGTCAAACCTCTACGACGCGCATGCGGCCGCATGGATGGCGTCCATGTTTGCAAAGGCTGCGAATCCGACCAAATCCTTGGAAATGCTTCAAGAGGCAGGCAATGTCCTGCCGGACCAGGAAAGGTCTTTGTTCTCGGCGGAGCTGGCGTGCCGCATGAGCTCCCTCTACCTGTCCCTGAAGAACACTAAAGGGGCAGATATTATGCTTGCCAAAGCAGAAGCGTTCATGGGCGATATTTTGCAGCAGACTGCTGAGCCTAACCAGTCCGCTGACGTCGCGATGTTGGAGGATCAGGTCTCCAAGTTGAAGATCGAAGATAAGCCGGCTACGAAACCTAGACGCACTGCAAGCCGTCTCGTTGCTGCAAAGAAGCCGACGAAGACGACCGTTGGAAAGCCTAAGCGTGCACCACCGAAGCCCATGGCACCGATAGAAGACGCTCAGGCGATGAAGCTCAGGTCCTCTATTCTGGTACAAAAGGCGGAGTCCATGTTGGGCAAAAAGGAGTGGTCAGCGGCGTTGGCTGTTCTCGAGCAAGTCGCGGACGTGTCCAAATTGGTGGCTCCTACGCCAACCGGACTGGTCACAATGGCCGCTTGTCTTATGGGCATGAGCATGGAGCAAATGGCCAAGGACCCCGTCTTCTCCGTCATCCATGACTCCACCATCTCGTTCCCAGCCATCGCTTCGCCCCACGACAAGGAAGGAGATGGCCATTCACCAGCGAAGACCTCGCCACCTAAGAAGGGACGAGGCACCGTTACTCGCGCGACGCCAACAGAGCCCACTCGCGTCTACGTGGAGAATCTCAAGCAGGCTCAGGAGTACCTGCTCCAGGCTCACGCGGTGGCTACACTGAGCGGTGATGCTAGCTTTGTGCATAAAATATCCGGCATGCTGCAGATCATCGGGCTTCTGCTTACCGCAACCTCTGCCAAGTCAAAAGCGGTGACGCATTCAGCCCACACATCCTATTCGGTCGAGCTGGCCCGCAACCTGACGTGGAGCCGGGAGCGGAAGGCGATGGTGCTGGAAAAGAATAGGCCGACATTTGGGGGAACCGACTGGCCACCAACCCTTAGCTCAACGAACCCGAGACGATCCAGCCTGGGGCTTACCGTCGACCTATTCCGGTTCCAGAAAGAGTACATCGATATCATACCTAAGCCCTGGAGCGTGATTTCGCTGTCGCTCAGCGAGAATAAACACGACCTATGCATCACCAAGCTCCAAGCCGGCCACAATCCCTTTGTGATTCGACTGCCACTAGAGCGTGCCAGCTCTCGCGATGCGGATACCGAGGTCTTCAACTTTCAGCAGGGACACGCCGAGCTGCTCGAAATCATCCGTCTTGCCGACGAATCGTGCCACAAGGCCAAGGATACTTCAGCCAAAAGTTCAAAGCTTGCGTGGTGGGAGACGCGCGAGTGTCTCGACCTGCGACTGAGGGACCTGCTTCAAAACATCGAGCAGATTTGGCTAGGCGGTTTCAGGGGCATCTTCTCGCAGCATCTCCTCCGGCCGGAGCATCTGTCACAATTCAAGAGGAGTTTCTTGGGTATTCTCGACAAGTACCTGCCATCTCGGCGACAGGTCCGCTCGAAGAAGACGAAGACTGCCCAGTCGGTCAAGGTCACGCTTGACGTGCGCGTTCTAGAGCTCTTTATCGGCTTGGGCGACGCAACAGCGCCAAACTGCGACTTTGACGAGGAGCTTACAGACCTGCTGTATTTTGTTGTCGACATTCTTCAGTTCCACGGCGAGACAAATGCGTACGACGAGATTGATTTTGACTCGATGGTAGTGGAGACTTTTGCCGCTCTTCAGACTTACCATTCAGGGGCCCAGACGGGCAAATCGACCGATCCTGGCGTGCATACGATTTTGATGTTGGATAGGTCGCTCCATGCCTTCCCCTGGGAATCTCTTCCCTGTCTTCAGACCTGCGCCATCTCGCGTATGCCCTCGTTGGCATGCCTCCGTCGCCTCCTCCAGGAGCAGCGAACGTCTCGCAAGTCGCTAACCACCCCGACCAACGAGCCAGCCCAAAGAGCTGGACAAGTACCCGAGGGTCATCATGTTTCGTTTACATCGGGCACGTATATTCTCAACCCGTCCACTGATCTCAAGACAACCGAAGCCACGTTTGCGGGACCCCTGGCAAAGCACCTCCCACTCAGCACCTGGAGACAAGTCGTTGGCCGAGCACCCACGGAGCCCGAGTTCGAGAGCACACTCTCGGATGCTGATATTCTCCTCTACTTTGGTCACGGCAGCGGCGCGCAGTACATACGCGGCCGGACGATTCGACGGCTCGACCGGTGTCGCTCGACGGTGCTGCTCATGGGGTGCAGCAGTGCCCGGCTGACGGAGGCCGGCGACTTTGAGGTGTACGGTCCGGCGTGGAACTACATGATGGCCGGCAGTCCGGCCGTGGTCGGTACGCTCTGGGACGTGACGGACCGCGACATCGACCGGTTCGCGGGTCGCCTCTTCGAGGAGTGGGGCATCACGCCGGTGGGCACATTCGAGGAGAAGGAGACGGGCAAGAAGAAGTCATCCTCATCGAGGGACTGGGGCAAGGAGGGCAGGAGGCCCGGTGCGGATGAGGTGGTTCGTGAGAAGGGGAGAGACAACGCCGGCAAGGTGTCGCTGGTGGAGGCGGTTACCAGAGCGAGAGACGCGTGTCGATTCCGCTATGTCACGGCGGCGGCGGTGGCCGTCTATGGCATTCCTGTTTATGTGGATAAATGAGGGGGGATTAGAAGTAATGTATATACCGATTGGATGAGGCGGTGACGGTTTAGGATACAGAGGGGGCCGGCGTTTGGAGATTGGGGACGGACGGAATACCCGTGGTTGCATTCATGGTGGTGTTGGGGTTTGTAGAACTGGTTTGAATAAAGTTTTAGTCCGACTTTCCTTGTTGTTATATCAGAATGGGAGGTGCGAGAAACAGTGTCGATGGCATGGCGAGAGTAGGGGGTTGTGTTGTACGTATGGCTTGGCATGGCTCGGTTTTGGTTATAGAGGGTAGTGGTTTTGTCTCACACAACATGAAGCTAGCCAGAGTCGTAGGTTGACATCTCCTTCTTCAGAAAGGGCAGAAATTTGGCATTGGGCACAAAGGAAACATGTCATCCGCCCAAGCAGGGGATTGATAAGCAGAGAAATTGTTGTCTCTTGTTTTTATCCCCTCCGCTGAGGCAGAAATTGCAGTGAGTCAACGCTCATTCGCCATCGTCTCCTCTGACCAATAGGACACTGCCTGCGTTCCCAGAAAAAAAGGCAAGGCTTACACGATTATCCAGAGGAGGAGGAGTGCCCGCCGGCCCTACCAGTCCAGCGCGTGCATGGCCATACAGCAGCCCGAATCTGCATCTCATCGTTATAGTCCGTATCAAGCTGGTCCCAGCCCGAACGACACTTTTTATTCTGCTGGAAACTGTAGGATAAGGCTCTCTCGTCTGTCGCCTATTCTCTAGAAAATAGGAGAAAAATCGCAGTGCGGCTGCGATACAACTACCACTCGGCCAGTCATGTAAGAACTAGGCTGAATGCGGTATTCTTTTATCTTGGTGTTGGGACTGGTTTCTGGTGGAAATTCTTCGTGGAGGACTGACTGGGTAATGGGCTTTTGGTTGGGTTAGCTGGGTTCCATTCCAAGTCGCGTACCGAGAGGAGAGATTCCAGAGTCTCTCTTATGAGCGGTGGAGGAGTTATATTCTCGCGTTGTACGCCCCTGCGCAGCGTCGGTCAAAATAGGGGTGAACAACGTCGCCGGGATATTGCTGTCCTATTGCTTCTATGTTGGTTTCCTGCTACTGCTGCGTGGTTGATTTTGACGCATTTCTCAAGTACCTACTTCAGTTCCGATATATCCAGCCTCCGGACAAGCAATTGCGACTCCGGTGGCTCTTGTTGGTGTGGTTTTGCCAGCTAAGCGCCAAGGTACCTCTGCAGCATATTTAGACTCTCTTTAGAGCCCAAAAATGCAGTGATATGTAAGTGACAGATGACCAGTCTGCGGCTGTAGACGCCGCATTTTCTGGTTCCGTCAAGAAAGACACTAAAACATACAGTAGTCGTGTCCCACCTTTTAACAAGAGTATACCCGCTCCGCATGGTTTCTCGAGCCTGAAGTCGCAAGGTATACTCAAAGGATCTCCTGATGAAGACGACACGGGGATTGAGATTTTGAGTCGACTTCTTCCATGTCGGTGAGAGGTATAACTCGTGGGGAGGGCGCGGGGGTTTTCCGGTTTCGGCCTGGCATCATCCTCTCCTCAGAGCAATAAATTGCAGTGAAAAAAATCATGAATTCGAAATTGCCACAATCATCAGCCACACGTACCCCCACAAGGCTGGCAGGAGGCCGTTGTATTATCGCCTCCGCCAGAGTAGAAATTGCAGTGAACATCCCACATTTCCGAAGTGGCGTCCCACATGGTGGGATGGTTTGTTTCACACGCCTCGGTGGACTCCAGGTTCCCGTGTGCTCTCAGCGAGGGGCCTTGAGCTTGGAATTTCATTGGAGGCTCACGAGGTTTGTATCCTTTTCATCCATTGTGCAATAACCCCGGGGTCCTGTTTGGTAGATTGGAACAAGCGCCTAGGTGGCTAATCTCCATCTCTCCTTGACGCCTGCAGAAACAAGTTATACGTGAGACTCGTAACCTCCAGATCCTCTGCTTACATTACCCGGCGAGAAACAGGTTTCCTTCGCCTATAGCCCCGTTTGTGACGTTCAAAAGCCGGTATCATTCTACCCACATCGGGGCAGCAACGGATATAACTCCGGCATCTCGACGAGGCTGCCAGGGAATCACCTTGAGCTGTGGTATCTCCTCCGCTGAGGCCGAAATTGCAGTGAGCGAGAATCAATTGGTCGGCCATCGACCCCACACCGAGATTACGCAGCCTCGCGGCAGCAGCCTAATCAACAAGGCCAGCCGGTGAATACCCTCCGTTTTGCTAGAAATTGCAGTGAAGAGCCAAAAACAGCAAGCGTGCAAGAAGCTGATACCAGGACGTCGTGATTAGGCATAATAAGAGTGAGTGAGATCCAACACCGTTGCAGTACACAGGATAGTCACTTTACCTCCCTGGCTCAGGAGAACATAAACAAAGGCGTTACAACATGCAACTTACTCCAAGACAACAATGGCACCATGAACAAAACTTCACCGAGAAATCTTGCTGAGCTAGAATTGGGGGTATCTGAAAACCGTTCACGCCGTTCTCGACAGGCTGGCCCTTGAAGTCTGTCTGGTATGGCACGCATACATGGTTCGATGCCGTCGTTTTCCATTTTCTCCACCAAGCCAGAAATTCAGGTAATTGATTGCCATCCGGTAACGACCAAGATACCATTAGTAGACCAGATTTACCAATGGACACACTTTACCAAAGGTGTATTGCCAAGGAGCAACAAATCACAGTAAAAGAGACAAGAATTCAATACCTCATAGGAGTGCTAAACTAGACATACACCAGACCATTGTTGCTTCAACACACCTTTGCCAATTTGCTCCTAGTACAACTTGCCGCCACCCTCCAACCATTACGTCCGACTGGGTATAATATCATTCGTTTCGTCGTCAACACTCTTCGCGTCACCTTCCGAAGGCTGAATCTGGACCGCCTCCTAGATATTGAGTCCTGCCGGGTTCGTCACCTGGGGGTTCAGCCTCCCAGAGGCCACGCCACCGTTCAGACCGTACTCACCCGGCACCTTGATGTGGCCATTAGCCGAACCGTTGGTGGCATGGGGCTTGCGCACGATCTTAGGCGCGCTGGGGATGTCGTGGCTCTTGGAGGCCGAGCCGATCGAGAAGACCGGGCTCTCCCACTTGTCACCCTTCCGAGCCAGCTCCTTGTACTCGGTGGCCTTGGAGCTGATACCGCCAGGGAGATGGATGTGCGGGAAAATACTGTCCTCCTTAGTGATGGCATAGTTGACCTTCTTGTCCGATGCAATCGCCTCGGCCTTCTGCTTGCCCTGCAGGATCTGCTTCTGAGCCGCCGTAATATAGCGGTTGTAGATGTTGGGAACCTGCTCGGGATCCTCGCGGGCGGCCTCAAGCGCACGATCCGCCTCCTGCTTGATCTGCCACAGAAGAGCATCGGCCTTGTTGAACTGGTCCTTGATCACCTTCTCTAGCGCCTTCTGGAGACCAGGGCGAAGGACCTTGAGCATCAGGGGCTTGAATAGGTTGAAAAGAAGCTTGTGGTTCGACTTCGAAAGCTTGACCTGGAAATGCTTGAGATCGACATCGACCTTGTCAACCTTGAAGAACTTCTGGGAGTCCTTCTCATCTGCCGTTGACATCTTCATGCGGAAGGTGAAGCCATCCCCCGGCAGTAGGATGTTAGCGACGCCGGTGTCGCTCAACGAGGGGAAACCCTCCTTGCGCTTGATGTAGTAGCTGACGTCGCGCAGATCCATCTGGATACCTGCCACACGAGCGTCAATCGAGTGCTTGCTCTTGCTCTTCGCCGTCTTGCGCCCGAATCGCATGTAATTCTCACTAGCGATCTCAAGGACATTGGGCATGAAGTTGTCGCTCTCCAGGACAAGATTCTCGATGACGGCGTCGACCTGATGATCCGAATATTCGATACGGGGAATGGGGATATAGGCCACGTTCTCAAAGATGGCCGGCATGATGACTTCGGTCAAGTCCTTGACGAGATGCGGCTTGAAGGTCGGCTGGCCATTCTCGTCATTACCGAGGTCGTTGAACAGCTTGTTCAGAGAGTTGGCAAAGGACTTGTTCAACGGGTCCTGGTCGAACTGGTCGGCCAAGAACTTGATCTCGTCCGCGATGCGGTCGGTGTGGCTGCGATACTTGTGGCGCAACAAGTAGTTGCCATGGTCGTAGAGGCGGTTCCACTCCTCGTTCGAGGCATCATCCAGGATGTAGCCTTGCTCTTGCAGGCACCTGCGGATGTAGCGGTTCATGGACCGGAACCAGTTCTTGAGGTCCTCGTCCTTATCGGCATCCTCGTAGATGGTGTTGATCGATGCCCACAGGTCGTCAGTGGAGGTGCCGTTGGCGAAACGCTCAATGAGTGTCTATGGTTTGTTAGGACATGATTGTGTGCTTTTGTGATAGAGTGAGAACAAACCTTGAGGTCGCCTTCGGCCTGGGCCAGGGCGGATCTCGTCTCCTTGACAGTTCCAGTACCGCCCTGCGTCAGTCGGTTTGCGTGACCGCCGTATTCCTCGGCGAGATTGAGCAAAGTCTGGATGGCGTTCTGATAATCAGGGTGTTGCTGGCATTCAACAACCATTTTCTGCATCAAGTTAGCGAGTGGTAAACCGCTGGCTGGGGAGCTATCGTACCTTGAGACGCCAGATAGTCTGTTCACGGCGCTCCTGAGGGACCTTCTTGTTGAAGTACTCCTTGACCCGGGCACGGTATTCCTCGCGCTTGGCCCTGGCCTTCTCCTTGGTGTCGTCGTCGACATTCTCATCAACCTTTTGCTGAATGACGTTGGTAGCGGCATTCAGTCCGGCCTGAGCGTTGACCCCGGAAGCAGTGCCGTTCTGGCGATCCTGGGCGGCGATAGCGGCCAGATCCTTGGGATCCGATGATCCTGAAGGGTGGGCGTTAGCAGTGGCTGCGTTGGCCACGTGCTTGGCATCCTCCCGAGCATCGCCTTTATAGATTCCGGAAACCTTCTCTTTGAGAGCGTCCCTGTTAATCTGAGGAGCGTCGTGCCAAGTGTTGTCATCGGCAGGCCGATCAATCTGGGCAAGGTCTTCTTCGGCGGGCTTGACACGGGCGGCAGCATTGCTGGCGGCATCGCCCGCGATATCACGAGCGAGGAGGCTAGCATCCTTGACTGTTAAGTGTTAGCGCCGATCGGAGTGAGGTGTATATAGCTACGTACGAAGCTTGCGGAATTGACCATTGGTGATGATCAGGGTTCCCAGTGTCCGGAGACCCTCAAGGGCCTGGTTGCCATGTTGCTGAGCGGTTGTCTTATCAACAGGGGCGCCCGGGACATTGACAGCCTTGGGATCGAACTGCTGAGTCTGCCAGATGAAGTCTTGGAGCAGGTTCCCATCGTTCTTGGAAAGCAGCAAGTGTTTTGCCTGCTTCACCACCTCTCTGACGTCGCCTACGAGTGCCTTTCCCTCGGCCGAGAGCTTCTGAGAAGGGTTCGAGAGCGCCTTAGACTCCAGGAAGCTGTTTAGAGCGACATCGATTTGATCGTTCTATGGGAGGTTAGCGTCTTGACAGATCCGCAGACTGACTGAAAGGCCATGCTTACCGAAGGAACCTTGCCATTCTGGAACGCGCTGATGATGCCGTAGATTTGGAGTTTACGGTTGACATCAGCCTCCTTCACCTTCATGTCGGTGGGCTTGTTGACCTTTGCTGAGGAAGCCATTGTGGTCGTTGTGGTGGTGGTGGGGTATTAGGTGTGTAAGGGGGAGGTGTGTAGGAGTGGGCTGGGTATCACGAAGGAAGAGCTGATGGGGTATCAAAGAGATGCTGAATTGGGGAATACGGAGAGAAACACGCAGGGTCCCAAGTACAATGAAGAGCTGGAAGTTGGGAAGACAGGCAATACTGGTCGAGACGGGAAGGCCAGCGGTGGTTTATAGCCCGGTCTGGGTCTCGGAGATGCGAGCCTGCGTTTGGTGCAAGGAATTGGGGTGACGTGTGGGAGCCCGTTTGTCCATGTCTAATGCAGTGCGTCATAGAAGGGGAGGCACGACGGATGAAGCTCCTGCCTTGACTTGGCAGCCAGTGGCCGGGTGCGAGTTTCTTTGGTACTTATCAAACACAGCGGGGATTGGCAGCGCCGACCTTCATCTCCCGGAATAGGCAAGGCATGTTTCGGGTCCAAACTGCTAGAGGCTGCTTCTCACTGGTACCCGCTTTACTTGACCCTATCTGCTCCATACCTGCGTCACAGCAAGACTCGATCCCAACCGCTGTTGCTCGTAACCGTGGTCCGCGTGCCTCGGCGTGCAACTCATCTGGAGTCGAGCCCAGCCAGCCCTGAGGCCCACTCAATAGGGTGCCACTTCTGCCCGCTGTCATGTTGGATCCCGCGGCCGACCAAGCTGCTTGTGCTTGGCACCTGCAGCTTCAGCTCGGGGCAAAAGAAGACGTCGAGAAGCCTTCACGACAGAGTTTGCCTTCAGTGCTCCAGCCACTGTGAGCCACTTTCACCGTGCTCCGGGGACAAGTAGAAGATACCAGAAGAGCTGATTTGACGTAACACGTGTGAATCGGTTGTCCTTTTGGCACAAACGAACAATCAATTGACACGCACTGCAGACGGAAGTATGAGGTGAGGTTGAGATCTATGACGTAAGGCAAGGTGGGTCCTGCCAGTTCCACCACCCGCACTCGCAGCGCCAGCCACTGTTGTCACTGTCGAGGTCGCGCCGCAGGCCGCCGATGTGTCGCAGGTAGAACCAACAGGAGTCCTGCTTCATCTCCAACGCCAAGGTTATTGGATGCGGCCGGCATCGTGTTACGGTTCAGATCTGCCGTTACCGGCCCACAGGCGAGAATCGAAAGCCGGTTAAGCTGAATGCCACGGAGCAGAATCCCCATGGGCCTGCCCCTTTTGCATCACCTCCCGCGTCCATGGGACCAAACCACCGGTCAGGCCAGGGGCTTCTGAAATGCGGGAGATACCAAACGGGTGGTCCTGCGTCTGTTCCGGAGGAGACCACCGCAAAGGCCAGCATTGCATCATGGCCCAGAATAACCTTATCTTGACAGGAAGATGGGAAGTTCTGAGATGAGATTCAATGCGGAATGCGAATGATGGTCATATTTAGAGCACTAACAAGGGAAAGAGCAACAACTTCACGTTGTATTGCTCATTCAGACATAGATTCTACCTTTTCAGCGGTATGTTTGTTGACTTGAGCACACGCTGGTTTCGACAATTCTCGAAGTCAGGATCTGGTGAAAATGACCAAATAAATCACGACGAAGGGAAACTAACACTACAGCTGTGGTCCGAGAATAGAGTAGAGTAGGTAACTTTGACAGGTTGACAGTTGGTAAACTTGACACTTCCAAGTGAGCTAAAGGTGTGCGTTATGGTCAACGGTCCCCACTGGGGCTCACCTTGCTTTCACCGAGATTCCTTCACCTTGGCTACTCTACCTCCGTAGACCCGCCTCAGCTGAAAGACATCACATGATCCCCACAGATCCAGGCTGATGGCACCACCGTGCCGAACCGTGCAGCACCTGCCAGTGGGCGGCGTGAGCGGCTGCCTTGCGCGGCGCAGCTGTCAAATCGCATTGCAGCCTTCCTGATGGAGGGGCTCGAAAAGTGGAGCCACACCGACCCCTGAGCAAAGCCTTCCCATTTCCGTTCAAGTCTCGGCATCGAGAACCTCCCGCCGCCTTGCCTCGTGAAGCGCCTCCTTCACATATCGTTGCGCCGTTCTTAGAAATCATCACCAACGTTGACCAGCAGTGCGCGATCGCGAATTCTTCACCTAGACGCAAATTCTATCGTTCTCTGTTGCGACGCGCCTATTAGCGTTTACTTAGCGCATGCATTTTTGGCATCTGTCGCGCCGCCGCGCCACGCCACGCGTTTTCCTGCCCCGTCCCGCCGATTCGGCCTCACCCTCGCAGTCATAAGCGCACTAAAGACCTAGCCGGACGCTGTCGCCAGCCCGACCCTTCAGAATGAGTATATTTAACCAAAAATCGAAATTCAAAGTCAAGACGGAGATACGAACGATCCGACAAGCCGTCGAGCCGACTCAGCCGAAAGCGCATCCCGCCACAGTCAACACTGGCGCTAAACACTCCTCTGCACAAGGACCAAAGGCAAAAAATAGCAGTAGTAGTCTCTCCTCTACACCTCGGGCCTCGCCAAAACCCAGGCCGGCCGGGGGCGCGGGTTCCCATCTGACTGTCGCCGCGGCTGAGCGCAATAATCGCAAGCGCCGCGCGGGGTCGAATCGCCCGGCTGCAAGCCCAAACTTCTCCGAGTCCGATAACTCAGACGACGATGAAGATTGGGTAGAGAGGCTGGATGCGCGCAAGCGGAGGAAGCGGGCGGATGAGGCGCGGCATCAGGAGGACCCGAACAGGGTGCTGCGACACCCGAAGCTGTGGGATGGAGTCGACGAGGCGGATACTGCGCGGTTGCCAATAATACATGCGGTACAACTGGCGTCACTGGAGGAAAAGTGCCAACCAGCATTAGGTCTGGCACGGGATCGAGTCAGCGTCAAACTCCAATATCCCGGAGCGAGATATCCAGAACGGTACGTCGGAATGCAGCCTTTGAGTGTGCGCAGACCCAGCTGACCTTTGATCTAGGTATGAGCTGGTTACCGGTAAAGACAAGATCGATGCCGTCAGAGATATCCTCAAAGTTGTCGATCTCGTCACTTCAACCTACTTGACAGAAGATGAAGCCCGTGATTTTCTCAATCCCAACTCGGGAATATATCGGAGGTTGCAGAAGAGCAGCAGCTCCAACAGACCGGACGGGTTGAGCTTCAAGATTGCGCTGAGGGAATACAACGAACGGCTTCTTTCTCTTCAGAGGAAAGGCGCTATCTCAAAGAACCTGGGCGCCATGCGCCGTCTACCCTGGGACTTGGTGGATTTCATCCTCGACCAAGTCTACGACCGAACCGTGGCGCCCAAGATTGAGCTCCTCAAGAAGTATGAGAACGGGACCGACAATGTTTATGGCGAGCTGAAGCACCCACTCATCTCCAAAATACTCGAGCGGACCGCAGCCACGTCGGACAAGGTCTTTGTCGACCTCGGGTCAGGTGTGGGTAATGTTGTGGTCCAAGCTGCGCTGGAAATTGGCTGCGAGAGCTGGGGGTGCGAGATGATGGAGAACGCGTGCAACCTTGCCGATGCCCAGCAGAAGGAATTCATGGCGCGATGTCGGCTTTGGGGTATCTCGCATGGTGAGGTCCATCTCGAGAGAGGCGACTTCCGCAAAAACCAGAACATCCTGGATGCCCTGAAACGGGCTGACATTGTCCTGGTTAACAACCAAGCGTTTACATCCCAACTGAACGACAACCTGGTCAATATGTTTCTGGACCTCAAGCCAGGATGCAAGATCATCTCTCTCAAGACCTTTGTTCACGACAATAAGATCGCCGAGAATGATGTGGCGACATCGATTCTGGATGTGGAACACCTAACATACCCAGAGTGTTCTGTCAGCTGGACAGATTCGGCGGGGACTTATTGCATATCGACGAGGAAAGGGTAAGCTGGCGACTCAGAAGTCAGTAACGATGAGGTGGCATGTTTGTAGCGAGGGGGTTTCGCACAGCGGTGTTATGGTTGATATGTTTGGGATACCACTTGTAGAGCGGGCCATCTGGCAAATCATTTGGATTGAACCTACGTGCATCATTTTGGTCGCAGCCTCTGTCTTCATCTCCTCATAGCTATGATTTGACTCGGTATAGATGATTTGTCGTCGCCCCATTACTTCTTGGTGAATAAGGGCTCGTTTGCGTTGTTCATGGCATCGACCTCCTGCCCGACGCGCTTCATGAAGCGCTCGATAAGCTGCTTGTTCTCTGCTTTCTTGTCGGCAAGTTGCTTCTCGCTCATGTTTAGCGTAATATTCAAGACGGCGAGCTCGTCCTGGACGTCGGCCGCAAGCTTGGTTTTAACCCGCAGCTCCTCTTCGCGATCGCGGAGTTTGATGTTCAGCTTGCGTCGCTCTGCAGTTAATTGGGCGAGAGCCTTGCTATCGGCGGCCGTCTTGGCTCGTAACCGCCCAAGCTCTTCCTCGGCTGCCTGGAGGCGGCTTTGAGACTGCCCGCGCGCTCGGAGTGCTTCTGCCAGCTGGAGACGTAACCGAGCGGTAGTAGCACTATCGGTGTCTTGCTGTTCCACTGCCGTGGTCTTGGATGCTTGATTTCTGCTCGCAGTTCGGCTTGGCGTGGGGGAGGGTGATGTTTGCTGTTCCGCCTTGAGGACTGCGTTCTCGGCCTCGAGGACGGAGACTCGATCGGTAAGCAGGGAGCCTGGGTCGAGGTTTGTTTGCATTAGGAACCGTAGGATACCATGCCAAAAATATGGGTGCACCAACAAGTTGTCACAAGCTCCCGAAGTAGCGGATCCGTCCTTTCGGCATCGAGGATTCCTGCCAGGAACTCGTCCCGCCAGCTCGTCATCTGTGCTGATGTGCTTCAAACAACTGGAAGCTCCCGGTATAGCTCAACCGAATATTGGAGAGGCCAAAGGCCGAATGAATCGATTTCAGTTCCCGAAAGTGAAGAATACCAAGAGGTAAGGTGGTCTGGAGTCGGGAAACCAAGTGGTTGTTGCAAACACGTCGAGGTTCATTTCGGCCGGATACCCCGCGATGTCGTTGAAGCTGCTGCAGGGGTCCCCGGAAGCCTGCGGGCACTTCTGGAGCACCTGGGCGTGGTCCGTGCTGGAGCTTTGCAGTATCCACACAGTGCTGAGTGCGTGCAAGCAGCTGACGTCGCTTCGTCTGCTTCTCAGGTCTCAACTCGTTGCGCTCAGTCCCGTCCACACACACTGAAGAGACCCACAGCAGCATGGAGACATGAGAAAGCATGGAGGTCGCTCATCCCACTGCAGGATGGGAGCAGCTCGGCGAGCGCTTCTACCGCAAGATCCAGCTGTACACCGAGGTTTTTGATGTCGATTTGGACCTCGACAACTTCATCGTCGCTGGTGCGCCCTACGGCGGTGCTATCGGTAGGCATTCGTTCATTATTCATTCGCCCGCCACGGTGCTCGTTCGCGTGTCTCTGACAAACTGACTACAGCCCTGTACCGGAATGAGGACAAGTTTGTCGCCTTCCAGCCCACCAAGCCATCCAAGCCAAGCATAGACATCTACAGCTGTGCTGGCAAGCTCATCCGCAGAATCAACTGGGACAAGGGCTCTATCCGAGGCCTTGGCTGGTCCGAAGACGAGAAGCTCCTGGTTGTCACGGCCGACGGCACTGTCCGCTGCTACTATGATCTCCAGGGCGACTTCACCCAGTTCTCGCTCGGAAACGGCGCCGAGAGCTCGGGGGTCAAGTCCTGCAAGTTCTACGACCATGGCATGGTTGCTCTGCTGTCCAACGGCTCCCTGATCACTGTCTCGTCTTACGACGAGCCGCGCCCCAGGCTCCTGACTTCGCCCCCGGCTGAAGGCGAGGTACACTCGTGGAATATCATCCCCCCCGCTTACACTCTCTCTCGCTCGGTCGAGGTCCTCCTGAGCATCGGAAGCACCGTTTATGTGTCTGATGCCACAGAATGCGAGGACCGTTTCCTCGATATCGGGCCGTTCAGCCAGATTTGCGTGTCACCTAACGGCAAATTTGCTGCCTTGTATACCACAACAGGCAAGGCGCACGTTATCACCAGCGACTTCCAAACTCGGCTGAGTGAGTATGACTCGAAATCCAAGATCCCGCCCAAATACTTTGAGTGGTGCGGCAACGATGCCGTGGTTATTGCGTGGGAGGACGAGGTTCATCTCGTGGGGCCCGGGGGTGCGCTGGCTAGGTTCTATTACGACAGTGGCCGCGTCCATCTGGTTCCCGGTGAGTATCCATCCTTGTGGAAACGCGACTGTTGTTTCTGACCCTTTGCAAAGATTATGATGGTGTCAGGATAATAGCCAATGACACCTGCGACTTCCTCCAGAAAGTCCCCGATGTTATCGAGGATGTGTTTCGGCTCGGGACCGACTCGCCTGCCTCGATTTTGCTAGATGCTGTTGAGCAGCTCGAGATGCAGTCTCCCAAGGCCGACGACAACATCCAGCTGATCCGACCCCACCTCGTCGAAGCCGTGGATGCGTGCGTAAACGCTGCCGGGCAGGAGTTCAACGTGCACTGGCAGAAACAACTCCTGAAGGCTGCCTCGTTCGGCAAATCCGTCCTCGATATCTACAACAGCGACGACTTTGTAGACATGTGCGAAACGTTACGTGTACTGAACGCAGTACGCTTCTTCGAGATTGGCTTGCCCCTGTCCTATGACCAGTATCAGCGCCTCTCACCATCCGGCCTGATATCCCGGCTCCTGAATCGGCATGAGTACCTCCTGGCGCTTCGCATCGCTGGCTACCTCCGACTACCAACCGACAAGATCTATGTCCACTGGGCTTCGACCAAGGTCAAAGTCGGTTCTGAAGACGACGATGCCATCTGCCGTAAAGTTGTCGACAAGCTTGCGGGGAAGCCGGGAATTTCCTTCGAGGCTATTGCTCGAGCGGCGTACGATGAGGGGAGGGGTCGTTTGGCAACCGAGCTGTTGAACCATGAGCCACGTGCCGGTCGTCAGGTGCCCCTGCTCCTCAGTATGGAGGAGGACGAGCTTGCGTTGGACAAGGCTATCGAGAGCGGAGATACAGATCTCGTGTACTTTGTGCTGCACCAGCTGAAACGAAAGATGCCCCTGGCCACATTCTTTCGTGCCATCAACAGCCGACCCACGGCGACCGCGTTGGTCGAGGCCGCCGCTCGCGACAGCGATGGCGAAGGTCATGAGGACACAGCAATGCTCAAGGATCTGTACTACCAAGACGACAGGCGGTTGGATGGCGCGGCCGTGTTCGTCCGGGAGGCCCTCAGGCAGCCGGAAGCCCGAACGGCCAGCGACAAGCTAGCCCTTGCCGCCAAGCTCCTCACTGACAATGCCAAAGAAAACGCATTCGAGCTCGGTGCGCTGAAGGAGGCGGCCTCCCTGCTCCACACCCAGCAGGTGCTAGAGAGCAACCTGAACGAGACGTTTACCGGGCTGTCGCTCAACCAGACTCTATTCAAGCTGATCAAGCTAGGGTATTATGGACGGGCCAAAAAGATCCAGAGCGAGTTCAAGGTGCCGGAGAAAGTAACATGGTGGATTCGGTAAGTCCCTTCGGTCCAGTTGGTTGGCTATTGCTAACTCACGGAAGACTTCAGGCCCTTGTAGCTAAGCGCGATTGGGCCGAGATTGAAGAGATTTCTAAGCAGAGGAAAGCTCCGCCGATCGGGTGGGAGGTATGCATACCCCTTTTCTCGGAATGTCAACCATGCTCATCTCGACTTGTAGCCCTTTTATAGCCAGACGATCCAGGCCGGAAATCCTCGGCTGGCGGCGACATTTATTCCCAAGTGTACCGGCCTTGAGCCCGGAGAGACCATCAAGATGTACGAGACGTGTGGTATGCGGGTCAAGGCTGCTGAGGAGGCGGTCCGACTCAAGGACGCCGAGGCCTGGGCCAGGCTGCTCGAGGCGGCGGGGAGGAATACCCAGGAGGGTAGGGAGATTGAGAGGCTGGGGTTGGCGATATTCAAGAAGTAACGAACCGTTACTTGTATTGCTAGGGGTGGATAATTGAAAGCACGATGGATAAGTCCCCGAGTAAATATATAATAATGACTTGGGTACTGCTCATCACTTTTGCAGCGCCGCTGGTGTCCAGGATCTCGAGCCATGGAAACGGCAGTAACGTCGAGCTCAGCAAAATAGATAAACTAGATTTATTATGAGATGGCCCGTCGCGATGTAAGACGAACGATGATTGTCTTTTTTGCGCCGGTCTCAACCCTACCAGTCCAGATGTTGCAATCATTACAGCCTAGTTACCTGATTTACCTGCATAAGGTCCAACATCGTCCATCCGACCAAATAAAGGTAAATCAGCTTCACGATATCCTATCTTATTACCCCCGAGCGAGAGCGACTTGAAAGTAAACCGTACCAAAAAAGTAACTGAGTGGACTCCTCCATGATCCATCAGAGTAGCCCCGCTCGGTTCAGAAACAAATAAACAACGGAACAGCAAGCAACAGCAAGCGGCTGGTATACAGGAGAGAGGTGTGTGCATTTATGTATGCATGCAATCTAACCTAACCTTGCCTCCGCTGCGGTATTAGACCACAGAAGACCGGCATAAGATGTATGTACTATCATGTGTATGGCAAGCAAAACCCGCCACCTCACTCACCATCACTAGAACCAGAGCAAGGTAGGTAGTGTCCGACCTCTTCCTCGGGAGAAAAGAAAGGAGAGGGAATAAGAGGGAATACTAATACTCCGTATATGGAATATGTACATTACTTTTGTTGTTGGTATACTACTATAGAATTTGTCCAGAAAAGCAGTACATCTACCACTACTACTGCTATAGACTAGTGGTGGTCGACTAAAAGAAAAGCTGCTGCTGCATGCGTGGCTGCTGTGCAATGCGACCGACCGACCGATTCCTTGCGTGTGACAAAAACAAGAGAAGAAAAAAAAGGGGAGGCGAAAAGTTATTGTTCAAATGCTCCATCCCGTCCGTCCATCCGACCGCCGGTCCGCCAATCTGCTTGCTATTCACCCGCTCCTCCCATGTGCAGGATCCGACACAAGACCGTCCAAACTAGTCTGCCGCCATCCAGCACCTAGTGGACAACTAGTAAGAAAACCCAAGAGTGTATAAATGAATGTCCCATGTGTGCGCGAACTCCGATTCTCAATGCCCTTTTCGAAAAAAAAACCATCATCCCTCTAGCCCCAGACGCAAACAAGCTCCCACCAGACAAGCATCATAATAGACAGCCAAGGAGTGACAACTGCCAGCGCTATGCTATGGACCAAACCTCCCCTCCCGCCGAGAAACCGTCAGAACTGACAAGAACTCAGGTCATCACAACGTCATCATCCGCCTCGAGATTGTTCGGGCGACCTGT
Source organism: Echria macrotheca (assembly GCA_030411725.1). Lineage (NCBI taxonomy): Eukaryota > Fungi > Ascomycota > Sordariomycetes > Sordariales > Schizotheciaceae > Echria > Echria macrotheca. Next base: position 278,528 of record MU839841.1, on the reverse strand, counting down.
CCCCGCACCCCCGCCCGCCTCGGGCGCCGCCGGCGTGCCATCGACCCGGAGACGCACGCCGCTACCGTCGAAAACCCAGGGCCCGGCATCATTACGTGGGGTTATGGGGCCCTCGTTGGTGTTCAGGTTCACCGGTGCACCTGTTGGAGAAGGCGTTCTGGCATCCCCCCGTCCGTCGGCGGCTGGTATCATGGCTCCTGCTGACACGGCACGCTGCGTGGGTCCGCTCGGTGGAATTGGCATGGGTGACGAAGTCGAGTACGGCGAGGGTCTGGAGTGGTTGGTCTCTGCAAGGCTGGCTCCTTCAGTTTGGGGAGTAAAATGGGCTGGCGAGTCGAGCTTCACCGTCGCGTCGCCGCCAGCAGCAACATCTCTTGGTTGGGGTGGGACCTGGGCCTGTCGCGTGCTTCGTACGGATTCTCTGGATTTTCGAGGCTGAGGAAGAGAAGCCTGGTTATCGGCGCTGTCACGGGCGTTCAGCAACGCACCCTCCTGGGGCCGGTCGCCTTCATCCGAGTCAAGCTGCTCCCATTCCTCGGGATCCTCTACCTCGGCCTCGAGATCGGCTGCGGCACGGCAATTAGGGCAGATGAATATAGGGTACGAGGGAGAGGCCAGGAGTGATCTGATACACTTGTAATGCCACGTGTGGGAGCACGGGGCCACAAACAGACACTGACAAGGCTGACACAACAGAGCAGTTAGCATGCGGACTCTTTCCAGCGGCGCGAGAAATACGTACTGCGATCCTGTTCAGACATATTGAGCAATCCTGAGAATACGACTGGCTTGAGGGGTCATTCGCCGAGCTCGCCGTCATGTTCCTTAACCTCTTGTGCGTGTTCATGCTAAGAGTCGGTCAGCGCTCAGATCCACCACGGTCTAGCAGGGTAACGCACTTGAAGGTATTCAGCTTGCTCTGCCAATTACGGTTGAGCTCCAGCCTCATCTTCACACACCGGAAGATCATCTCTTCCCCACCCTTGAAATCGATGCCCAACTGCACGATATCGCCGTCATTCACCGTGAATGGCTTGGACTCGGTACCAGGCGGGCTGAGACGAATATGGTTGAGAAAGGTGCCCGAGCTACTCTTGACGTCCTTGATGAACCACTTGCCGTCCTCATACCAAAACTCGCAGTGCCGTCGACTCACCACCTTGCTCTTGAAGCCCACAGGCGCGGCCGATGGTGCATTATGGGGGATGTTCGGCTGCGTGTCTCGGTCAGAGTACCGTCCGACACGGATAATCTCGGTGCCAGTGGGCAGGGTGCGAGAGATGGGAGAGAAGGTGAGCGATGGCCTCGTGGCGCGGGGGTCGTAGAAGGTGCTGAAGCGGATCGAAGGCAGCACATCGACACTGCCGACACTGCCGCCGTCACGGCTGCCGCCCGTGGTTGCTGATCGTGTGCGTGTCATGGCTGACGTAGCTGAGTCTGCGGGAGTGGAAATGGTGGCGCCCTGGGGGGATGTGGTGGTGATAACGGGAGGAACCACCGAGGATTCGGTGGATCGCCGGCCGAGGGCAGTCGTCGGCGAGGTTGCTGTTGTGGCAGGAGCCGTCTCGAGTGTCCTCGTGCCAAAGGGCGCGGGCAGAGACCCGAGGGGATGGGTCAAGGCGGGCACGAGCGAAAAGCGATTGGACCGCGACGCCGACGGGGGATTCACGGGGTCGGGCGAAACGGGAGGAAAGGAGGCAGAGTCTACGGACGGTTGCCGCGTGGACGAGGGAGCAGGCGACGGTGAAGACGAGTCGGACGACGGGACGGGCTGGGGAGAGTGCGACGGTTGCGAGGCAGTGGTGGTGGTCTGGTGGGCGTGGTCCCGAGACAGCAGATGGGTGGCAGAATTGCGCAGGTAGGAGAGCCCGCGCAGGCGACTGGCCCTTGGGGCGGGCGAGACGGGGGACGCGGTCGCGGCAGCCGAGTCGAGAGCAGGCAGATGAAGGCCCGGGGACGAGGGCGCTGGGGCGGGGTGCGTGAACATCAGACCGTTGTCACGGTTTGGTGGATGGACGCTGTGGCCGGGAGGGTTTTGATGTTGAACTGAGGCCGAGTCAAGGCCCAACACCGCATGTCCCAACACAGTATGGATTATGGAAAAGGGCGGCGCCGGCCAGCCTTCCCCTCACACACAGGGGCTGCCTTTTAGCGTCTCGGCCCCAGCGCGAGCCTGCCACTGCTCACACTCTGCTGCCAGCGTCCGGTGGTTTCGGAGCCGCCGCACCCCCGTCCTGATTCGCTCGGTTCGCTCGCCAAGGCACATTACATAAGGAATCACGCCTTATCGATAGCGCGAGTGGGCGGCGTGCCGTCGCCTTTTGGCTGTGGCCCGTCCGCTTCCGTCACTCGAGCCAGAAAATAATCGAGAGCCAGCCAGCCAGCCAGCCTTTGACTCGCATTTTGACGACGCATACGGAACAGGTTATCTGCCGACTATTCCATGCCCAACACCTCCCGGTAGTAGCCATGCTCAAATTGTGCCGGCCAGTGCGCCAGCTGGCTGCCGGCCGGTGCCGCTCGCTCCGTCTCCCCTCGACCTCTTTTCGCGCACATCCTTTGCCGGCGGCCAGGACATTCGCCAGTGTCGTGTCGCCTCCGCCAAAAGCAAAGGTTCGTCTGCTGGCTCCTGCGACCATATCAGGCCTTGAACTGACCGTGTTCCACGTACTAGGATCCAACCCAGCGCGACAAGATTACGACGCTTCCCAATGGCGTGCGCGTGGCCTCAGAAGATCTCCCCGATGCCTTCTCAGGCGTCGGCGTCTACATCGATGCCGGGTCGCGGTATGAAGACGAATCCCTCCGGGGCGTGAGCCACTTGATGGACAGGCTAGCGTTCAAGTCGACGGACACGCGTACTGCCGAGGAGATGCAGGAGACGGTCGAGAAGCTGGGGGGCAACATCCAGTGCGCTTCGTCGAGGGAGTCCATGATGTATCAAGCGGCGACATTCAACTCGGCTATTCCCACCGCAGTTGGGCTCCTAGCCGATACGATACGAAACCCGCGGATGACCGACGACGAGGTCGCCGAGCAGCTGGACACGGCCGCGTACGAGGTCAAGGAGATCTGGGCTAAGCCAGAGATGATCCTGCCAGAAGTTATTCATATGGCTGCCTTCAAGGACAACACTCTCGGCAACCCGTTACTCTGCCCGGAGGAACGGCTGTCCGAGATTGACCGACATGTTATCAACAAGTATCGCGAGACGTTCTACCGGCCAGAGCGTATGGTTGTGGCTTTTGCCGGAGTCCCACATGAGGAGGCTGTCAGGCTGGCGGAGAAATACTTTGGTGACATGGACTCGAGCACCTCGGAATTGTCCAGGACAGGCTCCGAGACTTCGCTTGACTCGCTGGTCTCAGACTCGAGCGAGACATCCTCCTCGACCATCTCGTCGTCACCCCCTTCACCCCCACCGCCATCGGTGTCTAGGTTACTGTCGAAGGTGCCTCTATTTAAAAACCTTTCCACTTCGGCGCCTCATAACGCGTCAGTGGTTGATTCGCCTCTGAGCGACATCGCGGCTGGAGACCTCACACGGCCTGCCCACTACACCGGCGGCTTCCTCTCTCTCCCACCACAACCAATCCCCCTTAATCCTAATATGCACGCTTTTACTCACATCCAGCTGGCTTTCGAGGGGCTGTCCATCTCCGATGACGATATCTACGCGCTCGCCACCCTGCAGACTCTTTTGGGAGGCGGTGGCTCCTTTTCTGCCGGCGGTCCGGGCAAGGGCATGTACTCGCGTCTCTACACCAACGTGCTGAACCAGCACGGGTGGGTCGACTCGTGCGTCGCCTTCAACCACGCGTACACGGACTCGGGTATCTTCGGCATCGCGGCGTCATGCTTCCCGAGCTATGCCGTGCACATGCTGCAGGTCATGTGCCGCGAGCTCCAGTCGCTGACGCACAAGGGCGGCTACAGCGCCCTCAACGAGGTCGAGGTCGCCCGCGCAAAGAACCAGCTGCGCAGCAGCCTGCTGATGAACCTCGAGAGCCGCATGGTCGAGCTCGAGGACCTCGGCCGCCAGGTCCAGGTGCACGGCCGCAAGATCCCCGTGCTCGAGATGACGGACCGCATCAACAATCTCGGCGTGCACGACCTCCGCCGCGTCGCCGAGCGCGTGCTCAGCGGCATGGTGAATAACCGCGGCGGCGGCAGCGGCGCGCCTACCGTTGTTCTGCAGGAGGTGGCTGCCGACGGCGGGAGGCAGCAGGTCCAGCTCGGGTGGGACCAGATTCAGGATATTATCTACCAGTGGAAGCTGGGGAAGCAGTGAGGTGAAAAAATTGTACGAGTAGGACCTGGTCGGTGAAACTAGCGGGTGTGAATTGTGCTTTTCTTGTATGATTATGTATCAAGCGGATGCATGGAGGGACGGAGGGATGGTCAAGACTGCTGGGGAGGAACGGGACGTATATACCCGGGTCTATAGAGTTAAAAAAAAGCAGATACCACTTTGTGACTTTTTCGCCGGCGGCCTTTGAGAGCGGAAATGTCGAGGGACTCGGCTTTCCATGGTGACCTCATTTCCATAACATGCATGGGTGTTATGAAAGTCAATGGTTCTGTTTCTCATTTCTTACTTACTTGAATGCTATCTTCCCTCGAGGGTATAAATATCTGTATATGTTCTGTATATATCGTCAGGCAGAGAGAGAGTCTCGGTATATCCTTCGAATCCGAACCACACGCTCAAGTGGACAAAGCCACCGCCTCCTCCCTCCCCCATCTCATGCATCTCTCCATCCACCGATGCAGGAACCACAAAATATCTACCTCTAAACATAGAAACTTGGCAGACGCCACACCCCCGGGCCGTTTCCCGGGTGTGATCGCTTCTCGACTTAATATGCCCACAACCCACTCCTCCGTCGCTGATGCCCAACCAAATCACCCTGTTCCCAAGACCCATAACATAAGTGCCCTCCAACCAACGCCCTTCGCCGGTACAAAAACTCCAAAAGAACGAAAAAAAAAAAAAGTGTATACATGTCAAATGGGTCTAGAGTTTAGATCGCACAGCCTCTAGCCTGTATTTCACGTCCTTGAGCGCCTTGGTCACGGGCTTCCAGTCGTCAAACTGCTGTAGCAGCTCCGCCGTCTCCGAGTTGAGCTCTGTCCGCACAAAATCTTCTTCGAGCAAGCCGCGCATGATCCACGGCAGATGGTACGGGTTCGGATTCGAGACGCCCTGGTGCTTGTGCACCTCGCACTCGACGTTGCCCACGTCCGTGGTCTCGAGCGCGTGCGTGACCGCCAGACTGGAAGACAATTATTAGCAACAGCGAGAGAACGGTAAGGGGTCGACATACTCGTAGACCTGCTCGTCATCATAGAGCCTTGAATGGCCCTCGCCAGAGTATAGACTGCCGGCTAGGGGCGCTGACAGCTCCCGAATCAGGCCATGGTCCGAGACACCGAGATTTCGGAGTTTCAAGGCAAAACCGACAAGATGGGCGATACTGTGCTCTGTCAGTAACGACAACAGACCCTAGGGAGATACCAAACTCACAAGTCCGGTGCGTGTACCCGGCTGTCAATAAAGACAGCACGGTATATGTATGGGTGGTGCGCTGGAGCGTAGATGGCAGACTGGTAGCGTGTAAGCAGAACAGTTGACAATAAAACAAACGGCGGACTGACCTCTAATGGAACCAGTTGATCATCCATGCTCCCTATATATGTGATCCGGGTCCCGTAAGCCAGGACAACTTTGATGGAAGCTTCGAGTCTTTTTGATACTTCGCTTTCGGGGTCGGAGAATTCCCAAAGTTCGGCAGCGGTCCCCATTAGCCTGCCCATGCTCGAGCGGTAATCCGGAAAAGGTCCGAGAGATACACCGGCTAGGATAAGTCAGTCGATATCTCGTACATTTCACAATCCCAATTGCGAACTTACCCATAGCGCAGATGCCAACCTTGGCCGTGGTGATGATCCCCAGCTCGATTAGCTTGGCAAGAAGCATGATGCTAACCGGAACACCCTGGGAATGACAACTGAGAACGATCAAATCCGCTTTCCGAATTTGATCGATCCAGTTCAGCAGCAACCTCCACAAGTTCTCGACACGGTCGCCTATCTTCCCCTCCCCTTCAAGAGCGACCTTCTCGATTTCACAATCCTCGCAGCCGTGCGAATCAGCCCACCTCCGGATCGCCTCCGCGCAGTGATTTGCAAACTTGAGCGACGTCCCTGTCGGCTGTCCGATCATGGGACGAAGATAGTTAGCAGGGTACAAGCCATGGACACCGATGGCAATGGCTCTCTTGATCTTGGGATGCTCTTTCGTCAGGAACACATGCTTAGTCGGGGCTTGGTGTGTCCGCAAAATCAACTGGGCAATCTGCTTTACGATGGAAGGGTTCTCCTTTTGTCGATAGGTATTACCAAAGGACGGAAGCAGCAGATTCGGCGATGATGTTTTGGCTGAGGTCGGTGCCTTGGAACTCCCAGCCTTGGGTGTTGGCTCGGCTTTGGACGTGGATTCAGCCTTGGACGAGTCTGGTTTTGGTGTTGTTGGTCGCGAGTCCGTAATTTCATCGCCCGCCATCGAGAGGGGTCGGGCCCGTTTATTCTTTTTTGTTGAAGCTTCCTTCGACGGCGTAGATGGGGTCTTCACTTGCTCGTCCTTGTCGGATTTTATTGGTGGCTCCTTGGTTGGAGATCCCTTGAACTCCATGGAATTTGCCCTCTTGGGATGAGACTCCGAGCTTTCGCCAATAACGGCAAGCTGGCCCCCTTCGGTCTGCTGCGCGGTTTTCTTCCCGGAACTCGATCCTGTGTCGCGCGACCAGAAAGCCCATGTGGAACCCGCCTTCGGCTGCGGCGCCGGTCCGGGATCCAAGGGCGGTGCATCCTGCATAGCAACGTCTTCCGGCTCTTTGGCTTGATTCCCTGGTGCTTCCGGGGGGGTTTCCTCAGTGCTGTTTGGCCCCGGCTCTGCCTCCGGAGTAGCAACGGCTGCAGGCTGAGGATCGGCGGTAGTACTCGACCAAAAGCCAAACCAGTATCCGCCGGTAGCCGCCGGCTGTCTTTCCTGCACACTGGGCTGCGTCGAAGGCTCGGCCGGCGCCGGCACCTGCTGCTCCGGCTCTTGATTCTTTGGCGCCTCCGCAACCTCAGCCGCAGCAGGTTTCGAGGTATCTGGCGTAGGTTCTTCAGGCTTCTTGGCTTCGTCAGGCTCGACATCCATCGCGTCCGATACCACCGGAACGGTTGCTGCCGGTCTTCCAAACCACCCTCCAAGCCATCCTGACGCTGCGGGTGGTTTCGGAGTCGCTTCTGAGGGCACGCCTGAGCTTTCTGGTGCATCTGAAGGTGGTTCTGGGGCCGGTGCTTGGGTCTGGATGTCATCGGCAGGTTTCACGTCCACGTCATTCGGTTTCGGAGCATCTCGGGGCTCTTGTGGGGCCGCCTCGGGCGCTGCGATCGTTGCGCCATCTCCATCCTCGCGGATACCAGATAATACTGGCGCAGAAGCCGGCGGTGCATCTATGCTCATACTATCGGGGTCCTTCTTAGTGTTGAATCGGCTGAAATCGGCTGTTGTCTTGGACTTGACCGTCCCTCCGAGGATAGTCTCGCGAGCGACCTGCGTTGAAGCTACCGATTTCCGCGGCCATGAGCCATACCAGCTGCGCGTCTTATGGACCTGCTTTCCGTCAGCAAATACAGACTCGATGAGCGGCGAGACGTGGGTGGGCTACTTGGTTGGCGCCCTCGGTCGCAGCGGGCGATCGACTCAACAATGACGAGTGTTGCGGGGTGCCCTGGGGGGTCGACGACGTGGCAGAGGAACCGGATGCATTGATAGGTATTGAGGGAGACTGCGATGACCGTATTGACGCCGAGTCGGAGGGGTCTGATACGTGAGAAGGCATCGTTGTTGGCGGCTTGGGAATCGGATGGCTGCCTTCAGCCGGGTTCGGCTTTGCGCGTTTTCGAGGACTCATGGCCACGAGCTGGGCGACAAGAAGAGGAATCGCCAAAACACGTCGCGATTTGATAAGTCGCACGTCTGGCTTTGTTCGCCTCAGCTGTTGATGCCTGTTAGAGGTCGGGTTGGGATGGCGGCAGAGCCGTGGACGGCAATGGCCACAGCAACCTCCAGATGGCTGAAGCTCATTGATTGTTGGGGACGGTACGTCATTCGCCTGCGCGTTCGAGACCCCAAGACAGACTCAACCGCGGCTGCAGCCAGAAGACCCCCGGCCTCTTCAGCCGACTCAAAGCCTTGGCTCGGGAAGAACCGAAAACACACAGCAGAGGCAACAATAAACATAAAGTTGGTGTAGCTAGACTAGACTTATATGATGGGACTCTGTTTCACCCGGGCGGCCCATAATGTAGATTGCATGTAACAGACGTCAAGGAAGCAGATGATGGAACCTGGAAGGGTCCGATTGTCGGTTGCTGCAGTTGAGACCCCTCAGCAGCCTGCGGAAATGCCCCAACCCGCCATGACAGCGTCCCTCACCGCCTTTCTTATCGTTATCGTCACCCTCCGCTCCACCCAAAATTTTTTAAGTGGGCAAGACCTTGCAGGGAATTCCGACGGATTTTGACGGCGAGCAGCTTCAGTCCCAGAACTTCACAACGTTGCTCTCGTCCAATTGCGACGGCGCACATTCCAAACCGCCATCATGGGCTCGCTGAAGCGCAAGGAGGGCCCCGGCGCCACGTCCACGTCTAAATCAACACAGAAAGCCCACGAATCGCGGCCGACCAAAAGACCAAAACCGAGCGAGTCCAAGGAAAATGGAAAGTCGAGCGCAAAGAACACCAAAGAGAGGCGGCACTCAAAAGGAGATGATTCTAAGCCATCTACTGCGCCGACGGTCTCCCTTTTGAAAGAAGAAGAAGCTCTTTTCCCCCGAGGTGGCGGCAGCGTCCTGACCCCTCTCGAGAAAAAGGAGATCCAGATTCAGGCCAAGAACGATGTCCTGTTTGAGCAGGAGCAAGAGCCGGCCGCAACAGCTGGCAAAAAGGGCGAAAAGGGTGGAAAGAGAAAGAAGCGCAAGACCGAGGAAGTCAAGCCCGTGCGAGATGAAGACGCTGTTAAGATCGAAAGCTTAAACTACAAGGTATTCTGGTTCATCACCCATTCGTCGGTGCACTGGCTGATTATATAAAGCGACTTGTTGAGGGCTCATTGGTTCTGGGCACAGTGGTCGCTGTTAACCCTCTCGATATCACCATCGCTCTCCCGAATAACTTGGTCGGCCATGTCCCGATCACTTCGATCTCTGACGCCCTCACCCAGCGATTACAGGCAAGCGCAAACAAAGAGGAAGAGGACGACGATGACGCAAAGATGGAGGAAGACGAGGCAGAGGACGACCTCGAACTGAAGTCGCTCTTCCGAATTGGCCAATACGTGCGTGCCTATGTCGTCTCGACCATTGACGAGTCGGCTACTGTTGGCGGGAAACCTAAACGGCGTATAGAACTGTCTCTTCGACCAGAACACGCCAATTCTGGACTATCCGCGCAAGATGTGGTTCCCAACTGTACGCTGATGGCTTCGGTGGTCAGCGCTGAGGATCACGGTTTCATCATGGATCTAAACATCGCCGGCTCTAACCTCCAAGGCTTCCTGCCGAAAAAGCAGATTGACAAAAGCATACCTGCGGAGAGCCTAATACCCGGATCTGTTCTCCTCTGCATTGCGACTGGAAAGAGTGCGAACGCCAAGGTGGTTCAGCTGTCCACGCTGACAGACAAGCTCGGTAGCGTCAAAAATCACCCGACTGACGCTACGACTATCGGCACTTTCCTGCCGGGTACCGCAGTCGATGTTCTGGTCTCTGATATCACTCAGTACGGCCTCGTCGGGAAAGTTATGGGATCTTTGGATGTGACCGCCGATCTTGTGCACTCTGGTGCTGGGCCGGAGGGTGTCGACTTGGAGGACAAGTACAAGATCGGCTCGCGGGTGAAAGCGAGAGTTATCTGCAATTTTCCCACGGCAAAAAGTCCCAAGCTGGGTATCTCCCTGCTGACCCATGTGGTCTCGATGCAGACAAAGGTCGCGAAGCGTGACGGCAAGGGGGTTGCACCGCTTGAAGCCCTTCCTCACGCATCGAAGGTGGAGAAGTGCAAGGTGCAAAAGGTAGAGCCTGAGATTGGCCTCTACGTTGATGTTGGGATTTCGGGCGTTCCAGGCTTCGTTCACATCTCTAGGGTCAAGGACGGAAAGGTGGATGCGCTATTCGAAAACAGCGGCCCATTCAAAGTCGGTTCTGTTCACCCTGGCAGAGTGGTCGGCTACAACCCCTTTGATGGCATGTTTCTCGTCTCTTTTGAAAAGAGCGTTCTGGATCAACCATTTCTGCGAATCGAGGACATCCCAGTCGGTGCCGTCGTCCCTGGTGTGATCGAGAAACTTCTCATCAACGAGAGTGGCTTTGGTATAATAGTCAACGTTGCGGATGGTATATCCGGGCTTGTCTCGGAGATTCACATATCGGACGTCCACCTCCAGCACCCCGAGAGGAAATTCAAGGAAGGGATGAAGGTCAAAACTCGTGTGCTTTCTACGGATCCGGCAAGGCAACATCTCCGCCTCACACTAAAGAAGACACTCGTCAACTCAGATGCCCCGGCGATCAAATCGTTTGACGAATTGAAACTTGGCCTACAAGTGCCGGGCACCATTGTCAAGCTTCTCCAGCATGGTGCGATCGTCCAGTTCTACGGTTCTTTGCGAGGTTTCCTCCCCGTCTCCGAGATGAGCGAAGCTTTCATACAAGATCCCAAGGAGCACTTCCGCGTGGGTCAGACGGTCTCCGTTCGCATCATCAGTCTCGATACGGCTAAGGAGCGCCTTGTCGTGTCTTGTAAAGACCCGAAAGGTTCCAAACCGGGCCAGAAGAAAGTTCAGGCTGGCGATTCAGATTCCCAGAAGGTCGAGCGAGGTATGATTCTGAAAGGAAGGATAACCAAGCTGAGGGATACCCATATCACCGTTCACCTGAACGCATCGTGGGCTGGCCCTGTCTTCCTGCCTGACCTGGCAGACGACTTCGACGAGGCCAACCCGGCAAAATTCAAGAAGAGGGAAATCGTTCAGGTGGCGGTTATCGACATAGATGAGAGCAACAAAAAGGTACGGCTTTCTACAAGGCCGTCCCGGGTTCTGAACTCGTCGCTCCCCGTCAAGGACAGGGAGATATCGAAGACCTCAAAGTTGGAAGTTGGCGAGATTATTCGCGGCTTCGTGAAGAATATCTCCGACAAGGGTCTGTTTGTATCCCTTGGCGGCGATGTCACGGCAATGGTGCAGATCCGGAATCTGTCAGACTCATTCTTGAAGGAGTGGAAGGACCACTTCCAACTCAACCAGGTCGTCAAGGGGCGCATTATCTCCAATTCCGAGGGCCGTATCGAGTTGAGTCTGAAGCAGTCTGCTGTGGATAAGGATTTTGTGCGTCTTCTCAACTACTCTGACTTCAAGGAAGGCCAGATCGTGACAGGCAAAGTTCGCAAAGTCGAAGAATACGGTGCATTCATTGATATCGACGGCTCAGAACACGTTTCCGGTCTCTGCCACCGGAGCGAGATGGTTGATCGGTCCATTCGCAACGCCAAGACTCTCTACAACGCCGGAGATAAGGTCAAGGCCAAGATTCTCAGTGTTGATCCCCAGCAAAAACGGATCAACTTTGGATTGAAGCCATCATACTTTAAGGATGAGGATGATGACATGGACGTTGATGACGATGAGGGTGCACCACTTGGCGACAACGACAGTGGGGATGAAGAGATGAGTGAGACAGGGGGCGCCGTGCTGATCACCGGAACCGATAATTCGGACGACGAATCCGGGGACGACTCCGACGCTAGCGATATCGACATGGCTGATGCCCAAGGTGAAGGGGTGGCAGGCCTTGAGGCTGGCGGCTTCGACTGGACTGCTTCCGCCTTGGATGAGGATAACAATACCAAGAGCACGTTGGACTCTGACGCGCCAAAGAAGACTAAAAAGCGGAGAGAGCCGCAGATCCAGGTCGACAAAACGGCGGAGCTAGACAGCAACGGGCCACAGACGAGCAGTGACTTTGAACGTCTGCTCCTTGGTCAGCCAAACAACTCGGAGCTCTGGATCCAGTACATGGCGTTGCAACTCAAGGTCAGCGACCTCGAGGCGGCCAGGAAGATTGCAGAGCGTGCGATCAAGATGATCAACATCAAGGAGGAAACCGAGAAGTTGAACGTCTGGATCGCCTTCCTGAACCTGGAGGTCGCGTATGGGACAGACGAGAGTCTGGAAGACGTCTTCAAGCGAGCTTGCACGTACAACGACGAGCAAGAGGTCTACGAGAGACTGGCCAGCATCTACATCCAGTCCGGCAAGCACTCGGTAAGCATTTCTGATAACTCTGCTGGTATCATGATACTAACCCTGGCATATAGAAAGCGGATGACCTCTTTGAGAAGATCCTCAAGAAGTTCGGCTCCAAGTCAACCGATGTCTGGATCAACTATGCGCAGTTCCTCCACACCAAGGCTGGCTCTCCTGATAGGGCTCGGGCGCTCATCAAGCGCGCTATGCAAGTGCTCGGCTCGGAGACACAGGTTTATCTCGCCCTGGTGCCCAAGTTCGCCGCGCTCGAGTTCCGGTCCCCCAACGGTGATCGCGACCAAGGCCGGACGCTATTCGAGAACCTCCTCGCGACGTACCCCAAGAAGTTTGACCTGTGGAACCAGCTTTTGGATCTCGAGCTGTCGACGGGAGCAGGAGAGGCCGACGTGGCGGTGATCCGCGACCTCTTTGAGCGCGGCGTCAAGGTGAAGGGGCTCAAGCCCAAGCAGGCCAAGGCGTGGTTCCGCCGATGGGCGCAGTGGGAGGAGGAGAGGGGCGACGCGAAGAGCAGGGAGAAGGTATCGGCCAAGGCGCAAGAATGGGCTAGGTTAAGACAGGCCGGCAAGGAGAAGCAGGGGAGCGACGAGGAGTAGATTAGATATATATGCCTTGGCCTTGATAAAATAGTTTCTTTGTAACAGTAGTATGTGATTTGACAGACGCATGGCATGGCATTTGCTGAGTATATACCACCTGGGGACTCTCTGATATACCTATATATGCTCGGGATGACAGGATGTGAGGTTTGGTCGTACAGATGCATCACGACTCCTCGCGCCCGGATGATGCCAGATGTCGCCACCGCGGTCCGCAACTTGGCAGGTCCCCCGATATGGTTCCCTCCCGACGTCCCTGTCCCCCATGGGTTCCCAGCCGTCTGGATGCAGATGGTAGATGGCAGGCCCGAATGCCTGGCTGGGTTCATGTGTTTATTTTCTGGTGGTGCATGACCCGGGAATCTGGATCCTGGGATCCCGGGATCTGGATCTGGATCTGTATCTGTACCGGTGTGTGAGCTGTGAAAGAGGGAGGGCACACATGAGATTGCGCCATCAATACTTCCGTATATTCACTTTATATCATACAATCCTTTATCCTTATCCTTATAGCTAGCTAACGCAGGCGTAGTTTTGAAAGTTTGACACCAGGAGATTTAGGATCTGATCTGATGCGATCCGATCTATCCCGGGATCGACGGATCGAAAGAGACGATCCCGGCCCCGGGCGGGGAATCTAGATACCCGATAATCGGAGGGCATACCGGAAGAGCACCCGATCCCCGGCATACATAAACCGTAACCGGCGCGGAGTCGCCCCCCTCACCGGTGAACCGATATCGCAGACCACTCCCTTCACATGGGCATCTCAACAAACATCAAGCAGATCGAATCCAAGACGTCATCAACTCCCAACCCCGCCGCACCGGTAACCAGTTCGCGCGATATATCCACCAGCCACTAGCCGCCAGCATCGGCGACCTCCGCTTCCCAGCTTCGCTCTCACCAGGAGGAGGCCGACGAGAATTAGTAGCTGGATCCGTTCGCCTCCTCTCCTTCGTCGCTTCTTCGAATAGCCTCGCGTCTTCGGCGGTTCCGTTGGCGACGAACTAGTACGTAGCCCAAAGAGAGGAGCCAAACAAGTATCGGTGGATCCCGCAGCGCCAAAAGGGCAAGGCTCGAATAAAAATGATGGGGAATAATATTGGGTATTGTAATAAACAAAAACAAAACAAAAAGCAATCGTACCGACCGATGCAATGGCGGCCCCGCCAACATCTATCCAACCCCGTGATTCCTCTTCCCTAACCCCATATAACCATGCAGCCTAACAATAAAATCCAAATGATGAGTGATCATGCCTCCTCTTGTCTACCTCCTCTTGCTTCCCCATATGTTCAGCGCCCAACAAATGCCATCGGTCTTCCTTTCCTAAAGACTTGGGAACCATGGTGTCGTGAGACAATTGCCGACCCGGTGGTCGACTCCGAGGCATTGTACCGTGTGACCGAGTGGGGAGGCGGTGACTCGACACCTCCCATGTACCGACAAATAGAAAACCGGGCCGCGCTAGGAAATGGCGGGTGTTGGATGCAAGATAAAAATGAAAAATCGTAAAATGCCCGAATCCGTCGCTATGCATGCGGGAATAAGATCTGCGCGAAAACCCTGCAGCGAAGATTCTTGACCGGTCCATGGGATCCCTCAGCGCTCTGCGGGTAACCATTCAGCGCTCGGCCGACCCCACGTTATCCCGCGTTGGGCGGGTGAGAAAGTTGGTCACCCAAGACGACAATCGTCCGACTCCTCCGGCCGACCTCCCTCGGGCGCAAAATGTCGCTCGACGTTGATTGTTCCTGGCGATCCGAACAGCCTGTGCGTCCGTGGCACGGGGGTCGCACCAGTCAAAAACCTTCCCTATCAAGCACTTCAGCCGACTCCGATGTTGAACCTCGGACTGTTCGCTGCGCCCAAGATGCCGCCGGCAAGCTCAGTAAGTTGCGGGAACCCATCGCGCCGGCACCCCGTCGTCTCCAATCACGTACGGCTTGGTACTCGTCTTGCGCGGCGGAAGCGCCCAGCGGGCTCGGCCGGGTTGCTGGTCGTCCAGCTTGCCTCGTTTCCTCATCGCCATTTCCATAACGGCGATACGGATAAAATCCGAGTTCTCTCTCATCTCGCGCTGCCGCGGCCCTGGCATCGGATACTCGGTAACCAGGGACCGTTGCTGTTGGACCCCACGTGAGGTTGTTGCTGACGGTCCTGCCGGTGGATACGGTGTGCGGACAGGCGACGGGCTAGAACCTCGCACTCGGTGAATCTTGTAGGTCTGCATCTGGATCGAGGCCGTGAAAGCCCTCCCTCCGGGGCTTGGGGTTGCAGCCAGCGGCTGCTCGATCCGTACCGAATTAGTTGGGTTGAGATAGCGCCGCACAGCGGCCGTTGGCTCTTCCTCAAGTTGGGGTCGGCGTTCGTCCGTGTAAGGAACTTGCGGGTCTAGCGTCAGGATCGACCTCGTAAGGAAATCCTCTGGCGGAATCGACGGGAAGTTGAGGGCCGAGAAAGACTTTGCGGCCTGCCGCAAAGCCCGCAGAGAGGCCGTCAGATTAGATTTGAAGGCTGATTTCAGCGGTTTGAAGGGCAACCGTGACGACTTCTTGTCTTGCAGATCTTCCTTCTCCTCCTCGCCGAACACCCGGAAATCCAGGCTCTCAACCGGAATCTCGGTGCTCGAAAGAGGATGGTCCGGTTCAACCGTGCCGGGTGGAGAAGACACGGGTTCCAAGGACCGTCGTGTAGGTCGTGCCTTGCGCCTGACCCCCGGCGTAAGGGGCGAGTCCAAGGAGGAAAGCGCATCGGTTGAGAAAGATTCGCTAAGGGAGGGCATGGATTCGAGCGAGACGGTCCGAGTAGAGAGCACCGACCCCAAAGTGCTGTCACAAATCGACAGGTCGTCCTCCTCGAGGTCCTCAGGTGCCGTCAGCAGCAGATCAAGTGGCCCCTTGCTCAGTGTCAAGCTGAGCTCCTTCTCCGACTCTTGAGATCGCTCGATGATGGACTCCACAGTCATCCTCTTCTCGGCGCCTCTCGGTTGGCGCAGACTCCTGGAAGACTTGGGCGGCGGTATGCTGGTGATGGCAAGCAACGCAGCCACCGATGCCGGGATGGCGTCCGGATTATGCTGGTCCCTTGGACGCTGCGGATGATGCCTCCTCCTCTCGCCATGGTGACGGTGTGCGTTGGATGCGTGGGCTGTGTCGCGTGACCTCGGTCTGGACGGAATCTGGACCGGAGTGGTCGGAGTGGTTGGTCGTGATATGGTGGTCGTAGTCTTTGGCGGACTCAGAGAAGGCGACTTGGAGGCCGCCTCCTTGCGCTTGGTCGGCATGGGAGATATCCTGATGTCACTGCTGCTGCTCGGGCTATTCGGTACTTCAGTCGATGCGCGTTCATCCTTTTTCTGGACCACAGACAGTTGTGGAGAGAGAGCGGGCGCAGTCGATCGAGGAGCGTTCGAGGGACCCGAGGAAGAGCGGTGGTTCTGGGGATACAGCTGAGTTTGTCTCGAGACGAGAAAAGACCGGGGGGACATCATGATGAACAGCTGGCCAACGGGACCCTGGCATTAAACCCACAACACCTGCCCGATGCGACAGCGAACGGCAGCGCTCCACAAGCCGGAGGGACAGCGGGTCGGTTAGGGCGCGGTCATTGCCGGAAGCCCCAGAAGGGCCACTCGTGGCGGTTGATGGGGCCTCAGTCGGGGCTCAACAGCGAAGACCCGAGTCGTCCCTCGGGCTGCCAACGACGCAACGTGTCTGCCAAGAAGATGCAGGACTGCCCTGCAAACTGGTGATCGCGTGCAGCAGGGGAAATCGTGTACGTAAAAATACGTAACACCCCGGGTGCGACGGGTGCCACCTCCGCGGGCCGTGACGTTCTGGCAGCTTCAATCTCGAGAAACGACGAACGGATTCAGGGTCGACGGCTCGATTTAATATCGACGTTCGGGCGAGCGCGAGACGGGAGGTGGAGCGTCGTGAAAAGAGCCGGCCGTCAGGTTGTTGATGACGGGTTCCGAATCTAGGGATCGTACGCCAGGAAAGGGTACCGCAGGTTCCTGTCGTCACCTGGTTGGCGTGGTGGTGGGCTTTATGCAGCGTGACCCTGGTCCGGACAGAGTGTCGGGTCCCTGAGTTAAGCTGAAAAAGGCCGCCTTCTCAGGCGCCCTCCGCCCGAATAAGCGAGGGGAATTGGGCTTGGTGACGAAAGAAGACACAGCTCGTGACGGCGTCACACACAACACCGGACGAGGCCGGGATAGCGAGAAAAATACAAAAATATTGCGAACCGCCGCTACGATGGAAGAGATAATAAGTGTAGGCCCCCCAGGACAAGCGCGAGGGCCGTGGCTGCTTATATCGCCCGGCCGCAACAGCGCCGGTGGAGCGTCTGATAAGAGCGTCGGGGGGCCGTCGCCCCAGACTGCCAGACCCCAGATAGCTGCGCTGGTCGGTCGGTCAGGCATGTAACAAGCGACAACCCACGCGCCAGTTGTTGGGCGCAGTCCGAGGATGAAGTTGGGGGTGTGCCTAGCCATCTCATACGCAGCCATGTGTCGCGTGGCTCAGATAGTCGCACTTACAAACCTGCTATGGTCCGTTCTAACGAGGAAAATGGAGCTCCTGTGAGGATCGCTCATGTGCATTCGTTTGCCGTCATCACTTCTCCCTTGCTCTCTCTCTTTTAGCTCTGTTTGTCCAGGAAAGCGCCAGCGAGGACAGCTGAAGCTAAGTTCTGGGGGAAAGGACAAACAACCTTGTCGCTGATAAGCTTCACTCTGGATCTTTCCGATGCGTCCGCCAGCCACACTCACACACACACACACCACCGCCGGCCCAGACTGCATAAGGGGGTGTTGCCTGCGTCGACTGTGCATCGCTGCGCAACGCAATCGCAAACTCGGTCGAGGGGACAACCGTATGCATCCGTTGGACCTTGACATGGACCGGTCTAGGTATGTAGTTCGAGCGTCAGACAGCTGTCCAAGTTGCCTTACTCCCACGTCGGCCAAGGCGATCGGCCTGGGTAGCGTGCTGTGGCCTTCCTATCTTGTCTCACCTCCGGACGAGGGATGACAAGTTGCACGAACTTTTTTCTGGTCCCCCCATCCCGCGGTGCCAAAAAAGCAGCCGATAAACCGCGTTATTAATCGAATTTAGACAACGTGTCCCGGCCCTCCAGGGAAGGATATTCCGGCTTGGATGACTGACTCAACCGGCACTCCCAGAGATTTTCGGCCCATATTTCTCGCCGTTCCAGCACGGGCCGTGTTTGGCGAACTCCTGGTGCGATTAGTTCAAGAGGCTCATCAGGGACCAGAGGCAAAATGATCAGCACGGTCGCAGCTTTTCCCCTCGCCCACGGCCGCCGGGCTAGGCGACTGCGGATGTTTTCGCCGAACTCGTCTGAAGGGCCGGGTGCTGTGTCCCGGAGCATCCGTCCTTTGCCTGCCGGAATTGCTGGCCTGCCAACCCACTACATTACCGCTCGGAAAGCCAAGGTAACCCCCATGGAAATACTGTAGACCAAGCACCCGCCTATTGCTAGCTCCAGTCCAACCAGGACACGAGATCAGCAAACAGGTATATGGTCTATCTCGAGCAAGGAAATAGACGCTCTTCTCACGACAGATCAACTCCTCGCTGCATCTCCAAACAAAGTCGGAAACGAGGACGGATATCATCTCGGATAGCGCCCCGGAACGGCATTGTTTGACATGGTACCCAAGGTGCAGGATACCTACCCCATGCCACCTTGTCGTCATCTCCTCGATCCGTCCTGCCTGAGAACAGATTGAGAAGGGCTTATCGGCTGGGCATTTTCCTTGGAAAGAATTGGCATGCGAATGTCCCGCATCGGGTCCCGCGTGTGTGCGAAGGGTGGTGGGGTTCCCGGTGCGGGGTGCGTTCTCGATAACTATCGATAAGCCTGCCCGATCGATCTCACAAGGGTCCTCGTGAACGATGGTGCCGTGGCGGCAACGAGCCCTAATCCTCCGGACCGGGTTCCACGTGGAACGGCACTTACTCCGTAGACGTGTAACTTCGTCGGGTGGTAAAGGGCACACAAGATTAGTCGTCTTCATAATCTGAAGAGCCACGGAAGAGCCAGATTCTCTTTCCCGTGGTTCCCTCCAGCCCTCAACATACTTCTTCCCCAACGCATGGGGAAAATGTCGCTGACCGCCTTCTTGCGGTTTGCAACCCCGGCTCGCTCGAGAGGAAAAAGAGAAAAATGGCGGACTCCGCTCCGTCCTCGGCTGCCCGCCCAGCGCCGTCCGCCCAAGGGAACCTTGTTGATGCCTGACCTCGGATCTCGCGGGTTCGGGTTTCAACGCTCAAACGGCAGGAGGAGAATGAGACGAGGAAAGTGGACACTTCAGTTAACCTTGAAGAAGAAAAGATTTTTCTTGACTCCACCGAGAGAAAAATTCACAGAAGCTTCCACGCATGGAAAGAGCCAAGCCCAAAAAAACCCTCGCGCGCGCGGCGCCGACAGAGTAAGTGGGTTTATTGACGACGTGGACAAGCCCATTGCCCTGTCTCTCCCGTCTACCGCGCGATCGGTATGCAGGGCAGGGGCTTCCTGCACAGAAGCGGTGTTTTTTGTGTGTGTGTTTTATCTCGCTTTCCAACCTACGTACCTACCTTCCTTAGCCATGACAGGAAGTCGAGCACCTCCGTACAGGAGACCTCATCTTGGACGGTAAAGCGAAGGGGTGAGTCCTTGGCCTCGTACGTTTTAATGCCCAAAGCCGGAAGGAGAAAAGGTTTCTCCCCCCTCTTCCCTTGGTACTCGCTCGACTCCGAAGCGAGATGTTGTAGAAAGTAACTAAACCGCTCGCTCGCTGGATGGCTGGCATCCCGTCCTGCCTGCCTGACTGTATTGTACGAATTGCTACCGAAAGCTGGAAGCGAGGTGTTTCCGTGGCTACCTTACCTACCCGGGACCGGGCCGCAGAGCAAAGCAGGCAGGGACTCACTCCTGATAATGACGATGATGATGATCCTCCTCCCTCTCCGTCCCTAGGTAATTTCATAATTCCATAATTTTCTCTCTCTCTCTCTTCACCTTTGCCTAGGTACCAACCAGGCATGGTAGGTGAGGTTCTCACTTTTACCGAACCTACCAAATTACATACGGGCGGGAAAACTTACCATAAGGTAATACACAAGGTAAGGTGGTAGTAGAAGCGGGTGTGGGAAAACAAGTTGTCGCAGAAATGATCGACGACGAAAGAGGGACGGATTTTTTCCGTCCTGAAACCCGTCAAAACCAACCACGAGGCTAAAGAATTGGTGATGAGCCGGATGTACCTCTCTCTTATGCTTCCTGTTTCGTCCCCCAACTCTTTTTGTGCTACGTAGGTAGGTTTGTGTTCTTCCCAACTCTAGGTAGGTAGTTCCTTCCGTCTCGTTACTTTTTTTTGTTCCCCCCCCCCCGTGGTTTTCGCCAGGTTAGGTAGGTAGATATTTAGGTAGGTAGCCATGTCAAAGTAAAGCTTGCGTACGGACCAATTCATTCCTTGGAGGAATTAATAAGCTGGTTGTAGAGAGAGGGAGAAAAGGGAAAGCACTACTCAAGAGAGAGTGAGAGAGATAGACAATCCCAAGTTTACAGGATCCAAACATATCTCTATATTGTAATTAAATCCATGATCATAGTCAAGGACGTGTTTTTCTCACTAATCTACTACCCTCCAGCGGCAATCGTCACAGAGCACATCCCCAAAAAGGTATCAAATCATCCAGACGTATCTGCTATGCATCCCACACAAGTGAAAAAAAGAAGCCGAACCAGGGCGAAGATGTGGCGCCCGCAAAATAATGATAGGTGGGTATTTCCTCGAAAAGAAGGTTGCGCCGGTCGTAATGGTTTCCGTAGAAAAAAAAAAGCAAAGCCCATGACTCCCTAATGTGTACCGACATCGTTTGCTCTTCCCAGGTATATATGTACAAGGGCCATGGATGTGGTGGCATATCGAATTGTTATGCCGAAGCCGGAAGGGAACAAGGAAAAGATGACATTAGAATGGCCGCCCGCCAGCGGCTTGTCGCCATGTTGAGGAGGTAGGGGTAGTCCCCTTTGGTGTGACGACTCCGAAGCGGCGGTCACCGTACCGCGAGAAGCGTTCACTGTTATAGTCGCGGATCTCTCGTTCGTCATAATCCAGATCCGGATAGACGCTCTCGCTGTAATAGCGCTCGGGGAAACGACGATCTCTGCCTTCACCGCTTGTCGACGGCCGAGGTACGGTGTCGGTCAATGATGGCCCTATTGAGTAGGTCCCGGTCCGGCCCGACCCGGTCCCCGCTGTCGATGGCCTCGGGAGGTAAGCACCGGATCCCGTGGCAGCGATCTCTCGGGCGATGCTGTCAATTTCGCGCTGGATATCAGAGATACGCATGATGCCGTTGTTTGTCATGGTCTCTTCTTCGCTCGACCGCGGGGACTGGCTGCGGAGCTCGGCCATGTCGGCTCGGACACGGATCGAAGGCTTGGTCTTGCCGCCCCGTCCGTTTCGAGCGCTTCTGCCACTCCTGTTGCTGCCTCTCCTGCCGACACGGCTGCCGCCTCTGCCCCCTTTGCTGGTAGGACTACCCCCAGTTCGCGGGCTGTCCCACCCAACTGACTTTACTACCGGCCCTTTCTCCTCATCCGAGATGCGACTCCGGGCCATAGACATTTGCGGTAACCAACCGCCACGTTCCCGGCTGCGGAAGAAAGGCCGCAGAGCTGGTGCCGAAGCTGTGATAAGAGCAAGGTTGGTCTCGATGCCTGATGTCACGAAGCCGACCTTGTTGGAAGCATCGGTAAAGATCTGAAGACCAAAGAGCCCCTGTATGAGGAGCATCAAACGAATGATCGAAGTAATGGTGACACTGGGACAGTCAGTATGATTGATACATGATAAACGGCAGGAGGCAAAGTGTGCTTACAGAAATCCAAGCAGGAAGACGAAGAGCAGAGCGATCTTGGTGCGTCTCGGGATCTTCAGGTCAACGAAAATCCAGAGTGGCAGGCCAAGAATAAGCAGGTCCGTCAAGATGTTGAAACCTGCCGTGCTGGTGTACAAGATGGGACGGTCAACGCAACGGCCACCCCGGATGGTGAGATCCCAATTGAAGGCGATGGGCAGACATTGAAGCGTAATAGCAAAGAAGACGGCAACCATCTGAGCGACATTGGCAATGTTGAGCCAAAGAAGCACACGCAGCAGACCGCGCTTCTGACCGAACAGCCGTGAGAGAAAGATGAGCACCGACGACTTGACAAGCGCCAGGATCGGGTTGTACAGAATCTGGACAGCATATTGCCATATCAAGCCCTCGGTTGCGTCATGCGGTGGGATTTGGTCGGGCGAGAAGCCAACAAAGTTGGTCTTGATAACTGCTGATTGTTAGCTGGAGTCACAGTTGACTTCCGGGATGCTTACAGAAGTAGCTGATGACTGTCTGGGCGACAGACATCAACATTGCTATACTGACAAGCCAGTCGTCCCATCCGAACTGGCGCGTAGCCACTCTTCCGGTGGCACGTATCCCAACGATGATGAGAGCGACGGCGGGGAAGAAAAAGTTGACAACGATAGCGAAGATTTGTAGCTTGGTGGTGCTCGGGCTGAGCGAAGCAGCAGCGGTCGAGGTGGCGTCCATGACGCAAGCCAGGCGACACTATCTCATTCCAAATACCAGGCGCTGTTGTGTCGGGACAGCCTTCACCAGGAGGCTACTCACTACTAGTAAAGAAGAATAACAAGCACAAAAGAGCGATCAGCAAGAAGGCAGAAGGTAGTGGCTGGGATGTGGGAATATGGATCAAGTTATAGGAAAGGGAGACACACCACCACACGGCATGTCATCAACCACGGGGAAACATATCATGACCAATTCCCGGGCACATCGTGCCGTCTCTGGGACTCTGCACTGGCAGCAGAGGACAAAGGCAAGGGCCGAGAGATGCACGCATGTCGATCTGTAAGTCGTCTCAACCCATCCAGCAGAGAGTGACTTACATGCGTAGGACCGGCCGGATAAATCTGCCTCATGTGTCAAGTTCCTTCTGCAGGAGATCTCGCCGAGCAAGTCGAGCAGGTG
Organism: Echria macrotheca; assembly: GCA_030411725.1. NCBI lineage: Eukaryota > Fungi > Ascomycota > Sordariomycetes > Sordariales > Schizotheciaceae > Echria > Echria macrotheca. Next base: position 255,492 of record MU839841.1, on the reverse strand, counting down.
CCGGAAGCCGCAATTGGTAGACAGAGTCTAGAAGCGGCAGACTCAGCTGTCATTCCTCGTAGCCTTGCCGTGGTGCAATGCAGTAGGCGAACTTGCCACCACGATTATGCACCGGCCAACGAACACCTAGAGGCATGAGGAAAGGCCCCAAAGCGGCCGTTGTCGACTCAGTCAGTCGCCACTCGGCTGGACGTGACCAGAGGACGGCAGCTAAGCGGTGTCGGCGATGGCGTTGCCCGCAGCGCAGCCCGCGAGCCGGGACCGATGTCTTCTCTTTGGCTCCGCACCAGGCACGGTAGACAGCCGCGTGGTGTTAGGGGCTCGAGGCCAGCGGAACGGGTAAATGTGCCTCATACACGCAAGGAGTTCAAGCCGTCAACGACCCATCACGGCGTAGCCCGGAGGCTACACGGCGGACGACTAGAAGAAATGTGGCGATAATCCCACATGGTCGACAGACCCCGATCTTCAGCAGTCCGTTGGGCGTTGCTGGCTGGTTCGATGGCACCACGAAATGTGGCCTGTTGGGGGACCCGTAGGTGATCAAACAGACCACAGTCGAAATGCTCTGCCGTTGACTCTGGACAGGGACGAGTCTTCATGCACACTCGGCAAGCATTCCACCTGCCGCAAGACACAGCAAACGACGAGATCTGTGCCCAAAAGTCTGGGGAAGTGGGGATGGCCTGTCTCTCCGTTTACCGAGCCGGGATGCAAGTCGATGGATGGTGGGAGGGGATGGCTGCTACCCTCTCTCAGGCCTCCCTCTCTGGTTGAGATGGAAGAGGTGAAAAAGTAACGAGGGGTAAGATCTCAAACTCGAGACAACATGCGGCTCGTGGAAAGTAGCACCGGGCCCGTGTCTGTCCAGCCAACCAGCGATGAGCTATTGTTTCAATCAAGGAAAGAGCCGAGCACAGGTGGTGTTGGGCAACGGGCAGTGGTTGGCTCGTGCTTCAAGACCCAACGTCAATGCGATTGCTTGAAAGGGCTTTCCCCTGGATTGACTCTATCGAGTGCTTGCCCTCCACTTGAACTTGCTCTAGTGAAGTGACTCTCGCCGCTATCCGTCCAAAAGACATTCGTCCTGATAAAAGACAGACGGTCCATGGACACAAGGCTCTACACAGGCTGTCAGGCACTACTAGTCCACATGATCCTGCGAAGATATTTGGGGATCAAGCAACAATCCTGGCGGCGTCGTTGGCAGATCCCGTCAGGTGGAACAGACTCCAGGCAGGGACAGGGCCTCGACCGGGTGCGCCGACAGATGTGCGAGACGGTGCCATCGAGGCGGAAGAACGGGATGGAGCTGGACGTCTTCTGTCTCCCCCAGCCCATTCATCTGCAGTCTGTGCGGACATCTCGGCAGTCGGCTGCTGTTGTGTCGGTATTTAGCCAGTCCATCACGCCGATGGCGATGGTACGGCTCTTTCCACCAGAGACAGAACCTGATGCTGCATCGTCAATGCAGTCTAGAAAATTCGACTGCGACGTTGGCGGTTCATCTGAAGCTGAGGATTCGCGATGATTTTCCAAGCTGCGGAGGATGCTACGACGACTAGCCGTACTCTAGAAGGTTCTCGGAACCTGTCCTCTCCGCCGTTCGAATGCCCGGTTCCAGCAAGAAAGAGGATCATGGCGAGTCTGGTTGTCTGACAAGCGGGTTGCATTTGCCCACGCATTGCCGTGTTGCTGAACCTGAGGATGCAGGAACACCTCAAGACGTTGACCAGGAGGCGGACGCGGCAAACAGCATCCGACCTCGACGACCTGGAAAATTCGTGCTGTTTTACAGATAGACCCGGAATCATGTTCCTGGCTTCTCGCGTCTCGCACTCGATCATCAAAACTTCCAGTTCTTCCGGTGATGCTCTCACCAAACCGAAACCGCCCACCGCCAAGCTCCTGGCGTATCCCGGCTTTGCTTGCGGAGGACGGGTCGAAGTGCGTATCTTTGACTAGTAAGGGAAGTGATACCAGCTTGTCTCTCTGGATGTTTCTCTCGCACTACCATAGCCCGGTAGGCACGGTCTGGGAACACCATGATATGCCGAGTAAACAGTCCAACACTCATTCCGGGCAGCTCATTGAGCACGTAAGACTTTTAGCCCCAAGCTCCATTGGCTGTTGCCGATGAAATCCCAAGGCTCTTGGGCCTTGTACAAGACCAACTTCACCCTGTCACTTACTGTGCATTTCCAGACGTCCCTGCTTCGTCTGGCCATTTGCGATACCTTCACATGCCAGCAAAGACGGCACCCGGTCGGTCACGGGCCACTCATCACAGAATATCCAAATGCAGCCGGGTTGACTCTTCCAATCCGTACTTTATGTGGCAGCTGATATCACCGAACAGCCATCCACATTGCCAACCCGTTCCATACGCCTGAGACCTCACTTGGACCTCTCATCTCTCATATCGGTCCTACTGACCGCTAGTGCCCTCCATCACCCTTGGATTGCAAAGGAGGCCAGAATCTCGTCATAACCAAACTAGACGCCAACTTCTTCGGTCAACTAATGTCTACACCATCATCCCGACCAGACCATCTAGACTTCGCACCGTGCTTTCTGGCAGCCCACCAGACGGCTGCGGAGTAGCGTCTCAATATACCGTATCTGGAAGACAGGACTCGCGGACTAAGTGATCATAGGGTACGGATTAGACGGAATACACCGCCCAGGAAACATACACAGTAATGTGAAGTTATCTCGACTGCAAACAAAATAGCTATTGATAGGCGCGCCAATGCCACGGATATCGACTGAATGTACTATCAAGCACGTGTGGGCTTACGGCCGAGTGAATTCCCGGTCCAGAAGACAGTATTAATTAAGTACCAAACGCCAAGACAGGGGAGAAGCACGGGATATAATGAAGTGAATAAAGAAATTCGGCTCATTGTGTTTACCCCGAAGTCGAGCGGTCCAAGCGCCGACTCTGTGAAAGTCATTGACTTGCGGACTCGGTGATCGAGGAGCGCTTCTCTTGGACGGTGGGAAAGGAAATTAGCTGGAGCAATGCGTTGGGCTTGATCATGTCGGGAGTGTTTCGCCGGCGCATCCCTTCTAGAAGACGTCCAGGCCCAGAGCGGGGGCCCATCGAGTGCACATCATTGCGGGGGATGTTGAAGTCGGCTCCCAACAGGGCAGGTGGGGTTGTCTGAAACAGCCAGCCGCCCTACACGAAAATAGGCGGCCGTTGCCGTGGAGACCAGTCAATTGTCGCGAACCAGGATTCTCGTTCAACAACGCACCTTCCCGGGACGCCTCCGACCAATAATCTGGGCCTCCATCCTCGCCTTCCCGAGACCTGCTCCTTCCCCGAGTCGCACATCTTGTTCACCTAAAACCCGTTCAGCACACCGCTGGCCTCACGATCCCCTTCGTTCTTTTCGCAGCGTCTTTGACTCTGGACGACAACTGTTTTTTTTTCCATTTCTGAGATGCATCTCGGCGGCTGCATTGATAGCCTGCGGGTGTGCTGAGAGATAACGAGGGACTCCTTGTAAACAAGAGCCGCTCGTAGTTGCAGATTTCGAACTGCACGTCATCGCGCTCGATGATACGCCCCGCCTACAACAACACCGCCTTTGCTTGATAGTCGCACACCGCGACTCTCGCCGCTCAACATCCAGCAACTGCTACCGTTTGATACGCGCCGGGCGGCCGCCCCATCACCGCCGAAATGGATACAAGCTACTTGGCCCAGCAGGTTAATACCATTATCGGCCAGCTGCACGGTCTGTTCGACGAAATCGGGGTCCCTAACCATGACCGCGAGACGAGAGAGGCAGAGGTATGTCGAGGACATGTTAGAATCCGAAGGGATTGTGCTGACCTACCCGTGCAGCTGTTTGCAGCCCTGTCCGAGGCCTTGCATAACCAGGTCCGCCTAGTCACAGCCGAGAAGAAGGAGATGGTCGAAGAAGCGCAGAAGATGATCACGGTAATAAGGCAGATGGAAGCGTCGATCGACGATTCCAAGCCCCGCCGCGACTATCAGACGGAGGAGGATGACGATCTCAAGATCACTTATCCCCTCACTCGTTGTCTGCAGGTCCTCAAGGAGAAGCATATCCAGATCAGCAGGCTTCACAGAGAGAGATATGAGCAGGTGAAGAGTGAGTTCAGCCACCATGATGAGATGAACAAGGGAAACTGACAGGAAACAGAACTCGCCCAGGCTCTAGAATCATATTCGCTTCACCTGGAACCCACCTTTGTCAAAATAGCGCTTCCACCAACCGGCCCGAATCAGTCGATCCCACCAACGTTCGATCTGTCACCGTCGTACGTTGATAAGCTCGATGAAGAATTCACACGGGTATACGAAGAATACACCCGCCGGGCTGCTACCGTCCAGGCGCTATCAGAGAACATCATCCAGCTATGGGCCGAGCTAGGAACACCGCAGGCTCAGACGGATGGTGCGATCGTCAAGTACTACCGCGACGCTCCTGAGCAGCTCGGACTCCACGAAGAAGACATCTCTCGCCTGCGAACAAAAAGGGACAAGCTGGTGGACGAGAAGAAGAACCGGGAAAGGCGGTTGAAGGATCTGAAGACGGCAGTCGAAGCGCTCTGGGAGAAGTTGGGCGTGGAAGAGAGGGAGCGTAAGGCGTTTCTAAATGGCAACCGCGGTTGCGGCATCCGGCAGATCAACGAGTTCGAGGACGAGCTAGGCCGGCTGAATGAGCTCAAGCGACAAAACTTGCACCTGTTTGTTGAGGATGCGCGTTTCAAGCTCCAAGAACTCTGGGATGCACTCTATCTTTCGGAAGATGAGATGCTCGAGTTCACACCGGCATTCTCCGACGTCTACAGCGATGCGCTTCTGGAAGCGCATGAGCGGGAGATTGCGCGGCTGGAAGTCCTCCGAGATCAAAGGGCGCCTACGTTGGCAATGGTCGAGAAACATCGGACTCTGGTTCATGATCGAGATGAGCTAGCCGCGTCGAGCCAAGACGCCTCGCGGCTGATGATGCGGGGACAGAAGGGCGAAAAGCGTGACCCCGGCAAGCTCCTCCGAGAGGAGAAGATGAGGAAACGAATCGCCAAGGAACTGCCAAAGGTGGCTGCCGAGCTCCGCAAGGCTTTAGAGAAATGGGAAGACGAGTATGGAAGGCCATTCCTGGTGCACGGGGAGCGCTATCTCGACGTCATCGAGCTGGATGAAGCGAAGCCAGCGCCGGGACCAAGATCCAAAACCCCCGCCCCTGTTCCTTCGGCAAAGGCAGTCAAGCCCCAGACCCTGAGTAGAGCAAACAGTGTTGGGAACTTGAGGTCCGCGGCGAAGCCCGCAGCCAAGACGCCCACCGCCGCCAGCGTGGTAAAGGCTGCGCAGACACGGAACCAGGCGCCAACAGGAAATCCTAAAGCCAGCCCTTCCCGAATCCCGGCCCGCGTACCGCTTTCAAACCTCGAGCACGGGAATAATTCTCCGGAGCGTGTGCGGTTGGAAACCAGGGGCGAAGCTGCCGGCAACGGACGGAATGGGCCGCCTCTCATGAGAGCACCGCCACCCAAGATGCGAGACCTCCTTCCTGCCCCTGAGCTTGAGACGCCGGCGAATCCTTACAGAGGGACTGGCCTTGGGTCTAGCATCGTGAGACAAGTCGAGCCAGAAGACGTGTATGACGATAGGTATCTTGCCCAGGAAAATAGCAGGCCTATGTCCCGAGACTACCACGCATCGCTCAGGCATCCGAATGAGCGGCTGGGGCATACAAACCAGGCACAAGCGCCCGCCGTGCGGCAGATTTCGAACACGTCGACGGTGGTTTCCGGCTCGGTTGTGTCGGGGTCCGAGAACTGGGAGACATACGACGACAACTCGGAACCAGAGATGGATGCTTCGGATACATACTATGCCAAACTTCGTGCTGCTCGGGCCGGCAAGCGGTTATCGCCCGACATGGGGTACCCGAGGCAACATGCCGGGCCAGCGAAGCGGCAACGGGGATTTCCGTCACAGCATGCGGGACATGTTACTGTGGACAACGAAGGGAACCGGATAGTGTCTGGCGGCGAATGGACGGACGAGGATGCGTTTTGATCTTCGTTTGTCCTTATGAAGCATGATACTATGTCGATACGACATGTTATTCCGCGTCATGAATGATGCCGCTATGGAATTGCTCTGCTTTTTCGTACGGTGTTATTGCGAATACCATTCTGGTTATATTTTCTGACTTTTGTTCGGAGGGGCTCTTGGGAGCTGGGACGGAGTTTCGAACAGGATGTTTTCTTTCTTCTAGGCCGCCGCAAGGCGTATTGGTCTATATCGTCGGATGGCGAACGGGAGCAACGGGTTGAGATCCCGCTCGCGCTGTACGTACTTTTGTTATTATTTTCCTCCTTTCTTGGGTCACATGACGGAAGAGAATGGGTTTGGGTGGAAGACGGTTGGGTATCAGGACCACCAGGGCGCCTCGGAGGCAACGGGCAGCGCGGCCCCTGAGTGCTGGCGGACAGGAGGTTGGCTTGATGGGACATAAGGCGGCGTTAATTCATGGGTTTGATGGGTGTTCCGCTCTACTGGTCTCGCGGGAGTTAGTGTTTTAGTCTGTGAGATAATCCAGCGTAGCTTTGTTCAAAGGAATTCTGTCACTACAAATCGTTCGTGGTTCTTCAGCCTATCTAGTGTACGCGGCCGTGTAGTGGAGATGTTTCAGGGCGTCAGGAGAGTGGGGTCTGACGCAGGCACCCTGTCGGCCAGCTTGGGGAGATGGCAGGTGCCGTCACGCCGGGAGCTCCTTGTGCATTGCCCCACGTAAGACGACCTCAGATGGTCTTGGCGTTTGGTTGGTCCCTTGGCCATGTTGTTTTCCGGGGTCGAGGTTGCCTGTGCGGTTCATTCTCATCAGCCTCGCGATGACTGCGGGCTGATGACCTCGTTCCTCTATTCCCTCAGATATTTCTCGTAGCCGATACCCGCGGCACATGCGATGCTACGGCGAGCGTAACTGAGCGTCTGCACCGTTCCGACAGTTCCAGTGCTCCTCGCTCCTCTCGACTCGGCGGGGCACCCTACCTACGTCTCATGCACGGCTCAGGAACACCAGCACAAAGCCGCGGCGCACCGTCCTTCTCCTCTCCGTCGTCATCGACTCCGACTGCAGCCAGCAATGACGCCCGCGCAGCGGCCCTGAAAGGCGCAACCCTGGCCTTCCAGGGTCAGAGCCACAAGTCAGCGCCCAAGAACACCGACCGGCCAGTTCTGCCCTCTCCGAATCCTTCGAGCGCATATTCCACCAACAAGACCGATAATAACGAGGCATTGCGTGCCGCGACACAGGCCGCGCGGGATGGATCGCTTTCGAGGTCGAGGTCGCCGGTCGGACAATCCGGAAATTCGAGCAGGCCGAACCTGGGGAAACAAGGCACGGGAGGCAGCGTCTCGCAGGACCAACGGGGTCAGAGCTTGGATCACGGCCAGGTTACGCAGAGACTGTCGCAGCACCTACATCCTCCAGTCTCGGGACACACATCCCAGTCCAGCGCGGACAGCAGACCGTCGGCCTCGTATATCGCCGCAACGCTTGCGGCCAGCAGGTCAGGGACCCCGAGTCCAACACCAGGCCAGGGTGGCGGCTTTGCGCGGGCGCCCATATCGGCTACTCAGCTCCATTCTCGAATCTCAAGACGGCCCAGCTTGGATGCCGGCAGCGTCACAGCATCCATCGCAGTCCCTGAGCATATGCCCGACACAGAGCCGATCCAGCCGACAGGGTCATTGATATCACTATTCGAAGGGAAAAGCGAAGGGGTAGATGTGGATCCAGTTAAGAAGTCGAAAGCATCTCTGCGTGATGACCAGATGCAGATAACTCATGCAAAAGCTAGCTTGCCGACGCCGTCAAAACCTAGAACGCCAAGGGCCGGCGAAATAGTAGACGAGAAGCAGGATACTCGACAGGCACCGAAGCCAAAACCAAAGCCACCGCCCTCTGTCGTCATCAGGGCCGCCACATTCAAAGATGCAGAATCTTGGGACGCCGTAAAAGATAGGTCCAGGCCAACGCCAACATCTAGTTACAGCGCAGATTCCGGGGTGCATCAGCAATCGCGTGGGTCCACGGAAAGCAGTGCTGTAGAGACGCAAGCAAAAAAGCAGGCCAAGCCACCTGTTGCTCGAAAGCCCCAGTCGGTCGCCAATATTGCTCCTGTGATCGCAACAGAGCCATCGACACCGTTTTCACACACAGCACAGCGGCCACTCACAGCGCTTGTGTCTCCTGAACCGCGAAGAGTTATCAGAACCCCTCGACTTGATCCTCCTGGACTGCCTCCTAGAACCTCAACCGAGCCGAAACCCGATTTTGGTTCATCTCGCCGCTTGTCTCGGAGCTCCATGTCATCAGATGGGACGTTTGTCTCAGCCTCTTCGACGCAATCACCACGTCCTGGATCGCCAGCCAAGGAACTGGGGCTGCCCACCATGCACCGCGACGAAGCACCGGCCTCGACCGAACAGACATCGCCTATCCCTCGACATGCTAGCTCATCTCCAGTATCCCGGTCGGCCCTCAGCTTGCGTCCGCCCACGATGGCTGATGCTTCCAACTCCAACCTAGCCTTGGACTCGCTCACTGATGCCATCGTAGCCAGTAATCTTGCCTCGACACGACTTGCCGCCATCCGATCATCCCCTGGACCTCCTCCTCTTCCGGCACCCCGGCGGCATAACCGTCCACGAAGTCCCCAGCATCTTCAACCTCAACGCACAGCTGACAGTCTGCTGTCGCCAAACCGCACCGGAGGCAGCAACAAGTCTCCCTCGGGCCGTGGCCAAGATGCCAAACAGGGCCGGACCGGGATGCTGCACACACTACGTGCGCCACCGTCCTCTCTATCCGACGACGAAGACGCCCGGCGACGGACACACCGCACGAGGAAGAAGGCGATGCACCCGCTGAGCGGCGGCAAGAAGCATGCTCACAACGAGGGTGCGCGCCGGCGGTGGCGGGACGAGGTGTCGGTGCGAGAACGAAGGAGGTACGAAGCGGTGTGGGCAAGCAATCGTGGACTATTTCTCGCCCCGGGTTGGGGGTTTACCGGAGGGGATGATGTGGGAAGGCCTGCCGAAGGAAGCGAGGAAGCCGATCTGGTGGCCAACATGGTGGTCCGGGACATCTGGAGCCGAAGCCGGCTGCCGGAGGACGAGCTGGCCGAGGTTTGGGAGTTGGTGGACCGGCGGAGAGACGGCACGTTGGGTCGGATGGAATTTGTGGTGGGTATGTGGCTCGTGGACCAGCGGCTACGGGGCAGGAAGCTTCCTTCGAGGGTCGGCGAGAGCGTATGGGCCAGCGTTAGAGGTGTTGCGGTGCCTGAGCCTCGAGGGAGAAAGAGATAGGTGATCACATCCCACAGGGACGGTGTCAGGCGGCATGCTCCGGGGGCCCACGGATTTCGGAATGTCACAAAGTGAGTGTATTACTACACACGATAAGGTTATAAAATTGAGCTACTCCCGACCAATTCTCCAGCCCAGTTTTGATAACACTCTTGAGACTCGTATGGCGTATGCGTGGGATAGTAGCAAAAGCGAGTACGCTGTGGTTCACGGTAGAAATATGCTGCACCTGTTGCCCAACAATTTTACCTCAGGGTCCAACGGGCCGGCTTGTGGCTGACAGGGGGAACTCCGCCAAGCAACAAGGCCAACCAGGGGCTGGCGTTGGCTGCATCTTGTTCCTGCAAAGCCCAACAATACGAACACAGATTAATAGGGATCCCTAGGGATCACTCGAGCCCTGTCGGTGAGATAACATTACCGAAAATGTTTCTCTTCTGCGGCCGATAAGCTCCTTTTTTCCCTTTTCTCTCTCCAACCCATTTAAGCTTTGCGGGATTGGACCCTTCCCAAGCAGAAGCGAGAAAGAGGCAAGCAATTCGAAGCTTCAGCCGCACGACGACGACGACGACGACGACGACGACGACGACGACGACGAGAATGTCGCAGCTCGTCGACATCGTGGTGCACCGCGTCTCGCGCATCGTGCACATGCAGGATGGCGCCGCCGACGACGGCGTGTCCCTCGGCGGCCCGGTCGGCGCGGCCGTCCTCGCCGTCGCCGTGTCGCTCGTCCTGCTCGTTTTCAAGCTGGCCTTCTTCCCGTCGCTCGATCCGCGCGAGCCACCGCTCGCCAGACCAAGGGTCCCCTTCGTGGGGCACATCCTCGGGCTGATCAAGGAGTCGGCGAGTTACTATGCCCGTTTGCAGTGCGTTTTCTGTTTTTTTTTCCTGGTATAGGACGGGGAAGAAAAAAAAAAGACACAAGACTGACCACAGAGTATATCACATAGCAAGCGCACGCGACTGCCCATCTGCACACTCCCAATGCTCAACGGCAAGCTGTACCTGATCAACTCGCCGTCGCTGATCTCGGCGGCCATGCGCAACCGCGACCTGTCGTTCGACCCGTTCGCCGTCGAGTTCTCGGTCAAGCTGCTGGACATCGAGGAGAAGTGGTACCGGGCCTGGATGGAGCCGGGCTGGTACCAGTCCATGACGGACGTGATCCACGCGTCCCTCACGGGCGAGAATCTGCGGGTGATGAAAGCGGCGTGCTACCGCGAGCTGGCGGCGACGCTGAACGGGTATGACCAGACAATTGAAATCAAAAACGCGTACGACTGGCTCGCGCTGATCGTGCCGCGCGCGTTCAACAAGGCGCTCTTTGGGGCCCAGCACAACCCCATGACGGACGAGGCCATCCAGGCCATCTGGGACTTCGACCAGGGCGTCGCCGTCATGTCGTATAACCTGTTCCCGCGCCTGCTGGCGCCCAAGGCGCTCGCCGCGCGGTCTTTGCTCCAGAAAACGCTGCTGCCGTACTACGCGGCCGGATACTACAAGGGCGACGACGTCAGCGCGCTGATCCGCGGCCGCGCGATTAAGGTGCTAGGCGAGGATGGGACCCCCGAGCTGCTGGCCAAGACGGAGATGAACCTGCCGTGGGCGGCCGTGACCAACACGGTGCCGGACCTGTTCTGGCTCGTGTCCAACATCTTCTCGCGCCCGCACGTGCTGGAGCGGTTCCGCGCCGAGGTGGGCGAGGTGATGACGCTTTCTTCGGATGACGAAAACGGCGGGCGGAGAGGCGTCATCGACGCGGGCGTGCTCATCGAGAGGCCCTACCTCGCCGCGACGTACTGGGAGGTGCACCGCATCTACAACGAGGCGCTCGGCAACCGGCGCGTCACGCGCGACACGACCATTGCTGATCCTGCGGATGGCGGCAGGGAGTATTTTCTGAAGAAGGGGACCAACGTGCAGTGGGCTGTCGGGCCGCCGCACCGCGACACGGCCGTCTGGGGCGATGATGCTGAGGTCTTCCGGCCCGAGCGCTGGGTCGAGGCGTCGGCTGCCCAGGAGCGGGCGCAGAACAGGAGCATGTTTCCGTTCGGCGGCGGGCGGAATCTGTGTCCCGGGAAGGCGTTTGCCATCTCCGAGAGCCTCGCGCTGGTTGCTGTGCTTGCTGTCGGGTTTGAGCTGGACGGCGTGAGGCTGCCGGCTTCGACGCCGCCGCTTGTGTCGGCTGCGATGCGGAGGCCGTATTTTGGGAAGGGGGACTGGGGGTTTAAGCTGTCGAGGCGGAGGGGGTGGGAGGATGTGACTTGGAGTTTTAAGTTGGATAGTTGATTTTGGAGGAAAGATATAGAAGGGGGATGGATGGGGAGGAGGAGGTTTAAAGGGGTTTTACGTGGATGATCTCTTTTGGATAGTTATGGTTACACTACCTATAGAATAGGGCCTAATGTTGAGTTTTATGGGTTGCTACGGATGTTGGACGCTGACCGGTGCAGTTCTTTGTGTGTGATTCTTACAGGCTCGTTCGGACTTGGGATGGCGATATGGTTCTTGGGTGTACATAAGCTGGATCCCTGTTGGATTTTTGGTGCAGTTCCGAGTAGTGTATTGGGATTTATGTATTCAGCGTTGGTTTTAAAGAAGCCCATGCACTAGGCCGTGGATAGATCAGGAATATATATTTTCTTCAAGTTGATTTTACTTTTCCCTTATGCAAGTCGGAACATGTCATGGTTCCTCAAGGTGTTACGGCGTACGGTTGTACCCAGTCAACCAGTTGAAACCCGTGCCGAGGGCGTCGGGGTCAGCCCGACCAGGGGTCGTCCCCGCAGTCTTCGGGACCGGGGCACGCGGGTTGGCGGGGTCTGGTCCTTGGGCCGAGGTTTACATTAGTGCTGACAAGTGCCGTCTGTCAACATTGTTTTCGATCCAGAGAGAGAGAGCATTGTGTCTTTTATAATCCGTATGCTATTTTATATCTGTTTTCATGCGTGAGGAATTGGGAGATTATATCAAAGAAAGAAGGCATTAGCCGAGTGTGGATATCTCTTCCCCGTACTCTTATGGTACCCTGGTTTAAAACTGCGGATATGGACCCGAGGTTTAGACTACGCGACGGAGCAAAATCGCGGTAATTCGGATCATGCAAGGACACACAGACAATCCGGATCTTGAATTCCAACCCTGGACTTCTCTCGGTTTTTTTCTTCGTCTATCTCGGTAGTTGGCTGATTCCATCCTGGAAATAGAACTAAACTTGTTGGTCCAAGCTGCAAGCTGCTGCGCTCTCTCTTCTCCAATTTCATTGCTCTCCAATTTCCCTTTTTTTCCCACCAGTTCCCTTCTTCCTCCCTCAAGAGCGCATTTCATCCGAACCGAGCGAACCCCTCTCACTCACTCAACAAACCTCGCGACGATCGAGACAACACACCAACCAACCGCATTTTAACGCAAACCTCTTCAACTCCAAAACGAACAGTACCCATCCGATTATCGAGTGAATCGCCGGCACCAAGAAAAAAAAAACTCCATCATTCAACAAAAAAACAAAATAAAAATGGCAGACTCAGACATCCCCCTCCCCCCGCTGGCCGCCCTCCCCTCGGGCACTCCATCCTCCTCGTCGCAGCACCCATCCCGCCCGCCGAAACCACTCTCCTCCCCCCTCGCAGCCGCCGTCTCGGCCCTCCCCTCCCAGCTCGACGTCTTCCTCGCGCGCCTCAACAAGGCCCTCTCGACGCCCGCCGGCATCGACACGGTCATGCTCTTCCTCTGCTACACGTCCCGCTTCGGCAGCTGGTCGCTCTCGGCGCTCTCGGCATCGCTCCTCCGCCGCTCGGCGAAGGAGTGGATCGCGCTCGTCGCGGCCCTCCCGCGCGGGACCGTCTTACTCACCACCACCGCCCCTTCATCCAAACCTTCCGCTACAGCGGCGGCTGCCGCGGCGCTCGTCCTCTCGAAGCGGCTCAAGGCTTTTTCGGAGTTGCTCTCGGAGGCGAGGACGATCCTGAGGTTGTGGGCGCTGCTGGGTATGTATTTCTGGGGTAAGGGGCTCATCAAAAAAATTGCGGCGAGGGTGCGTGGTACCTACAAAGGGGAGGAGACGAAGGCGGAGATGGCGGTTGATGCGCTCAGGTTGGGCCTGTGTGTTGGGCTGCAGACGCTCGAGAATGGCGCGTATCTGGCGCAGAGGGGCGTGTTGGGGTGGGCGCCGGGGCAGATTGGGTCGGCGTATCGGTGGAGTGCGCGGTTCTGGGCCGCGTATGTGGGTGTCGAGCTGGGACGGCTGTTGGCGCAGGGGATGGGGCCGGCGGTGGCGCAGAAAAAGGAGAAGGGTGGTGATGAGGAAACGGTCGAGTGGAGGAAGAAGGTGGCGAGGAATCTGGCTTGGATGCCGCTTACGCTGCATTGGAGTCTGGATAAGGGGTTCGTGAGCGAGCCCTTGGTTGGGCTGTTGGCGAGCGTGCCGGGCGTGATTCAGATGCGGGATTTGTGGTTGGAGACGGCCAAGGCGTAATGGAACTTTGTGTACCGGAGGTTGAGCTTGTTTAGCGAGAGGGTATCTGGCAAGATTACTCGGGGGGTGAGGTTGGATGAGGTTGGATAGGGGGGTGGTATATCCAGAAGATCTAGCAGGATGTGTGGGTGGGGGGGCTTTGTCGGTATATAACGTCTCGCCGCTGCGTAATTCTCTTTGCTCTTTTCTTCTCTTGTATGGACTTAGTGCTTTCGGGCGTGTGTCATTACACCCTGACTTGGATGGAGTCTGATTCCCAAGGGCAATACATGCCACTGACGTGTATATAAAAGACCGTAAAGACGGCAGCTTTTTTTTTTTTTTTGGACTTATCTACAACGGCTACCTGAAGAGCGAGCGAGCGCTTTCACGAGAAACTTGAATACCAACCAGGCTTTGCCATCTTACTTTCCTGGTCGATATATCACAGAGTGTGCCCACGCGAGGGGGAGGGGGTGGGGGGTGGATACGAGGAGGGAACGTAAATGAGTCCTGTTGTTCTATCATGTAGGAGGGTTAGGTATTCTCGGCGAACGGCTTGCTTTTTGGCATGTCTGCGTTTACAGTGGCGCCAAGTGAGGAAGGAACCAGCAATAACGAGATACCTTACCTGGGGAGAAGAAATAGGAGGAGCGGTTGCTCTGTGTGGTTCACCCAGGAAGACCGTTCATATATATATATATATATATATATATAAGTGCTTGTGGAGAATCTGGGTTGACGGATGAGGTAGGTTTACACAGCATAGTAAAGTTCAGACAGAAACTGGGTATTTTTTTTAAAAAAAAAAATCAACAGCAAAACCCAAACGACGTCAGAGGAAGGGACCCTGATGAGATCACTTCCCAAGTCCATGCAAGGCTAAATGACTCACAGCGAGTTAGGCAATAATCAACCTCACATCTTAAGATGGACACAATATTACATACACCAACCTCGAAAAGTCATAGAGGCTTCTCTCTGTCACCTCAACACAAGAACTGATCATGAGATGTATTAACCCTAATACAATTGGTATCTCTGGCTTATAAAATAAACAACCATCCATCCACTCATATCCCATGCCGTGGATTCGTAATACAGCCCTCATTAACCACCATTTTGTTTCCCCTCCTCTAATACAAAATGTGTTGTATCATGCTCTAAACATTACAGTCCCTCCGCTTCTAACATAGTAACCACATCCCCGCCCCCAGAGCTAGCCATATCCCCAATAACCCCCTCGTTTGGCTTCCCTCGCTCGTAGGCACCACGTCAAACGGACTTCCCCCGCCTAGCGGCGCATCCGTCGGCTGGGCTGTATCCGACGGCACCGAACTCGACGACGCAAATGTCGGCGCCGCACCAGGGCTATCTGGTGGCGGCGGCGGTCTCGGAGACGCTGGCGGCGGTGCTGTCACAGAGGTTAGAGTGCTTTGCGCGAACGATGTGGTTCCGGCAGCAGTACTACTTGACGAGCTCGTGCTTGTGCTGGTGCTGGTGCGGGAGCTGGTGGTTATGGTGGAGGTGGTCTGTTTACTTGGGGGCGCGTTGTCCGCAGTCGGACATAGCAGGCTAACCAGGTTGCCCATCAGGGTCTGGCCGAGGACGGTGGCGGCCGAGATGCTGACGCCGTCGCAGACGTCCTGGATCTTGTCCTGGACCCTGGCGAGCCCGGCGGCGCAGGCGGCTGAGCACGAGTTGCCCATCGTAAAGTCATCGGTCGTGCATGACGGAATCACAGTATTGTAGACGAGGATGCAGGGTATCGGTATAGTTGACGACGTGATGACCTGGAAGTTGGACAGCGTGAGGGCCGAGGCAGTCGAGGCCAGGGCTGCGAGCAGGAGACCGGCGGCGGCCCAGCGCAGCGACGGCGGCCGCGATCTATCGTGATTCCCCATGCTCTCTTTCTTGCTCGATCCGTACCGGCGGATGGTTCGCCCACACGCCAAGCCGAGTCGTTTTTGGTGGTTCGAGATGGAGGGACTGAACCAAGCCCCGTCGTTCGTCCGAGTTGGCGCGCGACCAGGTTGTACAGAGAGCTCCGTAACCCAGCTTTGCCCTACGCAGCACCAGGAAACTCGAGAGAGATCAGGGGTGGTAGTTGGGATGTGGCCACAGTGGACGCTGGGTGCTGCTGGCCAAGATCCGAGACGGCATACGTCTCAGGTTGCAGAGCAGCCTTCGCCTTCTGGATGCGGACGCGGCGGTCAATGCGGCTGGCTGTTGGGTCCTCTGTTGCTCAGCGAGACCGGGTGAGAGGTCCGCAGTTCTAGATCAGGCCGATTTATCCCCAGACGATCGATGCCTCATATAGAGCCGGGAACCGCGTGTGTGTGGTGTTTGTTGAGACTCTTCGGACAAATCAAGCCCAGACAAGTCAACCGTGTCCGAGTCGCGGCCAATTGCGCGCACCCGCAACAAACAGAAAAGCAAACAGACACAGAGAGAAGCGAACGAGAAGCACAGCTTCTGTGGTTGTGGTTGTTGTGGTCGAGTCGAGTCGAGCTCTCCCGAGAGCGAGGCGAGCGAGGTAACAAACAGAAACGAAACCGTAGACAAAAGAGACGGGGAAGGAGGTCAATATACAACAGACCGTGACATCGACCTGTTAACCTCGCACTGAGGAACCCAGCCAAACCCGGCCAGGGGCCAGACTAGAGTACCTCCCCAGGGGTTTGCATGTCTCTTCGCAGATGTGACGCTGGTGTTGAGGTGCACGCCCGTCAGCGATTGTTTCTCGCCAGCAGCCGGGCGTGTTTCATGCCAACTGCCAACCCCGAGGGGCTTGCTGCTGAGAGGAGCAGTCAGCGGTGTCGCTCTTCCCCTTTCACCTGAGCGGTGGGAGCACGACGGCCAATCATGTTGCCTCGATCCGGTGGGCGGTTGGAAACGAAACAAGTCGTGCGTTTGGACCCCGCGGCCCCTGACTGGCTTGTTGAGGGGAGCTTGCCGTGCTTGCTTTTTGGGCCGAACGCCGTCTGTGCCAAGAGGAGGGGAGGCCAAGATCCAGATGACGAAATACCGATCCCGTCTTTCAACAAATGGGTGTGTCGCTTAGTGGTTTAAACTGCTCGTTCCGCAACAACTCGGTTGCGGTTCAGAAGGTCCCACGTTCGATTCACGATCCGGCCAGCCCTGCTCCACCTACCTACGGTGAATGTCAACATTCACAAGTCTTCCGTAGTATAGTGGTCAGTATGTGAGCTTGTCATTCGACTTCGCTCGAGACCCGGGTTCAATTCCCGGCGGGAGAGTGATCAGCAGGGTGTTCTTTTTTTGCTGCATTTTTGCTTAGATCGATACTCAGATCTGACCGGCTGTGAGCTCTTCGGACTGGGTATTGATTCGAGGGCCTCATTGATTCTTGACATGATGCATCGATGTACAGAATATTAATCAACAAGCAATGCGGAAAACATGGCCAAATATGTTACCTTATCTACCCCTAAACACCAACTCCTGAATACCACATGTGTATCTGTATAACCGCTGTTCAGGTGCCGTACCCGCTCAGTAACAGAAACGCCCTTTTTACCCACCAAATATGCACAACGAGGGAGTACCAGAATAATACATGTTCATAGTACAGTCAAAACCCATCAGGACCTCTTCTGGCCCATCTCCTCGCCGCCAAAATCGTCCCAGTCGTCCCAGTATGCCCCGCCGCCAGCAATCTTGTGCCCGATCCATATCCCCACGGCCGTCGCGGCGCTGGCGACAAGAAACCATCCCTCGAACCAACGGTCAACAAACCCCGGCTCGAGGGCGCTCTCCAGCGCGTCGCCCACCGACCGGCCGACCTCCCTCGGCAGGTTGCTCCGCAGCAGCAGCGCCGACGAGATGACGTACGTGGCCGCGATCTGGCCGACCAGCAGCGCGAGGTTGGCCTGTGCCTGGTACAGCAACCCTGGCATCCACTTGGCGAACAGGTGGAAGGTCTGCACGACCGAGTTGGCGCTGGCGGCGAGGATGACGCCCGACAGGAGGAATGAGATTTGCCGTGCCCAGGCGACCTGGTCCAGCTTAGGGTCCCAGTGGCGCGCGATCAGGCCGAGGAAGCGGTTGATGGGGTCCGACGAGGAGAATGTTGCGGATGGATAGTACATCCGTCGCAGCGTCGTCAGCGTTGTTGCTAGTACGCGGTAAACACAGTAGACGCTGAATATGTAGTTTGGGAGAACAAGCAGCTTGCCCAGCATTGTTCCGTCCCGCGCGTGGGCGGCTTGTCGGGTCCGTAGCGAGGACAGCGAGGCTGCGAGGTTTGCCTCCATCGTTTCGAGGCCCGAGATCTCCAGCTGAAGGGCCTTGATCTCGGCCGCGTCACCTCCAGCACCGGTGATCCCTTTCAACGAACCCAGCATCTTGCCCATCAACCCGCTAGACGATCCTGTCTGGTTCCCAGCTCCTCCCTGGCCCTCCTCGACCTTCCTCTGTAGCGCCCGTAGTCTATGCCTCTTCGTAAGCAGCAGCTCCCTTGTCGCCTCCAGCCCAGCGTCCTTCCTCGAAATGTCGGCATCGGTAATCGGTCTCCTCCGGTGTTCCCTCCGATCAGCAAACGTAGTCCACGGGCTCGACACGCTCGCGAACCCCGAGAGCAGCGCCATAAGCGATATCCCAATCACACCAACCCGCTCCAGACACGCCCGCGCGAGTCCTCCGTCCTCGAGCTCTCCGCTCCTCCCCACAGCCGCCCTTCCAATCGTCATGCCCGTGCTGTCAAAGGACCCCGTCCCATCGAAGCCGTATAGATACTCCCCGCTCCCATCACCCCTCGGCACCGCCCGCCCAACCGACCAGAACAGACACAGCCAGCCGGCAAACAACACGACCAACAGCCCCCACGCGACCCTCGGTATCCTCCCCTTCGCCGTCCTCGAGAAGCTCCACCCACTCCCGGCAACGACACTCTGCAGCTCAAGCAGCGGGATCACCACGATGAGCAGGACAAGCAGAGTCGGCACCGTGACCCTCAGCGCCGCTGTGCGCGCCCTCGCCCCAACCAGGTCCATAATCTCGGAGAGTATAAGCTCACCAAGGACGGTCGTGAGTCCCACGGTGATCGCAAACGTCAGCGCGGCGACGCGCCGGCGCGGGCTGCGGGCCAATCGTTCCTCGTGCGCCTGGCGCAGCGACGGTGGTGCGGACGAGGGGAGCGCGTGGTCGTCGGTCGGGTGGGCGGCGCCCTGGAGGCGGGCGAGCCGGGGGAAGACGCGGGTGGCTACGAGGGATGAGACGACGGCAAAGGTGGCGAGGAAGGGCGACAGCGAGACGAGGGTCCCTAGAGTCGACGGCGTGCCTGGCGGCGCGCAAAAGGTTGCCGAGTCATCGTCGCACGGCGGCGATGAGGGCAGCATGGTGCTGGATGTCTACGACGAGACGCAATAGTCTGTTAACAGCTCGATGGCATAAAAGCATGGCAGTGGCTGCTTGCTCCGGAGCTGCTTGCTGGTCGACTTGGCAGGTGCAGCCTACTTCCGAGCTGTGGTTTCATTGTCGTTGTTGGCCCTGTTTGCCGTTGCGAGATGACGAATCACCCAATACAAGTCCACAAGCCCACCCTGGCCGGGGAACCAACAACCCCGGATTTTGTGGTGGGGGTGCAGGCCGATCGGAAGAGCCCGAGCAAGCAATTGTGAGCCAAGGACAAATCAAGAGTTTAATCCAAATACACAAGTGGAATAGGACTGCTGTCAATTCCCCTCAGCTTTTAGCTTCACAGCGCTTGCGTCTTCTATGTCCATTTCAGACACGCCGCTGAGTCCTTAAAGCAGAGAACTACGCAATGCTCCGATATAGAAATACACAAAGCCTCCCATCCTCTGAGACTCCGCTGGAATAACGTCTATCGATGTTCACCAAGATCCGCAACGCCATTTACCAAGTCCCCACGGCGGCCTGTAGTCGAGAATAGACACCTCCTCACGTCTTGGACGTTTTCCTTTCTCGAGACTCATCATCGTCGTCTTCCTCTCCAATGTCTTGCCCTTGGTACGACTTGAGCACAGCCGCTTCTCCCATCTCCATAACATGCAGACGCCTCTTCTGCTCAATATCAAGCAGCTTTTGCTTGGAGTCGGTACGTGAGAGCTGCTGTGCTGGAACGGCTTCGATTTCGTAGTCGTCATCGTCGTCGTCGTCGTCACCGCTCTCCTCGTCGCCACTGTCGTTCGCCATTGCCGTTCCAGGCGGCGGCGACGTAGCCCGGGTTGCGATCGTGGTGCGGGTATACATGGATCGTTGAGGATGAGTGGGGGTGTAGGGCTTGATCAGCGGGTCAAATGACGCCGGCAAACCAATCGCGGCAGCAACCTTATGCGCTTCCTCGTCCGGGGAAAGCCCTTTTTCCAGCTCAAACAGACTGCTCGTCTCGCTGTCGGCTTCGTGTTTACCGCCGTTATGAGCCAGCATAGCAGCATAGCTTTGCCGACTGGGATCGTGTATCCGCTTCTCTTTCTTCTTAAGCCGCTTGTCGTCAGGGCGGACCACCACGACCGGGACAGGGCTGTACTGAAGGCAGTACTTCGAAAACGAGTTTCGAGTGTTCATTAGACCCTGTAGCCCACCGAGCGAACGCCCTTTCGTTCCTACAACAAGCATTGAAGGCTGATGGAGTACAAGCTACCAGTTACAGGTTAGCCACGCTCCTAAGATCAAGTACGCAGTGACCTACCAGTGACTGAAATGTGTCGTGTAGCTTCCCAACAGCATACTCCAGAATGATACTGATTGCCTTGTTGAGTTCGTTCTTCTCTTGTATCGATTGCATGAGTTTCCTCGCATCCTCCTGATAGCTCTTTTCGCCGCCTCGCGGGGGGCTCTCCACAACTCTGACGCACACTACCTCGTCGCCATCGTCCACCATGTTGGTGAGCAGCCAGACCAACGCATAATCGGAGTAGGCATGCTCATCCACCCCGACCATGAAAGTTCGTGACCGCCGTGATGGCTGATACCCCAGGTGTTGCGAACGTAGGGTATAGGATGACGTGTTATTCTTAGTAGCTTCGCCCGCCGTCAAGCTGTCAAAACCAACATGTTGCCGGAACCTATGAGCCGCAGGGGGGCGCTCTGTTAGCGTGGCCATAGTATTAATGCTGTGAGCCAAGCTCCAAAGCAACAAAATATGTAGAAACAAGTGAAATGGAACACAAAAGCGTCAGTGTCGCCAATAAGGCTTTGGACCCTGCGCGAATTCGGAAGGTTGGCAACGCCAGCGACGCGATCCTTGATCACGGGATCATGCGAAAGCAGCGCATCTGCACATGTCGCCGGCGGGCTTGAGCGACGGAGGTGCCAGACCCAAGTGAGGGGGCGGGGGAGGGTGTGTCGGCTTCCCGCCTAACCAGCCTTGGGCTGGAGAGCATGGCATCTGTCGATGGGCAGCGACAAGGTGGACTGCTGGGTGGGGTGGCGGGGTCTAGAACTCGACGTTGGCGAATAAGCTCAGCTCCGCGTCGACAGAGGCTCTGCGGTTATGATGGTGCGGGCGCAGCAACCTCTAGAGAGGAACCTTTAACCGCTGCAGGGCGGCCTGTCGATGCAATGCATTCCGTCACCAGCGCACGCGACCTCCTCCCATTCTCACAATTGGCGTCGGAAGCTGCGAAAACCGTGCGACGAGAGCGGAAGCCACCAGCAATGACGACAAGCTTCAACACCACGACAGCGGATCCCAGCCTGAGACTGTTGCCCAGCGTCGAAGCTCCAGATGCAACCCGGCCGTGCTCGTGCTCTTTCGTAGCCCCCTCATCGATACCGTGTCGACTGCCAAGATCCCCCGTACGAACGTCGATGCCTGGAGCCAAGTCCCCGAAGCAACCATAACCTCCGAGAGGCAACACTCCTTGCCGTGTAGCACCACTTGGGCTATTGTCGGATCGCAATCTGGCTCTCGCGCGCTGCCAGGGCAGAACAAGGGAACCAGGCGTAACTTACTTTACGGGAGAGGGGGATGATTCCCTCAGGCGTCTGTTATTCGTCTTTCGTGGTAGTCCTTGCGGTAGAGCGGGATTGCGCGGTGGGCGAAACGAAACCGAAGCTGCCGACGATTTCCTAGATATAACGTTGGGCGGCTCGCTCTCGTTGTACGAAGGTCGGCGTGAATCCGTCGAACTCTCGGGGCCTGCAGTCGAGGCGGTCGTCGCCGTACTAGGGGCTGTCGAGGTGCTGCTCGATGCAACGAGGAGCTCTTGCTTGGAAGAGGTATTGAAGTAGTCGCCGTCTTTAGACGGGGCCTGCGTCCGAGGTGAGACATCCGAGTCGGGGCTTTTAACCACTGGCGGCGGCGACGAAGTCGATGAAGGGATCACATTGCTGGTCTGCGCTTTCTCAGCCATGACAGGCTGAGGACGCAGCGGATAAGCTTGTAGCGTAGGCGGCTATGCCAATGTCTGTACGGCCTCAAAAGGAGGCCAGCAAGTATTATGTATCGATAGAACGCATGGAGCACGGGAGGTAGTGTGGCGGGGAGCTGGCGAGATATAGACACCGGACGATCGACAGGTGATCCTGACGAGAGACGACTCGAAAGGGGATTGGACGCCAAGCTATCGTCGCGTTTGACGGGCGAGGAAGTCGAGAACGGTAATCCGGGGGTTCGAATTGACGAGAGGAGCAGCCTTCGACACGGGAGGGTAAGTGGTGGTTATTCGACGTTGTCGAGGCAGGTGCGGATAACAGCAGTTGGGAGTCTTGGAAATGGATGGAAGGTGCGGTACGTCTGTGAGTTGCGAGGGCGTGCGCTTTTATGGCGTCACACACCCCAGAGGGTTTGGGAAAGAAAGAAATCGTCGGACGGGCATGTTGGATGGCGTGGCCAAGAAGGTGGCCAAGACATGTACGGGAGGGGCATCAATAAGCCTACCTTGGTTGGCACCCCGTAGTTATCACGGCTCAACCTCGCAGCGCGTCACTCCCAGCGTTTGGTTTTTTTTTTCTGCTTGTTGCTCGCCTTGGCGACTAGCCCCAGCGCAATTGTTAGCCACTAGGCAGCGGGCCGGCACCCAGCAAGGTTCCGAGAACGTTGAGGTTAGTCAGCGGGTAACAAACGCAGGCTAGCCATTTCGGTCTGGTCTCATGGGCTGAAAACCCTCTGAAGCTTCAAAGCTCCCTCCCCTTCTTCACCGTCTTCTTGAACCCGTGACAAGATGAATTCGAGCTCCCTAGCATCTCGGGCCCTGCGTTGCCTGTTTATAGAGTAGCGTATTGGCCACGGCATCCGCGTCTCGCCTTCCCCACTCACTAAAGCAATGCTCCGTACCTCACCGTCTCTCAACCCACATTTTCCTGTTACACACACTGGGTTCCGGCTGGGCAGATATACTCCTTGTGAACGGCAACACACCACAGGTCAAGCTTTCTTGATGCGCCCGGGCAAGATAAGACACTTGGCCCGCCGCTCTCGTAACACAGGAAAGCCATCCTCGTACACTCGGCCACCCCCGCGTCCCAGTCTTACTCGCGATGGCAGCAGTTCATGTTGGCCGGCCAGGTACCTGACCAGGTGGTCCGGTAGAGTTCTCAGGCTCCGGAACTTGGCGGTTGTATGCCGCCGGGGACCGGTCGAGGTCCTTCTTGACTTCCCTGCCAAGCAGCCAGCCAGTGGGGTTGTTACCTGCTCCTCGTGCTCATTATCAATCGCCATGAGCTGCGGCGCGGAGCGCAAGAGCAGGCTGTCCGCCTGTCACATCCTCGGCTCACCACACATGGTGAAGGTGCAGACCGGCGGGAAGAAAGCAACGACATTCTCAGCCTCCAATCCCGGTTAGGGAGCATGCCCGGTGTGAGTGGCAAGACAGGAGCGCACCGAATACACTGCATCTAGATACAGCGACCTGGTCCCCGTCTGACGCTCTGCATCCGACGCTGGTCTGGGCCCCGGAAGCAGGAAGCTACCTTCCAGGGTGGATCCCGCCTGCCGCACCATATCCACGAGACAGACCGACCGGCCCTGAGCTTGGCGACGTTCAAGAGCTCCGTGATGGAGGGGTGAGCCGCCTGCCTACCGCCGGCACCCACCGTGCACTTACACCACGGCGCACCTCGTCAACATTATTATACCCAACCAGATGCCGCCGATTCTGCCTCTGTGGCAGAGGATATGTATCCAAAGCCCCGAGAGAGCTCCATCCCACTCGCCCCAGCTCGCCAAAACGCGGAGGAGGCTTGGGAAGGGAGGGGGAGGGGCAGAAGGTCCTGCATGCCGTCCGGGGTTGGTGGTGCTGATGTGTCCGTTCCAGAGAGGTCGCAAATTACACGTCTGCCAGGGCGTTTATGTGTGCCTCCCAAAAGCACCTCGAGCTCTTTTCTGAGAAGGATACATCCATCAATAACTACCTACCTACCTATGCCATAGCTCCGTCCCCTCATCGCGGGGCTTGCATATGCACGCCCCACCACTGCAAGAATCGTCAATGAGCGATGCAGGGCATTTGGTATCGAAATACCCCCAGACGCCGACTGGTGGAGGAAAAAGCAAAAACACACACACAGTATGATGGGGAAAGCCAGCACTAGCAGGTAAAGCTGCAGGGCTAAAGTAAGGCAGAGGTGGGCGCGTGTGGAACCGCACGAACAGAGATCCATCCAGGTCGGAGGCCTCCGACTGACTCTCTGGAGTCGTGATGTCGTCTGAGTCCGACCAAGGATTCCCGATCTTGGAGGAGCTGCTGATACTGTTGGTTTCAGTTTTGGTGTGTCATAGCTATCTACCGGGACACTCTTCGACATGTGAAGCGCAATCCAGTTTCCGATGTAGACATCCCGAGCATGTCAACATATTGTTGCTGTGTCGTCTGAGAAGAACCGGAATGGGGCCAAAGCCATAAGAGCTACCCAGGACATACTGCTCGAGGAACAGTGTTGAAATCCGGTTGCTTCAACATGCACTTCCAACTTAGCTCTTCAGCTGCTGCAATCCAAACACGGCCCCTTTGCCGATTCTAACCCCCCGTCTGCCGTCTCTCGTGCAGCTCGAGGGATGCGTCCTTGTTCGGCAGCACCGTGACATCAAACTTGACAATTCGCTCATATATAGGTAGTCCCGAGGTTTCCCGGGTTCTGCAAAGCATCATTCATTTCCTATACGCCAGTCCAAGCAAAAGCATATAATTGCCTCGATTGGGCTGCCACTGTTTTCACTCCCCCTTTCCGCTGGGTCTCGACTATGTTGGAGTCTCACGCGTAGTCTCGAACCGGCCCTCTCCAAGTGAGGAGCCTAGACCACTCTCTACTGTCTTCGGGTTCTTCCCCAAAACTGGCATCCCGCTCCCAAGGACTCTACCTTTCCGTGACGCCCAGTAGTATGCATATGCTGCTGATCAAAGACTGCAGCTCTCAATACTCCAGATTACGCCCTAGCTTCCCGTGGGCGAAGGATGGCATCCCCCCACCTGCTCGTATGCCGCGTCTCATCCTGCGTACCAATCAAGCATATGTGCGAGACAGGTTCCGCAGATACCAGTCAACCAGCTTGCGCCCAACCTTTGCTTCGGAAATGTGAATGAGGTCCTGTAAATACCTATTAGTCTCGTGCCGGTCATATGCGTCGCGCCACTTACGTTCTGCATGGCGTAATCGAGATCGCTGACGTTGACCAACTCGCCATCGAGGAGGCTATTCTCAGTCCAACGCAGCTGCTTCGTTCTTTGCTTGTTCACCAGCAGCCACGACCGCAGCTCTTCATCCTTAACCTCCAGGAAGCCAGCGAGCTTCTTCAGATCCATAGTCGTGTACAAGCGAAGATACGACTTGACGGTGGGGCTCCACATGTTGGTCTTAACCTCGTCCATGAAAATGGCGAGATGGTGCTCGATAGGATCGATGTTCGCCTCCGGGTTCTCAAAGTCTGGCGGCACGGGCGAGATGAACTTGGGGCACGCCGTCTTGAAGAGTTCCTCAAAGATGGGCAGAGAGTCAGGGCCACCCTTCTGCAGCTTCAGCAACTGGTCGCCGTACTTCTCGCGGAGGGCCGTGTGGATCGTGTCATCGAGACGCGTTGGGTGGAAAGCGACGCAGATAGCGATCAGGGCGTACATCTGCTCGTTCTTTTTCGTGATCGAGTCGTACTGTGCGCTCTTCTGGAAGTTCTTGGTCCTCGAAACGTAGACCAGGATGTGGCTGAACATGCGGATGGCATCGCCGTAGCGACGCATCATCATGTATGAGAAACCCACATAGTAGTAGGTTGTAAAGTGCGCCGCCATGACTCGGGCGAACATTGCCTTCTTGTTAAGCTCAATGTCGTCCAGCGTCTTCAGCGCAAGGCTGAAGTCTCCCATCAGGCAGTGGATCCGGAGGAGACCAATGATGGAGAAGTAGCCAAGCATGCGGTACAGATTCTTAGATCCGTAGTCGCCAGCCACGGCCATGGGGTCCTCGTTGCGCTTCATGGCAGCCAACTGCTCCGATATCTGCGACCGCTGAATGAGCGAGTAGAGGACGTTAAGAACGCTGTAGCACCCCCATGTATTTGGGTTCTCTTTCAACATCTGGATCTCCTCCTCATTGTTACCTTGCCGTGCGATTCTCGCCCGGTAGGAAGAAAAGGAGTTGAACTGGTAGATGAATTCATCGATAACATCCCAGGCCCAATAGTACTGTAAGGTGGGAGTTAGCGATAGATATGTGGTTTTCAAGCGGAAGCAAGCATACAGATGGAGGCTCGAGGTCGACGGGGCCTTCTGAGTTCAGGATGAAGTGGAATAGACTGCAGTAGGCATCGTAACTCTGGAATTTGACCTCGAGCGGCGCAGAGAAATCCAAAGGCTGAGCTGCCTGTGCTAACCGGCTTTGGATATCGTCGGTCTGCTGGGTCATGGAAAGGCCTCCGGCGGTGTCGAGGTCATCGAGCCCATCCTCATACTGAACCTGCTCTTTGTAGTCGGCAACGAGGGCCTCCTCCTCAACGTCACTATCGTCCTCCATGGCGCGGATGGGCGCCATGCCGTTCTGAAAATTGCTCATTCTGGTAATACGTCGACCCAGATCAAGAACAAGTCGGTTGGTGTATTGACCGAGCGCGGGTGGTGCGGTGTGGGCGGTCGGAGGGGAGCCGAAATCGCGAGATCGAGATGCTTGGCGGGGCTCGATTTTTTGTCGTTGACCTGGACACTTTAGGGTTTGGTGCGAAGAGCGACAGCGCAAAAAGCTTATCTCGATAAGGAGTTAACCCCGCCATCCAAATATTTTTACCCCACCATTCGCAGTGAGGGGCGAGATGCAGTGGCTCAAGCGAATCACGATAGACTTCGGCGCCGTCGTGAAAGAAAAATTACCTATGATTCAAGGTGATTCATTTGCTAAGCAGCTGTTTAGAGTTTGGCTAGAAGAGAGGTCTACTGTGAAAAGCTCGACGGTCTGTCGAACTGTATTTTCAAGACTATACCCAACGTATATAATCCCATTCCGAACCCGCCTTTCCGTCCCAAGAATCTTTGCCGTATCCGAACAGAATCCGAGCAACTCTCTTCGAACACATACTTGCACAGAATACACGCTCTCCCTTGCGATTATCTTGCTCTCTCTCACACACAGCAGTTCTTTCCCTCGCGTTCTCACTAGGCTGTCAACATGCCGGTCGTAAACCCCGAAAAGCTGGCTAAGCTCCAGCAGAACGCCGACGATGTGCGAAACATCTGCATTCTTGCCCACGTCGACCATGGCAAGACATCGCTGACCGACGCCCTCCTCGCCACAAATGGCATCATCTCACCCCGACTTGCGGGCAAGATTCGGTACCTGGATTCCAGACCAGATGAGCAGCTCCGCGGCATCACCATGGAGTCGTCAGCAATTTCTCTCTTCTTCTCGATGCTCAGGAGATCAAGTCCAGACGCTGCTCCGGAACCTAAGGAGTATCTCATCAACCTTATCGACTCTCCCGGACACATAGACTTCAGCAGCGAGGTCTCGACGGCATCACGACTCTGTGATGGCGCAGTCGTGCTTGTTGATGCCGTCGAGGGCGTCTGCAGTCAGACGGTCACGGTGCTAAGGCAGGCTTGGACCGAGAAACTGAAGCCCCTTTTGGTCATCAACAAGATAGACCGCCTCGTCACCGAGCTGAAAATGACACCCGGGGAGGCATACATCCATCTGAGCAAACTTCTCGAACAAGTCAACGCGGTCCTCGGAAGCTTCTTCCAGGGAGAGAGAATGGAGGAAGACTTGAACTGGAGGGAGAGGATGGAGGAGCGTGTGGCGGCTGTCTCCGCCAAGGAGAGCAAGCTCACAGACGTGCAGACCGATGCTGGCGAATTGCAATTCGAGGAACGAGACGACGAGGAACTGTACTTCGCCCCGGAAAAAAACAACGTCATTTTCGGCAGCGCCATTGACGGGTGGGCCTTCACCGTGAGGCAGTTCGCTGGCCTGTACGAAAAGAAATTGGGTATCAAGCGAAGCGTACTGGAAAAGGTGCTTTGGGGAAACTTTTACCTGGATCCCAAAACGAAGAAAGTTCTCGGCCCAAAACACCTCAAGGGGCGAGCATTAAAGCCGATTTTCGTGCAGCTGGTGTTGGAACAAATTTGGGCCGTCTACCAGGCGACTGCTGGCGGAGATAATTCAAAAGGAGACCCGGTTCTTCTGGAGAAGATCACCAAGTCTCTCAACCTCACTATCCCTGCCCACATCCTACGATCCCGCGACCCAAGACTGCTCCTCACGACCGTGTTTGCATCCTGGTTACCCCTATCTGTTGCCCTACTGGTATCGGTAGTGGAATCCCTCCCGTCGCCCAAGATATCCCAGGCCGAGCGGATTCCCGACA
Organism: Echria macrotheca; assembly: GCA_030411725.1. Lineage (NCBI taxonomy): Eukaryota > Fungi > Ascomycota > Sordariomycetes > Sordariales > Schizotheciaceae > Echria > Echria macrotheca. Next base: position 226,899 of record MU839841.1, on the reverse strand, counting down.
TGCTCCACGAGACACCTGGGGCGGAATACATCGACCCAAAGGTCAAGGACGCCATGGTTTCGTTCAAACAATCCACATCCGATCCGGTCGTCGCATATGTCAGCAAGATGGTGTCGGTCCCGGAAAGCGAGCTCCCGGAGAACAAGCGACGTGGGCCCCTGAGCCCTGAGGAGGCACGAGAACTCGCCCGGAAGAAGCGTGCTGAAGCAGCTCGAGCACAAGAAGGCAGCACCACGAGCATCGACGACCTCACAAGTGCCCTAGACAACGCGAGTCTGGAGCCTCTCCAACAAGAAGTGCAAGATGACAAAGCAGAACCAGAGCATCTCATTGGCTTCGCTAGGATCTACTCCGGCACCCTCTCCGTCGGGGACGAGATTTATGTGCTACCTCCGAAGTTTACTCCCGCCGACCCTCACGCAAACCCGGAACCTAAGAAGGTCAAGGTCACCGCTCTTTACATGCTAATGGGGCGGAATCTCGAAGCTCTCGAATCTGTTCCGGCGGGTGTGGTCTTCGGCATTCGTGGTCTCGAGGGCAGCGGACTCCTCAAGTCTGGCACATTGTGCAGTCAGCTTGAAGGAGCTGTCAACTTAGCCGGTATCGCTAACCTCACCGGCAAACCTATCGTGCGGGTTGCCCTGGAGCCCGTGAACCCGGCAGACCTGGATAAGATGATCAGAGGGCTCCAGCTGCTTGTCCAAAGCGACCCTTGTGCCGAGTATGAGCAGTTCTCCAGCGGCGAGCACGTCTTGCTGACAGCCGGCGAACTCCACCTCGAACGCTGCTTGACCGATCTACGGGAGCGATTTGCACGATGCGAGATCCAGCCCAGCGCACCCATCGTGCCGTACCGGGAAACCATCGTCCGGTCTGAAGAGATGCGTCCACCCGCCAACAAAGATCTTGGACGGGGCGTCGTCGTCGGCGAGACGAGCTCGAAGCAGGCTACCATCACCTTGCGGGTTAAGCCTCTGCCCTCCAATGTCACAGACTTCCTGCTCAAAAACGCCGGTGGCATTAAATCACTCTACTCCCACCGCAAGGCGTCCACGGAAGCCGATGCAGTCTCACCAGAAGGGTCTGCCTCACCGCAAGAAGAAAAGGTTGAGGCTGACGACGACTTGTCTGGGGAAACCAAGATCCTCTCCCCCGAGGAGCTAAGCAAACAGCTCCAGTCCCAGTTCGACGGCTGCAAGGAGCGCGAAGGGTGGAAAGGCATCGTCGACCGCATCGTCTCCTTCGGCCCCCGTAGAACCGGTGCCAATCTACTGATTGACGCCACCAAGGGTCAACACTTTACTCGGGCATTCCCTGTCGAAAAGGAAGCAAACAATCATTCTCACGGAGAGGGCAACAAGACCATGGATGCCAGCCAACTCAGCGACAAGATCATCTACGGCTTCCAGCTCGCGACACAGCAAGGCCCGCTGTGCCTCGAGCCAGTCCAAGGCATCGCAGTCTTCATCGAGGACGTCTCCCTCCACGTCGACGAACCCACCGACGAGCCAAACCACAACCATTCCAGCGGCCGCCTCACAGGCGAAGTAATCAAGACAGTCCAGCAGTCGATCCACAAGGGCTTCCTCGATTGGTCCCCCCGTCTCATGCTAGCCATGTACTCATGCGAGATCCAAGCAAGCAGTACGTTTTGTCCTCTCACTCCCCTTTTCCTCCCCTGTTCCTCCCCTCCAAACCCGTCTCTCTAACATAAAGAAAAATCCACAGCCGAAGTCCTAGGCCGCGTCTACGACGTCCTAACCCGCCGCCGCGGCCGCGTCCAGTCCGAGGCCATGAACGAGGGCACCCCCTTCTTCACCATCCAGGCCCTCCTCCCCGTGGCCGAGTCCTTCGGCTTCGCCGACGACATGCGCAAGCGCACCTCGGGCGCCGCCCAGCCCCAGCTCATCTTCACCGGCTACGAGATCCTCGACGAGGATCCCTTCTGGGTTCCCTTCACCGAGGACGACCTCGAGGACCTGGGCGAGCTGGCCGACAGGGAGAACGTGGCCAAGCGGTATATGGACGGCGTGCGGCGCCGCAAGGGACTGCTTGTCGAGGGTCGGAATGTGGCGACTGATGCATTGAAGCAAAAGACCCTCAAGAGGTGAAATGCTGCCCCTCGGTATCAACACGTTAGTTTTAGAATAGTTCACATGGCAAACCAAGGAGATGGCTTGCCAGTTCACATAGACGTAGCGAGATCAAGAGCTTATTCACCATATTACGATTTCACTGGTTCTCGCAAGATATCATCTGATTCGCTTTTTGTCTTCCGCTCGCCGGCCTGTCTAAACCCCGTGGGTAGCGTGCAACCGCTACGAGACTGAGTCACATAGATCCCCTTATCCGCCGGTCCCAGCTCCCTAACATGCCCGGAGATCTGAGATGATGCCTTGAGATTCTGCCCCCCACTCATCATCCATGTGATCATGATCCATGCGACTCTCATCATATCGTCAGGAAGCATCGAGATACATTCGCCCGGTGCATAAAAAGGCGGCTCCTGTCTGTCGCCCCAAAACAGCACGACTCATGAACAACGAAAAGCCCAAGACTTCGCCCTTATGAGGAGTACTCTCCCCATAAAGCCGAACCGCATATCTATTAGACATAACTCCCAAGTCCCACCGAGAAAAGAGTCGAGATTTTGCTTGCTCATCAAATGCGCTCATGTCCCTGCTCCCATGCAGCAAACCGAAGGTCCGAGTAGATTGACGAGAACCGGCTCTAAGGAAGTGCCGCAAGCAGCGTCAAAGACCCGATTGTATGAAGACAAACGACTGAAAAAGCCGCGATGCATACTTTTCAGATAAAGGAGACGTTGAGAGGGTATAAACGCCCGTGCGGCATGTTCCAGTTGGGGAAAAGCAGTTCACGTTATGCCGCGGAACCACAACCCAGCGCAGCACCGAGACCGTGTATACCTTCCGGAAAGAAAAAGAGAGCTGAGTATATGTACGTGAACGGCGACGCTGCCAGGAGGTTATCCAAGGCAAAGACGAAAGGACGCTTTTGCAGAGGAGTGAGACACTGGTATGGCGAGCCGAGAAGGAGAGAGTTACCATAGCGGTCGTGCAGGCGGACTTCGTGAGGTCTGATGGAAGGCACTAAGAGATGGTAGGTCCGGATACCAAGCCGGTTTTGGGCGCGGAGCCAAGGGAGGGTTGAAACGTATGGTACATTTCAAGGGCGACCGCCACGGCGGCCCTTGGGCACCGTAGTCCACCCATCTTCATCAACTGTCGGGGTCGAGGGGGCGCTGTCGACAGTAGGAGACTGGGGAGGCTGAGTCTGACCGGCACCGCTTCCATTAGTACGGGGCGGCCGTCCCTCGTTCCGAGGACCTCGGGGAACCCCACTGCCACGACGGGGACCGCTGGGGATGTGGCCACCACGAGATCCGCCGCCGCGTGAGTCCCCGCCAGATGCCGATCGCCAGTTCCCGCTTTCGGTAGCTCGGGATTTGGGGTTGGCAACCGTCTCCTTGGGTTCGCGGGGACGGACTGGGAGCTTCTGCTCTGACGACACACCATTGGCAGATTCCTCCTGGGGCTCATCCTTCTCTTCAACACTGGCTTTAGCCTCGGCAGCTTCAGCCTCGGCCGCCTTTGCCTCGGCCTTTGCCTTTGCGGCCGCTTCTGCCTCCTTTTCGGCCGCTTCTTTGGCCTCCTTCGCGAGCCGTCGCTCTTCGCGAGCTTTCTCATCGGCCTCTTTCTTCTCCTTGATTGCTTGGATGCGCCGCTCCTCCACGGCCCGCTCACGAGCAGCTGTATCGATGGGTCTCGCAGCACCAAAAGGATTCGCCTTTGAATCGCTCGTTGACAACGCCGGAGACACGACGGCCGGGGCCTCCGAGACTGTGCGCTTCGTAAGATTGAGCTTCGGCCGTCCTCCAACCGGCTGGGCGGCGGATGGGGCTGGGGAGGGCGGAGCTTCGCTTCCTTCACGGGACTGGCCCGGGGATTTTACGGCAGCATCGGGGCGCATGTTGCTACGCCACTGCATGTCTTTGTCGGCCGCGCTGGGAACACGCTCCGGGCGGTCGACAAATTCCCGGCGCGGGGGACGGGAGCCGTCTCCGCCCTGGCGACCCTCACCAGGGCCCCAAGCCGGGGAGGCTCTGCGAGTGCCGCGGTACGACTCAGATCGGCCCTCGAGGGAACGGGGAGCGCGGGAGCCGTCACGGGACTCGGTACGCTCAGGAGCGGGAACAGGAGAAAGCGGTCCCTTGCGCTCCCAGTTGCTGAAATCCCGAACCTTGCCGTCATCCTGAGGCTCACGAGGGGCTCTTCTCTCTCCAAAGTCACCACCACCACGCCTCTCGCCACCACCGCGGGAGGGGGCATCCTCGAGAGGGCCACGGCGTGCCGACCAGTCCAAATCACGGAACTCACGGGGGCCTCCGTCACGACCGTCACGATCCTTCGCTAAGATAACACTGTCAGCTTGTGCAAACAGCTAACGGGTAAAGCGGCACGTACGTGGATCTGCGATCTTGATTCTGATGCTCCGTCCCTGGAATGACTGCCCGTCAAGGGTCAGGGCTTGCTTCAGACCCTCAAGGTCTTCGAATTCAGCATAGGCAAACCCCTTGGGACGGCCCTGCTCGCGATCCTCGATGATTCGGACATTGACTACTTTGCATCCTTCGAAAAATTCGGTGACCGTCTCCATGGTCGCATCGTAGGACAGATTGCCGAGATGAGCGGTGTAGGGCGGCTTGTCTGGAAGTCTCTGTGGGAGATTGTCACGAAGGGTATGATAACCTGTAAAATAAAAAAAACAATTAACCCCGCAAACTTTCTGGGACAGCCAAGAAAAATACATACCTCGGTCGGTATAGCTGCTGGTGTTTCCTCCATACGAGCTCTGTCCGCCGTAACCGCGACGCTCAGAAGGGGGGAGCGGCTGGGTGCCTGTTTGCAGTGCACGTTAGCTTAGGTTCCAACAGCAGTCGCTGTGATGCAAACCAAAAACTGGCTGGGCCGAGCACTAAATGCAAAGGAGTGATGCTCACCATAAGTATCTTCGACTTCATCAGCCCAGGATGCGCCGCCACCACCGAATGCTGCTGGGGTGATGTCAGTACGAGTTCGAGTTGGTCCATGGTGGAGGTGGCCAATTGACGATGGTGTGCCTTGCTTGGCATGGAGGGGAACTCACAGTCGCCCGTGGTCAAAAATTCTCCAAGGCTCAACTTAGTGGCCTCCTTCTTCTTCGGAGCTGCAGAAAAGTTGTTAGCAAAGAGACCATGGCAAAGATTGAAGCACCGGATATCGGGTCTGGTGGTGGTGGGCGAAGGCTCACCCATGATTGCGGTGTTTTGCCCACGCGCAACGACGACAATCGCAGCGCGCAGAAGGGAAGCGGTTGACCGAGACAAAAACTCTCGGTTCTGGGAATCGATGTCGATTCGAAGCGGTGAAGCGATGTGTATCGGTCAGCCAGGTGCGATTGCAAATGGCCCAGATGGATCGGTCGAGTTGCAGCCGAAGATGGTCTTCGGATGGTGGTTCGAAGAGCGGGTGAAAGCGAAAATCCAAGGGAGAGAGAGGGCTGACATTTTTTTTGCATCGGCAAGGAGTGGGCGAGGTGGTGTCGGAAATGCGCTAGTCCTAATGCGGCTAGTGGGAGAGGGAGGAGCAGCTGTGTGAGTTGCCGTCCAGCATCAAGCGGCCTGTCGACGCTTTCCACTGTTTCCAGTGCTTGCAGTAGCCCGGCCCACATCGAACTTACCAGCGATTTGCTTCAACTTCTGAGTCCTCAGACTTCTATAAGTCCTATTGCGCCACCAATGATTTAATCGACAGTTGAATGCATGCAGCCCTTTCTAAAACAGAAAAGGGGCAAGCCGATTTGAAGCAGTCCTGGAAACTATGAAGCGGATCGAGACGCCAAAGGCTGAGAGCAGCGAGGATGCCGCGATGCATCCTGGCCAGCAAACAGACTTGCTAGCCGCTAGGACGGCACCATCAGATCGAAGACCGAGGAGAGATGTGCTGCCACCAGAAATTGTTGAAATCATGGTTCCTTCACTAAAGGTCGGCGCCGCTGCTGGTGAGATTCCCTTCCTATTCGTGACTTTGGTGAACGATCTAACTCGTCTAGGTTTACTGGGAGCTTTCACAGGAGCTGCTGCTGGAATCATTAGGTCCGCACCACCAGTGTTGTTTTCACTTGCAATGGGTGGTCAATGGTTCGCTCTTAGTTCCAGCTACTATGGTAAAACTAGATCCCCATTTCCTCAAGGCTGTCTGTCGCCTGGTCTAACCTTTTCTCTTAGCATCTCGCCAAGTGGCCTTGAATGCACTTAGGAAAGGCGAAGATATTACACCGACCGAGAAGGTGAAAGCTAGTGCAGTGGCCGGTGGCTTTGCTGGCATGGTGGGAGGAGCAATACGTAAGTGGAAATCTCGACGCTTGAGATTCTGCTGAAACTAACTTCCATCTAGGAGGCCCAAAGAACATTGTCCCAGGGGTGATAATGTTCTCGTTATTTGGAGGCGCCGGCCAGATGATTGCGAACGCCATCACCTGGAGGCCCAGCTCCGAGCCTAGCAAGGGGTTCCTGCGGTCTAAATGGAGTCCGGTCACCTATCTAAGTGACCAAGAGTACGAAAAGATACTCCGGGAGAAGTTGCTTCGAGTGGACGCGGAAATTGCTGTGGTGGATGATACCATTAGGGAAATCCGGGAAGCACAAAGCCATCCGAGCGAGCAGCTGGACAAGAAGGACCCTGGGTCATCCAAGTAACCCGACCCCTTGCTGTCACGCCCGCCGTGAACAGTGCTGCTGTATTCGTACCTACCGATTTGACGACAACGATGTAAACAGTCACCATGTATTTATTGTATTGTATTTTATTTTACGGATACCGTATCGGACTTGGTTATCAGCCCCGTTGTCGCCTGTGTGCCATTGTCTGTGATACCATGGATGAGTCTCTCTCTGGTCATCTCCAACGGGTCATCGGGTATCACGGGCACCTGCCATGGGTGGTGCAGGTCCACACATTGCGGCGACTTTGAAGGTCTCAAGAGACACTTCTTTAAACCAGTAACAGCAGCTGAACCAGCAGTCCGTGGTTACCACCGATATGCGGTAGCCCTGACGTGTGACGGTTAGTCGATGCTCGTGGCTTGAAACGATGCCCGCTGATCTCCCAGGTTCCTCACCAACCCCTGGCAAGACGCCATTGCCTGGACGGCGGTGCTGAATAGACAAGTAGGAATCTAAGCCTCCAGATTTTACTCCACAGTCTTTTCTGATCTTGGGTTGCTTTGGGGGCCGTGGCGGGCCAATCGAGGTTCGTGTGGTTGACGAACAAAAAAGCGGTGTTGGGCGGCAGAACTGGCCTGCCATGGAGAATGCCATTCACGAAGCGATGGGGAGGGCTGCCAAGGAACTCCAATCCAAGCCGGAATCCCGGTCTTTCTTTATCGTTAATTGTCTCCAGCAGAGCATCGCGCAGCCCTGTTTTGCTCGCATATTTTGCAGACCCTACCGTCCTCTGCGGGGCTGTTCTTAAGCTTCGACTCCGATTTCTTGCGTGTCCCTTGCTTAAGACCGATGCGCCGAATTGCCCGCCTCCCCCAGTTCGCTCTCGGCGTCGTGAGTAAGGGACAAGGGTTGTTTGGCCGCTGCGGCGCATCACGGAAGCATTCGAGATGGCATTCCTGAGCTTATCGCGCGAATAACGGACCAAGGCAGGGACACATGTGTCGTCGTTGCCTCGTAAGTCGTCCCCTTTTTAGGTTCTGATGGTCTTCTTGCCCGTCGTCGTCGTCTGACCGATTTACTGACTGGCAATGGATCATGATATATATGCAGGCCGACTGGTATCTCGCTTGCACATCGGTTTGCGATGGCGCTCCTTAACCCGACCTTCATATTCGGAATTCTCGTCCTTCTCTACCTCTCCTCATTCGTTCTCTTCGCCGTCCTCCGTATTCTCACCGGTATATCCATCCAGCGCATTGGTTATTTCTCCCTCCGAAGACTCGCCTACACCCCGCGCGATGGCGTTCGAATCGAGATCCGCGGCCTGGGCCTCAACGTCCACAGGCCTACGTTTGCACAACCGACCTGGCTCAGTATCGTTCTGAGCGAGCTGGCCGTCACCTTAGACATCCGCGAGTATGAGGGAGGCAAGGGAAATGCCACGGCGGCCGGGGACGATGGTGCTGTCGAGGGAGATGGCGTAGACACGGACAAGACTCCTGCGGCCAAGCCACCACAGACGCCGACAAGTCGGCGCGACAATGGATCCAACGGGCGCAGTGAGACGTGGAAACACCTGACAAAGATCAAGGAGCGGGTCAAGCGCCTCCATCGCAGGCTCAACTGGCTTCGCATGGTGGACGTGGTGGCGACCAACTCGACGGTCAGCATCGTCGACGTTGGGAGCCTGCAGGTTGGCAGTTTCACCGTTGCCGTCGATACCCGGCGCAAGATGGTCGACCGTGCGCGCTTCTTTCTCCAGGGTAGGACAGAGCGCAAGGGGCAGCAAAAACAGGCCGAATGGATCATGACGCTCCGTAGCGTGCTCTTTACGGCCGACGGCAGAGAATCCCTCGAAGTGCTGGACAGCGCTAGTCTCAACGTCCATGGCTACCTCTACGACGCGCTCGACGGCCTCCGGGACGCCGCCGTGGCTCTCAAGCTCGGCCGGGTCCATATCCCCTATGACGACGTCCGGCACAGCACGACCCGGTACAACAAGATCAGGATGTTGACCGACAAGGACTTTGCCCAGTCCGAGCCCGTCGAGGTCTTCGTAGACAGGGTTATCCAGGAGCTCGATGTACCAGGGAGTACCAACCATGAGCTGATGCAGACGGTTTCCGACTCGAAAGAGCTGGCCAGCTCTATCCTCAGGGGCGTCAAGGAGGTGCAGTTTGCCGTTAGTTTCATTGGTCTAACCAAGAAAGTCGAGGCTGTCAAGGCCGGCGGTCAGCCTATTCTACTGAACGCATCTATGAAGGAAGTTGGAATCGACCTTCATCGGCTGGATCCAAAGTCTCCGGCACATAGGATGTACTTCCCCTCCAAGGACATAGCGCACGAAGCTCTGGCCGCGGCTTTGTCCATCTCGGTCGGTCTCGATGACGGCCATGGGAAACCTGACAGGATCATGTACATCCCTATGGCCACCACGACGGTTCGGACCACGTTGCCATCAAAGACAGTAGAGCTGGCGGAGGAGGGAACGGCCGAGGAGAGGAATGCCAACATACTCTTCGCGAATTCTGTCGTGACCTCCCCCTCGGTCGACCTGGATCCTCGCCATCTGCCGCTCCTCATCGCCATATTACAGCGGAAACCGAAGCCCCCAAAAGCGCAACCGCAACACCGCCACATGCTCATCTCGCGCCTCCTACCTAAAGCAAACATCAAGTTCTCAATGCACGAGCCTGTGCTGAGGATAGCGCTGCCTCCTGTCCAGAAGCCCGCCGACCCTGATGAATTCGACCTAATCATATCTAATATTTCCTCTGTTTCTCTGGACCTCGAGTCCTTTCATTCTACCGTCGAGGATCTTCACTATTCCCTGGCCTCAACGATGCGAGTCCAGTCGCACAACCTGTACTATCAAACATCCGCCGGTACCCGGTTCGATCTTTTGGAGACGGAAACTTTCGATCTCAAGGTGCAACTTAACGCTACGCCTGATATCCACGTTGTCGCCACCGGGAACCTCCAAACCTTTTCCGTAAAGATGGTGCGCGAGGAAATTGCCGATGGCTTGCGACAAATCGTTCGCCAGCTGAGGCTTAACGTTGAGCCGGACAAGCGAGCCGTGTCTAAGACCTCAAGGGAAACCAATTTCCTGCGAGCGATGCCTCCCTGGCTACTGCATTTCCAACTGCAGTTCTCCGACTTTAGTCTCGAAGTCGCAGGGGTGGATAAGGACATATCCGAGGACTCCCGGGGCGTGGTGGTCCAGCTTGATTCATGGTCGGCAGAGTACCGAGCACAGCGACTGGATGGTCTCCAACGACGGTCGTCCAGACGAAGGGCAAGCAGTCGCAGCATGGTCAATCCGGATACCGAGCTCCTAAAGGCGGTGCCAATGTCGCCGAGGAAGAAGTATCACCACGAGGGCGACGGCCGTCGTGTGACCATTCACATGAGGGGTCTCGAAGCCTTCATGTTAGAAAGCGCAGAGAAATGGGAAGTCGAGCCCTTCCTAAACGTCCCGAAGCTCGAGATGGCGTTCTCGACCCTGAGCGACAACCAAGGCCCCGTCTTCCATATTCATTCACATATCCGGACGCTCTTGATCCAATACTCTCTTTACCGGCATTATGCAGTGGGTGTCGCTGTATCCGTCCTTCGGAAGGCGTTCCTGAGAACGAGCAAGGAGGCCACAGTGACACCCATGGAACCAAGCACGCCCACGACGCCGTCCTTCCAGAGGAGGGTGGTCGGTCATCTCTCACCGCCGTCTGGTAGAGGCGCCCCGGACTTTCCACTGGACAGCCTCGACTCCGCGAGAGTGGTCAAAGAACTTGTCTCGGTCGATATCAGGGCAACGCTTATCCAGATCAAAGCGGAGATGCCTTCGGATCCACCTCTGATGCTCCAGGTCTATGGTATGGAGGCTGGCCGTCAGCGCTGGTCACCCCCATACTTGCAATCGAAGCTCATTAGGTTGTATGCCGAAGCCCCCCGAATGCATCGTGTCTGGGCTCGAATTGTCAGCATCAACAATGGCCGACTTGATTATCGTGAGTCGCGGCGGAAGAATCCCGCTGGGGTATTCCAGGACGACCGGATGTTTGATTTTGTTTCTGACACCATCCGGGTCGCCGTTCCTCATGAGATGGTCATCTACAAGATCTCGGACAACTTTGTCAATACCTTCAAGGCTGTGCAGCAACTGCATCACCGGTTCAAAACGGGCACAAACGAGTACATCCTCGAAAGGGGGCCGGAAGGTCCAAAGAACGTGCCCAAAGTGTCGCTCAGAACGCGGACCCTGCTCTTTGAGCTGGAAGACGGCGCATTCGAGTGGAAACTGGGCGTTATCTATCGGGCTGGCAAAGTTGAACTGATGCAACGGCAAGCCCGAGAAGAGGCATTCCGACTCAAAGTGAAGAAAATACATGAGGAAGAGTCTCGAAAGGATTCAAAGAAGCTCCGGACGCGTTCCGCCGCCCCTCATGGCCAATCACATGCACCGGGGTCCTCTCATCTCAGGAGTCGAAGCGCCGATGGTCAGAAACGGGCCGTCAGCGAAGGACATGTTCGCGGCCGGAAGCCCCGATATGATCCGGAAGGCGGCGCCCGCGGGCTCAGTTCGACCGCACGTGTGTCTATTGCGGAGGCTCGGTATAATCTCAGCGTCCATAATTCGCAGAGCTGGAAGCAACGTATCGACCGGCACTACGCGATGGCCAAGAACGACATGAAAGACTCGCGCGCTGTCTTCTGGGGCCAAGACGAGATCCCCGATGACCTGGACGACAGCGAGAGGATCCTGGAGGTGCCGCACCGGCCTGCATTGATGTCGACGCTGATCAACGACCTCCATTTCGTGATCGACAAGCCGTCGTTCCCTCTCAAGAACCTGCCCGATTTCCTCTTCAAGGTCGGAAAAGGCATACCCAAACACATGGAGTATTCCCTGCTTGTTCCGATGAACGTCCAGATCAGCATGGGCGAAGCCCGGATGTCCCTCCGAGATTATCCACTGCCGCTATTACATGTACCGCCCACGAGATCCGGCCAGTCCGTCCGGGTGCCCGCTCTGTCGATGAAGACGGATTTTGTCATCGCTGAGGAGTATCGCGGTCATGAGTCTACCCGCAAGATCAAAGTTCAGATCGTGCCCCCGCGCAACCTGGACCCCATCGTCTCAAACGAGGGCAGCTTCGCCATCGATGTACGGAGGACAGTTGGGCCGGTCAAGTCGTATTCAGATATGTCTATCGACATATCGACCGCTAACCCCACGCGGATCACCTGGGGCCCGTCCTACCAGCCTGCCATCCAGGACATGATGATGGCGATAGAATCGTTCACCAAGCCACAGCTTGATCCATCAGACAAGGTAGGGTTCTGGGACAAGATCCGCCTCAACTTCCACTCGAGAGTCCGCGTGGCGTGGCGCGGCGATGGCGACGTCCACCTTGCGCTCAAGGGCACAAGAGATCCGTACCAAGTCACGGGCAATGGCGCTGGGTTTCTCATGTGCTGGCGTAACGACGTCAGATGGAATATCCACACAGATGATGACCCGAAACGGTTTATGACCGTCGACAGCGGCGAATACGTCCTGGCCATCCCAGACTACAGTCACCAAGTCCGCGAGAGACGTCGCCGTCTTGGCGACGACGACAGTATTGCCAGTGATGCCAGCCACAAGAACGGAGCTTCATTCAAGAAGGTTGTCATGAAGCTCTCTGGCCGGGTGCAATGGCTTGCCGGGCTTGTCTTCGAGCGAGCCATCGAACAAGGAAACCGAACCTTCGAGTTCAAGCCGCACTACGAGGTCGTGCTCAAGTCTCCCCATTACGCCAAGCCTCAAGATGGTGTGTCCTACGATGCCTTCCGTGGGTTCCGTAGTCAGCACATACATCTTTCGCTGGCCGTCCAGGCACCGGTTGACCGAGAGTGGTCTGCCTCTAATGCCGATCCGTCACGGAGTTACAATGCCGTCCATGTTACCCCCCGATTCTTCACTCACTTTTTCGCCTGGTGGTCGCTCTTCAGCGGGCCGCTCTCGCTGCCTATCCGGCAAGGTTCTCTCTGGCCGGGCCGAGAGAAGAACAGCAAGAAGTTCGGCAGGCATCTTGCCACTATCAAGTACAACCTATTGCTGGCGCCCTTGTTTCTCAGCCACATCTACAAGCATAAAGATGTCGAAGACTCCTCTGAGAATGCAGTCTCGGCAACCGGGATCAAGGTTCGATTTGACAGCTGGATGCTCGATCTTCACCAACGACGGGAGGAATTCAACACGAGAGATCGCGGCCGTAAAACGCAATCCCGGACCACCGGCATGAAAATCCACGCGGGCCAGCTGGACTTGGTCTCAGCTGATATCCGTGCCGTCTCGGCCAGCATCCGCGGCACATCTGCAGAGTCCCTAGCTAAACACCACTCATTGTCGACATTTGTGACGGAACACGATGATGATGCCGCTGACCTGTCTCGGTTCACGATTCCGGACAACGATCTGACGTGGATCGACATGGACGACTTTGTAGAGCTCGATTGGATCCTACCAACGGAGCCGAATCCGGATACCAAGATCCTGCCGCTGGCTTACGCCCCACGCATCACGTACTTTCGTCAAACGGATATTAGTGGCGTAATCGACGGCGACCCTGGTAGGAGCAGTCCTTTTGGGCAGGAGCCGACGCATTTGTGCTTTATGAGCCAGGACGATGATCCGGGGAGGGTGCAAAGCCAGCTCATCCGCAGACGGCTGGAGCAACTTGACCAGCAGATCGAGACGCATAATCGGAATCTGGGGGAGATGGAGCTGCGCCTGATTCGAGACAATCAGAATGACGCGGATCTTAGGGCTGAGTTCGACGTCCTCAACAGGCATACCATCGTTCTGGCGGCCAAGAAGACCTTCCTCGAAGGGATGCTCAGAGAGATGTCCCAAAAGACTCCCTCGGAGAGCGACAACGAGGGTTCGCCGGAGCTCACAGGCTCTGAGTCAAGCACGGAGTCTGCGGCGGGAGCGGATGGAAGCACAACAGCCCAGGTCCAAGGTGAATTTGCAAGCGACTTCAAAAACAGATTCGTCGTCCACAACATGCAGCTAAAGTGGAACAACACGCTGCGGAACATCATACTTCGGTACATCCACCAGGTGAGCCAGCGGCGCGGGTTCATATACTACCTATCCCGCCCAGCCGTCAAGTTTATCTTGGACATTGTCGACGAACAAAACAAATCCAAGGCGGCCAAAGGGAACAACAGTGCTGCACCCCCAACCGGCACCACCAAGAATTCGGACACAAACGGGAAGGACCGTGATGCGCAGAAAGACCTAGAAGATAGGATCCGGAAGATTCTGCAAGAGGGCAGGAAATTCTCGTACTCGACGACCTCGGGAGAGCTCAACGGACAGTCGAATCCTTCGATGGCGGACCTCACGAGTGGTATCGCCGACGAGTTTGCCCCACAGAACAGCTACCACGTCCGGCTCATTGCTCCTCAGATCCAGCTACAGAGCGATAAGAACAAGAAACACGTGGTTCTCATCACGTCCAAGGGCATGGAGCTCAAGGTTGTGGAAGTGATGGACAAGAGCAGAATATCTGATAACGTCAGCGGCCTGGTGCAACGCCGATTCCTCGTCAACATGGATAGTACGCAGTTCTTTGTCACGCACCAGAAGTGGTTCTCAACACAGCTGGTCTCCATGTACTCTGGAAACTCATACGGCACGCCGGCGGGTTCCTCGTGGCCTCCATGGGTTCCCATGGAGGTTATGTTCGATTTCCAGGCGGATCCGTTCGGGTTCAAACGCGTCGTTCAAAAGACGTCGGCGATGCTGCGTTTTGATAAGTACAACACACTTCGCCTGAAATACAACGACGAAGTCAACACGAACGAAGGGAGCAGCTTGGCATTGCACGAGAACACGGAGAGCAGGATGGACAACCTCTGGGTGGAATTTCCCCAGGCGCACGCGCTATGCAACTCGTCACAGTATTACGCTATTTACGTCATAGTGGTTGACTTGTTGATGTACAGCGAGCCGTTGGAGAAGACGCGCAACGAGAGGCTCGAGAAGATCATGCTCGCCTCGGACTTCAGCGACTTGCGCGGCGCCCCAGAGATGGTGACCCGACTGCAGGAGCGGGTCCGCCAGCTCGAGGACATCAAGACGCATTTCCAGACACACTCGAGACTACTAGACAAGAAGGGCTGGCAAGACCGACTGGTGCTGGAACGAGATCTGGCTGCCTGTGAAGACGATCTCTTCTTCATGATGAAGGCGATCACGACGTCCCAGAGGAAGTTTGACAGCTCCGCCAGCAGCGCTCTCCTAAAATGGAGCATTTCGGCCAAAGAGATTGTCTGGCACCTCATCCGAGACACCAACGAGCCGCTGGTTGAACTGCAGCTGAAAGATGTGGAATACGACCGAACCGACAACGCAGACGGATCGCATATCAATCTCATACAGGTCGGCCGCATTATTGGCCTTAACCTGCTCCCGGATGCCATCTACCCGTCCATGGTGTCGCCGTACGTCGAGGCGGACGGCAGCAGCTTCGACGGCTCCAAGCCAATGATTCGAGTGTACTGGAACATGCTCGAAGCCATCGCCGGCATTCCGGTCATGGACCACTTCGAGGTGCACTTGTTTCCACTCAAGATCCAACTCGAGCGTGAACTTGGGAAGAAGTTGTTTGAGTACATCTTCCCCGGGATCGAGAGCGGTAAGACGGCGACGGGAAAGAATGACTCGCCGTTCATCATCAAACAGTCGATTCCGGACGGGGACGAGGATGAGGGCGACGATGAGTCGTTAAGTGGATCGATAGGTCGCTTGGGGACGGCCGATACGGAAAAAGAGTCGATCTTTTCGACTCGGGCCGGGTCGCTCGAGCTGCGTCTTCGGCCCACGCTGACTTCGGCGCCGGATGCAAGCCCCGGCAAGCAGAAGGCGGTCAGCATCCACTCCGGAGAGGGAAGCTCGTTCCGACTCTTCCGTTCTGGCGGGACCGGGAAGTTCCCCACCAAGAAGTCGTCGTACGATTCGCTTCGAAGCGGGACGCCGCGTCAGGGGGTGGCCAGGTCATCGACAGGTCTGTCGTCCAAGGGCGTGCTGTTGGGCGATGGAGAGTCTAGGCGCGGATCCCGGTTTGGTCTGCGGCACAAATCGAACCCGGAGGAAGAGAAGAGTAAGAAATCGGATGACCTCACCAAGATGATTGACCGGGCGTCCAACTACATGACGTTTGCCTATATCAAGCTGCCATCGGTGGTGTTGTGCCTCAGCTACAAGGGCAAGGGTGACCGGAACCTCGAGGATGTGCACGATTTTGTGTTCAGGCTGCCGACGATCGAGTACCGCAACAAGACGTGGTCCAACCTTGATCTCGCCCTCGCGCTCAAGGGACGGGTCATCAAGGCTCTCATCAGCCACACAGGAGCGATTATTGGCAACAAGTTTTCCAGGCACCGACCCAGTACCGCACAGCAGTCAAAGCTGCGCGAGCTGGCCACTAGCTCGGTGCTCCTAGCCACGCCACAGCTATCAGACTCGCATGAGAACAGCGGCGACGACTCCTCTTCGATCTATGGCACATCGCCGGTCGATTTCTCGCGCTCGCCCCCAAGGTCGGTCCGCCGGTCGCAGACGTCGATTCCAGGCCCGTCTACCAGCCGGAGCTCGAGCATCGCGTCGTCTAGGTCACACCGATCCAATCACATCACCGTCAACACGCAGCCTACGGGGGCAGTGCCGGCATTTCTTACCATGACACCACCTACGCCACACGAACGGACGCCGACCGGGTCAACAGAAGGCGGTAACCATCGGTCCGGATTTGGGTTGCTTCGACCAACATCTAGTGGAGGATCGAGACTATTCGGCGGCAGCGGTCATGGCGGCGGTCAGCTGTCACGGCCAAGCAGTAGCCATGGAGATGAGGGTGTGGGACTAGAGCGGAGGAGAACAACGACAGGCCTGGGGCACGGTAGCGGCGGCGGATTCTTCAAGGACAAGATCAGCGCCCTAACGAACAGACTGAAGGATCATCGCGAGAACACGATCGTGGCTCCTCCGGGTGAAAATGGGGATGAGGGAGATGAGATGGAGAAGAACGGGCTGGCCAGGAGGTCAAGCAGAGGGCCGAGGATGAGATCGGGGTGAATAGGAGGGGGGCGTAATGGGGAAGTTTTTATATACCATACAGACTTTACTACTTACCATCATTTTTCTTCTTGTCAATAATTTTCTTGTGTTAGAGGGGAGGGCAGCGACAGCAAAAGAAGGGCGGCAATTCTCTCATGGGGTGCATGGTTCAGCGAGAGCGGGGTGTTGGAGGGTTGACATTCAATCGCTGCGAGCATATAGCATCTAAGATATACATGTTAACATGTCGTCTACGTACGGAGTTCCCTTACTCTTGGGAAACAAACAATTGGGAAGGTACCTCGGTACTTGATTCAAGGAGATGTGCGTCAGAACAGGAGGGGAGTTCTTATCTTATCGCAGCTTCCCCCAAGTGCTGCTGTGCTTAACTCTACCCCTCCATTGCTTCTCCAAAGGCAACCGCCGAGCCAGGAACAACATATTCTCGACAACAGAGCAGAATATTCGCTGAGGGAAGGAGGGTATTCTATCCACAATGGGTATTCACACATTTCTTCTTATTCATTTTTCTGTAACAGAATAAATAGCTGACTCCGGTGACAGAGCTCCCCGCGACAGACCGACTGGCGGACCCGCAGCGCGACGCCCTCTACAACTACGATGCCGAAGCACAGCGCACCATCAACTCGCAGAAGCCGTGGAACAAGAACGTGCAATACTTCAAGTCGGTACGCGTGTCGGCAGTGGCGCTGATCAAGATGGTGATGCACGCGCGCTCGGGCGGCTCGATTGAGGTTATGGGTCTGATGCAGGGCTACGTCGACGGCACCGCCATCGTCGTCACTGACGCCTTCCGCCTGCCCGTCGAGGGCACCGAGACGCGCGTCAACGCCCAGGACGACGCCAACGAGTACCTGGTCGAGTACCTGCGCCTGTGCCGCGAGGACGGCGATGGCGGCCGCCAGGAGAACGTGGTCGGCTGGTACCACAGCCACCCGGGCTACGGCTGTTGGCTGAGCGGCATCGATGTCAACACGCAGAGCATGCAGCAGAGCTTCAATGATCCGTTTGTCGCTGTCGTCATCGACCCCGACCGCACCGTCAGCGCCAACAAGGTCGAGATCGGCGCGTTCCGGACGTACCCCGAGTCGTACAAGCCTGCTGGGGATGCCAGCGGAGGAGGAGGGGGAGGAGACGGGAACGTGCCGCTCTATAAAGCGGAGGACTTTGGCGCGCACGCGAATCGGTATTATTCGCTTGAGGTTGAACACTTCCGCTCCTCGCTCGACAGCCGCCTGCTCGAGCTGCTGTGGAACAAGTACTGGGTGCAGACGCTGGCACAGAACCCGCTGCTGACCAACCGCGACTTTGCGTCTGCCCAGATGCTCGATCTTGGTACGCGCGTGCAGGACACGGCCAACCAGATGCGGCAGTCGGGCAGGTCAGGCGGCGGCACTGCCGCGACCGGGCCGGCGGCACATGTGCTTGGCTCCGGCGGGGGTCCCGGAACGCCGGCGTCGCGAGCCATCGACAGGAGCATGGACAAGTTGGTGCGGGATCTCAACCAGGTTGCGGCGAAGGAGAAGGCGGGTCTTGCCGCGGCGGCTGTGAAGGCGAGGATATTCTTGGGCGAGGATATCGAGCCGTCGGCATGAGGGAGCATTTTTGTGGTTCAAGAAGGGGAACACTGTATGGCGTTTTGGTTTTGAGTTTTTACTCTCATTGCTTCGGGTTTGTCGATATGAACGGTGGATGCATGGAGTTAGCCAGGACGAGCAAGGTTTTACATTTACCTTCAAAAGAGAAAAGGCAGCACAGGTCTAGATGGGATACATAACCCGCTTTTAGAAGACCATGGGAAATAAAACAGAATTAAAATACAAGGTGAATACTTTGAGGTGGTAATGACTCTCGGTATAATCGGTCCTGGAGTTTTGACACCCATTTTCACATCCAAATTACTACTACACGGTCGTCACACTCCAGGACGAAGGCGAGATTCACAAAACAAAGAGGAGGTCTCGACGTGCTGTTGAAATCCTTCTTATTCTACTGTGGTATCTGTGGAATACAAGAACTGGCACTAGAAAGGGGGGGAAAACACCAAACACCATACCAAGAAAACAAAACTTGCTCTCGCACACACACACACAAAACACCAAAACATACCTTTACCTCCTTGCCTTATTATTATTTGTCTTAAACCGTAAGAAGCCGAAGGTTTCCACCCCTTAAGGGGGTAGGCGGTCCCTCTTCTCCCTCCCCTTATTGGATCCGTACCTCGCGAGTGACGGGTTACCGGATCGAGCGAGCATTGAAATACCGGTATTGCCAACGTCATCTTTCTCCGATATCGGTGTCTCCTCTGTACAGTAGTATGTAGTACTATGTCAAAGATAAGATGCCGTCTGGTGTAGTATTCCGTATTCCGTGTGTACGTACACTCTGTAACTCTTATAGTTGCGTCGCGGCTGTCTATTAATATTATGGAGACTCCAAACTCATGTACCCCAGACTAGGTCTAGATGGTATCTCACACCCTTACGCCCTCACACCCTCACCCTCCCCTCTGTCCGGAGATGATCTTTCATCGAAAATCCGGGGTAAAAACCACGTTTTCTCTAGATAGAGAGAGCTGTCTTGTCTGATGGGGCACGAAATCCCCTCCCCTCCTCCCTCCCTCCATCTTTCCATTAAAATCCGGGGTAAACCTCACGTTTCTCTAGAGAGCTAGCTGTCCATCTTGTCTGTCTGATGTGGCACCAAGATAATGAAACGCATTGGGAAATACATTATAGAGAAGTGTCCCTCTCCATACATGGTAATATTAATACAGAGAAGCCAGCCGCTCTCGTGCCCAGTTGCCCGGTGCAGCTTAGATAATTATTGCGTTCCGTCTTCTCTCAATAAAACTTGCTCACACCTCTCATCTCAGAGTAGGCAATTGATGAAGATACACGTACACACACATAAACACATAGTATCCCCCCGATCACCACAGAAACAAAGATAATGCTAAAAAGGATTAAAGAGGCTGACGCGTCTCAGCCGCCGCCAGACCGCTTCTTTTTCTCCTCCTTCCTGACTACGTAGACTGAGACCACAACGGTGCTCTTGTCCTGAACCCGCAAATCCGAACCCGTCCCGTCTTCCCGTCTCGCAACGCAATGAACAGCCCGAACCCCCGAAATCTCCCGAAACACACCTCTCCTATCACTATCCCATATCAAACACCATGACTCACCGACATTTTCATCACCAAAAAATCTTGTCCCTATCTATCGCTCTCTCTCCTCGTCTCTCTAATCCATCTACCGTGGTTCCATTCCGCTTCTTATCCTGCTTTCTATCCGTCCTTCCCGTCTTTCCGTCTGTCTATCTATCCACCGTCTGTGCCCTGCTGTTGTACGTCCTCACAGTCGCAACCTGTATAGATGCGCTCGAATCAGAAATTGGATATCCAAAGCATCGCGATTCCAAAAAGAGGTACTCAAGAAACCAGTTTGGAAATAACAGCTTCGAGAAAACGACGAAACCAAATCCCGTCATAACGTCGCGCCTACCAAATGTCTCCGTAGCGCGCCCATGTCTCTCCATGCTTCTAACTCTATACTGTTCCCATCATCCAAAGCGGCTTGAAGCCAGGGTCATGAATCCAAAATATCAAAGCAACCAGATAGCCTCCCAGTATATCGATGCAATCCAAATCCCTTTCGTGAACCGCGCAGGATCTGTTTTGTTGTTTTTCTAACACCTTTTGCTTTTGCACGCCAACCCATATTAAAACGATAACGAAATTACTGAAGCTTCGCCATCCTTCTCGACATGCTGCAGATAATTAGCACTGAACTCAAAATTCACGAGAAATAAACCTACAAGTCATAAAACGCAAATTGGCTAGGAGAGCTGCCGAATTCGTAGACGAAACGACTCGCCAGGTAGCTTCCAAAGATAGCACGGAGGTACGAGTCGGGTACCCGTTGGATGATAGTATCGAGCCCAATCTTCTCAATCAAGAGGTTCGGGAGTGCATCAGCGAGAACCGACCTACGGATCCGCTCATTCTCCCACAGCTCCGAGTGCTGTAGATCCTCATCCAGAGAAGTAATGGCCAACGACAGCTTGTCTGACAGCACAGACCGGGGGACACCGGTCTGCTCGTGCTCGCGCCAGATGGCCTCGAACTCGAGACGGGCATTCTCGCAGATCTTGTTTTGGACCTCCTTGACGTAGGCCTTGTAGAATTCGGGAGCATTACCAGCTGCATCAACGCACATGTGCTTCGCGAAGCTCTCATCGTCGAAGCTGAGCGACGCTAGAACCTCAAGCGACGAACTCGTCACGCCGCCCTTGTTAGCGCTGGCATCCTTGTAGACAATGCAGCCGGCCTCCTCGAGACGGAGCTTGGCATCCTGAGTGATGAACAGGTTGGCTCCCTCCACGATGTAGGGGATCGCGGCTTTGCCATTCTTGATCAGCTTGTTCACCGACATGAGATCAATCGACTCGGGGCGACCGCCGCAGGGCACGAACATGTCGGTAAGCCCGGTGTCGCGAAGGTGGTATGTGTTACGGAACTGAGTCCCGTTGTTCACCACCTCTCCGGTCGGCAGCTTGATGTTGGTCTCGTCGCAGAGGACCCGGTATCCGTCCTTGGAGAGCTTGGACATATCGAAATGCGAAATCATGACACGCTTCTTGGCGAGCCTCTGCAGTTCCTCTTTGTCGATGCCGTTAGGGTCGACAAGGACACCAGAGCCGTCAACAATGGCCGTGTACTTCTCATTGCTGAGGAGGATCTCGTTGCTTCCCAGGTCGCCGTCGGGGCCACCGGTCTGCATCTTCCGGACCTTGGAAGGATCCAGGTCGAGCTTGCGGTAGATGCCCTTGACATACTCCCGAACCGAGAGGGTAGTCATGCCGTAGTGATCATGCGGGATGCCGCCGAGCTTGGGCGACTTTCCGGTGAAGAACGACTTCCAGAACGGCGCACCGCGCGAGCGTGCATGCTCCGTCGCCCAGTCGACAAGATCGGCTGTGTTCTCATCAGGACCCATGAACAAGATCTCCTCCTTGCCGTAGAGATCAACGATGGGGTTCTTGATGCCAGGTGTCTCCGCCTTGAGAAGGAGGTCAAGGATACTGTCGATGTACTTCTCAAAGGCCTCGCGCGCCTTGTCTTGCTGCTTGGGGTCAAGGAGAATGACACCCTTGGAGCCACCCTCAGGAATATCCTTGTTCTTCCGCTGCTGGGTGCTGGCAAGACCGTAGTTCTCATCAAACAGGTTGCGTGCGTTGATCGAGTACGCCTCCTTGCTGCGGGACTTGACGATGCGGATGCCGCCACGGGCAATATCCTTGAAGCGGAGATGGAAGCCCCGGGACTCGGACGAAATGACGAGGAACATGCCATAGAGGCGCTTGGGATACTCGATCTCGGGCAGGAAGCCGGGGTCCAGACGGAAGCTCAGGGCAACCTTGGTAGGCGTGAAGTAGTTTGTCTTGAGAACGGCGTTGTTGAACACACGGAAGGCAGTCATGACCATCTCCTCGTGCTCGTTGGAGACGTCCTTGGTGATCTTCTCTTTCAGCCGGGCATCCGAAAGGACCTCATTGGCGGGAGTGGGAGCGATGAAATGGCGGTCGAACTCGGCGCCGACCTTGAGATGGACGCTGGCGAAGGATGCGTAAAGCGCACGAACCAGGCCAGGATAGGAGCTGATGATCTCCAAAATGTAGTCGGGAGTGAACGTCTCCGTCCTCAGCCGTTTCTTCATCTTGGACAAGATCTCGGCGTGTGTGTTGTTCTTGGGGTCAAGCGCCGCAACGAGGGAGGCGTACTCCGAACCGAGTCGGTTCAGGAAGTGCTGGACAAAGACCCACACGCAGTGCGCGTAGGTGGTCTCCTGGAGGCTGAGCTCGCCGGAAGCAAAGAGGTTATGGAACTTGGTTTGCGGGATGCAGTAGAGAAGCGAGATCTCCTTGGTGATCTGGTGGATCGACTGCTCGATGGGGGGATACTTGGAGTCGAGATTGGCGGCGGGGCGGAGGTAGATGGACATGACGGTGATGCCGTTGGAGAACTGCTCGACGTATTTCCTCGAGCTGGTGACGCCGTAGTAGTGATAGAGGTCGCTAAGAGCGCTAAAGATGCCTCTGGCCGTCCTAGACCGGAACGCAACGACAAGCCTCTTTTCCCGCGAGCCCTCGATGTCGAAGACCTCAATGACCGGGCCATTCCTACTGACCGCGATCTCAATGATCTCCCGGTAGATCTGCTTGGTGTTCTTGGTCGCCTTGGCCAAGAACATCCGGTCGCTGATCACCTCCATCCGCGTCTCTTTGGGATCGGCATTGGGCTCCACGAATTGGCACTGGTAGACGAAGTAGCACCGCAGAGCTGCCTTGGAGTTGGGCTTCTGTCCGAGGACGCCGGGGGACCGGAACGTCTCGACGCGGAAGCGCTTGCTTGTGTCGTTGCCGTCGAGGTACTTGGCCTCAAGGCGCTGCTCGTACCGCGGACCGCCGACGCCCGTCTTGCCAGGCTCGCTTGTGTCGATGTAGATGGCGTGGTCCGAGGCCTCCATGTCTAACCTGATCTCCTCCCGCTTATCCTCGCGGGAGAAGGCCGCAACCTTGGCGGCATAGAGGGATGTGATGTGGTTGGCAATAGCCTCTGTCGTCTCGAGCTGGAAGTAAACATCGTCGATGCCGAGCTCGTTGTAGAACCAGACGATCTGTGCGTCGACGAGCTCCTCTGGGATCCACCCGCACTTGGTGATGTACTCCCTGACTGGGGCAGCGTTAGTACGTGGTTGCTGACGAGATCGACTTCACTGACCTTGCTTCATCTGCTCTGTCTTGCCAGTGAACTCCGGAGAGACATATCCCACGGTTGCTGACCGCAATACCCTGTGGCCGTTGCCGTTGAGTCTGGCCATCAGCGGGTAGCTGACGTGGGTGGGCTGGGGCGAGGGATGGCGCACAGGCTCGTCGGCACGGAGCTTGTCGACTAGCTTGTTGGCCAAGCTCGGGGCGGGGAGTGTGTCCGTCATTGTGTCGCCTGAGGACTCAAACGGGTCCACGTACTGAGGGAAGCTATCCATAACCAAGTCAGTCCTGATGGTCAAGCCAGACATCTTGCGCTTGCAGTCCCGAGGGCTGCTAGGCACAACGGCCGGGGCCTGGACGAGGATAACCTCCGTCATGGTGAAAGGGAGTTTGTGAGGGGCAAGTGTGTAGATGGTCTCATGAGAACGAACAGGGAGGGGGGCAAGGTGGTAGTTGCAAAGGGGACAGCTTTCCCCGGGGCGCTCGACCCGGTTTTGTAGAGTGCCGCCATGACTGCAAGACGATATGCCTGCTATCTGCGGTTTTGACGTGAAGGCCGAGCAAGGTCAACCCGCCATCAGCGCCGTGACAGCCAAGTTCAGACCGCCCCCTTTGCGCGTATCAACAAGCCGCTTTCCGGCATCGGATGATTTAGGAAGGGCCATAAGTTGCTGGTACCGGCCAGGAATGAGCCTCACTCGAGCCGAAAGTGCCAATTGGACGGCGGCAAAGCAGTTTGCTGCTCGTTTCCGGGAGGGTAGCCTCCGGCATGCGAGTTGTTGCTCACCGCTCTGCACCGTCTCAACACGCTCGTGCTCGTCTGATAAGGGATACCCCCTATTCTCCACGACCAACAAACCACAACGGCCCAAA
Source organism: Echria macrotheca (assembly GCA_030411725.1). Classification (NCBI taxonomy): domain Eukaryota; kingdom Fungi; phylum Ascomycota; class Sordariomycetes; order Sordariales; family Schizotheciaceae; genus Echria; species Echria macrotheca. Next base: position 202,396 of record MU839841.1, on the reverse strand, counting down.
CAAAAAAATGACTGGACATCCACGTACCTTGGCTGTAATGAGGCTGCTGACCAACCTGGATATCTGGCAGTCCTCGATTGAGCGCCTGGCGATGTTGGTCAGACGTTCAGCGGTAGGCACCAGCTCAGCGGGCGAGTTTCGTATCAGTGGGCCGAACCAGCGCGCCTGTTGTTTGCGGCCTGTTGATCTGGGGCGTAAGCTGCTCTGCGGGGCTGACGGAGCACCAGATGGAGCCCAAAAGCACAAGAATGCGACGCGATAAGAACTGTCTTGGACGAAGACAGGACAAAGGACAGCGACGAGCCCGTCTGAAACAGCGGCTCTAGGGTTGCGCTGCTGTTCAGAGCTTACGCGAGAATTCCTGATACCAGTCAGTCACCGAAGCCGGTTGGACGCGGCAAATGCAAATGCAGGCTTGTAGCAGCCGCAAATGTGCCAAAAGCTTGTGGGCGCCATGTTGAAGCCAATCTGCTTCCTGTGTCTAGTAACTTGCTCGTGGCGGCTAGAGCGCGGCGATGCAGGATCATCGGGGGCTGGATGGATGGGAGGACAGGGGAATTTGGAGGTGCCAGGAAGAAGGGAGGTATGGAACAAGGCGAGGTTGCCGGACCCGACGTCACTGAAGGCCGGCTGAGCACAGCACCAAGTGGGCTTACCTCGAGTTTCGTCGTCGTACAGAGAGATAAGACCCGCTGTTCGTCTAGCTGGCGAGCTGATAAGGGCTCCCGTTGCTGAAAATAGCAAGCCGATGGACTCAAGGCGGTGTCGGTCAGTCAATGGCTGGTGTGACTCGTAATTGATGCGGTTCAAACAGACGGATGCATACATTCACCATCTCCTGAGAGGCGAACACGGCCGCCTTTATATACAAAGGTACCGAGGTACCGCGATGGAGACGGCTTCGCCATTGAATACGAAAAGAAAATCCCGACAAGTCAGACTACGATGCCCTGCAAAGCTCAACAGGTCCCCGTGCCTCTTGGCTCCGCCGGAATCCCAGTACGGAGACAAACAAATCCATGCGATGGGAGAAGCAGTTGCCCAGGAAAGAAGGTGTCGTGATGGACATTCTACAGCGCTGTGACAAACCGAAACTCCGGCCTAAACCGCTTGGGGTAAGCTAAGAGCCTCTGCTGATTGGGTCACGAGCCGGTACCTGAACCCGCTGCGAGGCGTGCCCTGCTCCCATTCGCCGCCCCTGAGAGCGGTTATTGCAGGTTCTGGGATTTCTTTCGCTTCCTCGCCGCAGCAATTGGTCTTTCAGATTCCATCTTGGTGGTGGTATGACGGTCACCAAAAGATACAAGGGAAGTGGTCTTCCACTTGCGGGGCCCGCATGTACAATACTTGGACATGGAGAATATTCCAACACAGTGCGGCAGTGCGGATGGATACCGACTGGCTCAAGGATTGTTCGTAACCGGATCTCGTCTTCGGTGGCGCATCGCGAGCTCGTCGGTCTTGCCATCAATGCCATCCAACTATTCTAATAAGCACTTTCGCCCGAAGAATACACACGGCCGAGATCATAGCCCGCTTTCGTGCCCGGATAAAACGGGCAAGGCCGTGTGTCCACTAGCAGTGTGCATTCTGAGGGCGCCCGCCAGTAGAAGTCACCACAGTTTCTAAAACTAACAGTAACACTGTCAGCATTTTCTATCTCTCGCGCTCACCGCGGTCAGGGTTACACGGATCCGGATACTTGGACAAGAATTGCTCAACCTGCGGTGCGACGGCGTGATGCCTTACCGCCTCGTTACTCGCTGAGTTGTCGGGAGTAATTCCGCTAGCATCATTGAATAGACATCTGGCCTCATCGGTGCTAGCCTCTCAGCTTCTGCGCCGGCGATGGTGAAAGCGCCAGGTTCGGACCGCGTCCGGTATCCCGTCATCTCGACCACATGGTCCCGTGATTGCCCCAGTACGTAACAGCCGTCCCCGCTGTGGCTTCCAGGCGGCTGAGTGGCCTCCCCGCCATTTCCATTACCCCCTAGTTTCCAAATACAACGAGCCCTTGCGTCGACCATCAAGTAATTCGGGGGTAATAGAAACCGCCAGATGCACCGTCTGCAGCTGGCATCGGGTTCGTGAGATTTCTGATGTTGCACGCGACGGGTTATCCTGGCCGTTGAATGGCAAGAACGTCGTCAGGACGTGAATCCTTTGTGACGTTCGGGAGTGATGAAGTAAAAGTTAGCGGATGATGAGCCCCTGGAACTCGCCTCCAGGGCGTCTTGACCGCTGCTACCACAGTATGCCGGTGTCCGGGTAGCACGAAACAGGCTTCCGGAGTCTCCATCCAGCGCCCAGCCTTCCGCAACACCCGGCGGAATGTCTGGGCCCCGGCTGGTGAAAGCTCTGCTGTCCTCGTGCCGAGAACCTGGCTCGCAGTCGGCGGTGGAACGGCCCCCTGGAATTCCCCAGCTTGATCACGGGGCCCGCCTGGAGATTGCGGTTGGCAGTCGGTTGGGGGACCGCTCGTGGCACCGTTGCGGCTGCTCAGGCTTGCCAAGCCCTTCCAGGCCTCCCAAGATCGGCCTCCAGGCGGCGCCTCGCGGATCGATCCCTTGGTGCGCCCCTGCCGGAATCTGGGGAACATCAACACATGCCGGGGCCCTTGCATCTCTCCCCGCTGCCGACAAAGGGCGGGAAACGTACGCCGGACAGCACTTCTCAGGCTTTGTTTTTTTTTTTTTAGTATCGTATCATCTGGCTTCCGGGACTGTTCCTGTTATCCCTGAATCCTCAACAATTTCTAGCGTTGCAACATCTTCAGTCGAAAGGGTTGTTTTCGGCCTCCCGAGATGGAAGAGCGACGGCGGGGTTCCACATCCGCCTCTCGTCCTTCAGAGCTTGAAGAATTTTCTCGACAAACGCATGCCAAGACGTCATGTCATGCCCCTATGAGGAAGCTGCACACAAAGCCAGAGGCTTGTCAATCGAGGACTGGCCGCGGAAGCCGACTTTGTCGACGTGATGCATCCGTGTCTCTGCAGCTTTTCCATCGCCGATTTGCTCGATCCATCTCAGCTGTCGGATGGTTGTCTAGAGCTGCTGTGTGCGTTGTCTCGGGCATTCGAAGGCAGAAAGTTTGCTGGATCTAGTGTATCCCCGTGTCTTGCCTTGCAAGTGGTACCTGCCAACATATCTCTTTTCTTGGGAGCCAAAAGTCAACCTGAGCTTCCGGGGACGGAGGTGGAAGTGTCAGGTAAAAAAAATTCGTGGGTTGACGTCACCAAAAATTCCTCACCGATGCCCCTCCTTTTCACAATCGACCCCGCAGCCAGACTTCCGCAGAAGCGACAAACCAGAACCCAAACGAGACATTATCGGTGATCGGAATAGCTTCCTGTGTAGCTCATGTGTAACAGAACATAACGAACATCCCATTGACAAGATCCCGGGGGGTTGGATGGTTCAATGGCAGGTCAACGTCGATAAGGCGATAGAGGGGTTGAGATACCCCGCAGGCGATGTGGTGAACGAGGTTACGAAGACTGATCTCCCCACGTGGGAACTCCCGCCCTTCCAGCAGCCACCCGCTGTACTCCCGTCACTCCACCCGCGTTTGCTCGCGGCACAGAAGATGGGTTTCGGTCCATCGATGGCACAGTAAACCGCTCGCGGCTATTTTCTCGTGTGTTCTGCCCGCCTGCCAAGCCTGCCTGAGGTGACCATATATCAGCGGTCTCTGTTGAAATCGCCCGCGAGACCGGAATCGCCAACAGTATCCTAGGTGTTTGTTCTGTCCCGACGAAGCCGGAAAATCCTACAAAGATGGCGTCGGCAGCCGAGGCGGCGAAGGTCCTGGACAGCGAGGATCCGCTCGCGTCTATGCGCGAGGAGTTCAACATCCCGACCGCGGCCGAGATAGCAAGCACCCGGCTGGTCGACTCAGGTTCGAGATGACGCCCTGTTTCATGATCAGGTAAGGGAATGCAGGCTAATCCCGGCGTTGTCTACTGTAGCCGCCCCTTCCGCCTCGTCCGTCTCTTCCGCCGTGGATGCGAGCTCGAAATGCGTCTACCTCTGCGGCAACTCGCTCGGTCTGCAGCCCAAGCGCACCCCGACGCGCATCAACCAGTATCTGTCGACCTGGGCCACCCAGGGTGTGCAGGGGCACTTCAAGCCCCTTGAGGACTCCCCGCTTCCGACATGGTTGGATGCCGATGCGCGCGCTGCCGACCTCATGGCTCCTGTCGTGGGCGCGTCGGCCGCCGAGGTCGCCGTCATGCAGACCCTCACGGCCAATATCCACCTGTTGATGTCTGCCTTCTACCACCCTGATCCGAAAGGCAAGCACAAGGTTATCCTTGAGAGCAAGGCGTTTCCGAGTGACCATGTGATGCCACCCTATCCGCTGTTTCGCATCCATCCACTGACAACTCTACAGTTCGCCGTCGAGACCCAGATTCGCCACCATGGACTCTCGCCAGACACCTCGATGGTGCTGATAGAGTCACCATACTCACAGGATCCTATCATCAGTACATACGACATCTTGTCTGTTATATCCACTCACGCCAAGGAAGCCGCCCTGATACTGCTTCCTGGGATCCAGTACTACACGGGCCAGCTCTTCGACATCCCAGTCATCACCGCTTTTGCACACAAGCATGATATTGCCATTATTTGGGATCTCGCCCATGCTGTGGGTAACGTACCGTTGTCTCTCCACGCCTGGGATGTGGACGCCGCTGCCTGGTGTTCCTACAAGTACCTCAACGGCGGACCAGGATGCATAGGCGGCATGTTTGTACACGAACGAAACAGCGTCGTGACACGCGAGATTACCGACGAAAAACCCGAGGAAGGCTACCGTAACCGCCTCGCCGGCTGGTGGGGTAACGACAAGGCAACACGCTTCCGGATGGCCAACAAGTTTCACCCTGTCAGCGGGGCTGCTGGGTTTCAGCTCAGCAACCCTAGTATCCTTGATATCACCAGTCTAAGCGCCTCACTAGAGTTGTTCCAGGAAGCGGGGGGTATGCAGGCGCTGCGGAAGAAGTCGCTCAAGCTGACCAACTTCCTCGAAAAGCTGCTCAAGGAGATGAGTGACCAAGATAAGGCGCTCTTCCGCATCATTACACCACCAGATTCGGAGCAGCGGGGAGCTCAGCTGAGCATCCTACTTGCTGAAGGTCTGTTAGACATCGTCATGCGTGAGCTGGAGGCGCGGGCTGTCATTGTCGACGAGCGCAAGCCCGATGTCATCCGTGTAGCCCCCGCACCGCTGTACAATACGTTTAACGACTGCGTCTTGTTCGTTGATGCGTTCTCGGCAGCTCTAGCGGCGGGGAGGAGCGAGAAGAGCGGGTGAGATGGAAGCTGTCGATAGGGGATAGACCAGTCAGGGCTCGAAGCTTGGCCCCCAATTCAGCCCAATAGACCCTTCGTTGGCCATCTCACGTAAAATATTGGGCTGGTCTGTCAGACGCCTATCAGCTGTCAGCCTTGCTGTGGAGGTCTAGAGTATGCAGTTGACAACAGAAACTAGAGCAGAGAGATGCGGTTGGAAAGCCATTAACACATATTGCGGCTTGGCGCATAGTGTGTCAACATGCTATATGCTGGGGCCTTGTGACCAGAGTGATGGTATAGGACAGTAGAGGTCGTCACGACATAACGTTTTTCCCTTTCTGGATGTAACCGCGTCTCCCATTGGTCGAAACAACACCCCAACCATTACAATGTGTCCAACAAACCCGTCCAAAACTGCCATCATATCTTGGCCAGTTTTTGATTCGTTACGTAGGACGGATGGATTTCAGAAAGATTGTCACAGGATAGGAAAAGCCCTGCTGGGATGGATGGTGTGTTTGACTCATCGACGGGGATTTTGTGTTCTCATGTTGTAGAACATCAGTTGTTGGGGCTTCAGTTATTTTTTATTTTATGTATTTTTTTTCTTACCAGCGGCTGTATCCGTAGTTCTAGTAGGACCTAGACGTAGTCGTACTTTCTTGGTACAGACCTGCGGGTTGCGCCGTAGGAACCGATCGATCCAGCGTGCCCCGATGGGCTGCTCGGAAGAAATCCCCCCCGCCTCCGCCTCGGCCAACATCGCGCCGGCCCTTCTTATGATTTGCGCACGCGTCGGAGGCTTGCCGATTGCTTCCTCGGCCTTACACCAGTCGGCTAGCATCTTTTCTTGTAGGGGAGATAGTCGCTGCGCGGCTTTTTTGGTCTCTTTCTTGCTGGTTGCGCCGTGGAGGCGGTCGGAGAGGGTGGAGCGCGGGATCCCGTATTTGGCGGATACGGGGCGGGTTGTGGCGCCGGCGCGGAGCTCGGAGATGGCTTCTTCGATTACTTTTTCACGTGGTTGAGCCATGATGTACTGTGAATTTGAATTTTTTCTGATGATGAGCAAAAGTGGTGGAATTACAAAGACTACACAGTAGAAGTGGTGGCTCTGGTGGTGGCAGATCCGGATCCCCATGTCCGGTTGTTGGAGGGTGTCCGGTTGTGGCGTCCAAGCTTCTTGTCGTTCATGTGTATCAAGTGGGAATTGTCCCATAATCGGGGATGGGAATTGGCGTTGTTCATGGGAATTACATACCCCATTTTTCAGGGGAGGATTTGTATACCTTTCGGTGTAGTAGTTTGGTCATCGCGGACTCTCGTGGACTTGGTAGGTTGGTCGTTGAATATATACGCTCGACACAGAATCCGCGTAGTCACTCTGGAGGAAATCTGAATGCAAGACCAGCAGCGAAGTGGAAGGTTTGATATCTCTTCACTAACGAGAAGTATTGTTTGTCATAAGCCGAAGGCTTCCACCCCTTAAGGGGGTAAGCGGTCCCTCTCCAATGTAGTTATAGCACATAGTGCCTGCACTAACGAGAAGTAAAGAACGGGATATAGCCCTCTGCTCAAGCTTCATCAGAGAGAGAGGGAGAATGTCAAGTAAACGAAATCCGGTCCTTGGATGTATCGACAATCTGGGATCATTTCACACTCGACAGAGACTCCCCAGCCGATATACCTGGCAGATATAACACCGCGGTATCACACGACATACAAGAGCCCGCTCGTCCCCATTCCAACATTGCCCCGAATATCCCAGGTCTCAACCCTTTGGAGAACGTACAAACCCCTAGATGTAGCTTCAAACTGTAACCAACCCATTCCCCCCTCCCCCCCTAATAGGTGTACTCTCCCCAGACGACACTCTAGACATCATGTACCGAATAACCACGCCAATAAAACAACATAAACGCCTGTTAACCAAGAAAAAACAAAAGCCAAAACGAGAAAAAAATAGAATAATTAAGCGGCTAGTGATGTGTAACACAACAAAAACCAGCACGACACCTCAGAAAAGCACAACAACGGACAACCAGCGTACCGCTCGACACCACAAACACAAAATACATCCCCACCACTCCACAACACACACACACACTCTCTCTCTCTTCCTTCACATATCCCAGAACGACACTACAGATTCATCCCCTCCTCAGACTAAGGTAGCCCACGTACGTAAGTCCCATCAAATCAGCCCAGCGAAGCAGTCGAGCATCGACTAAACAAACATCCATCCCATAACAAATAACCCAAACCCATACCGCTCATATGACCGACCAGAACGAAAACGAAAAAAACGAACCAACCAAAACGCCTTGATCAATAATACTCACACTCCTCCAAAAATATGTCATGGTAAGAGAAGAAACTCCCTCCCAACATCACACAAGCACGTAAAAACTACTCATGATAACGTAATTCGACAGAGAGGCTATTCCGGTGAATAATAATAATATGTTCGTGTGTCAAATCATAATCATCTGCCACTGCCACAATATCCGGCTGCCATTCTCTAGACTTCTGTTTTTCATCCTGACGCGACTATCGCAAGTTGTCAGCGGGACACACCATCACAGGGCTCCATGACCAGAACAGCAAGCACCCGGAAACCACAGGCATCATCAGCATAATGTCATCCCATTCATGCAACCAGGTAACCCAGTTAATACCTCCTGTCTTTGACGAAGCGGTCTGCGCTTTCTATTGACTAGCTCGCATGTGTCGCTAGGCAATCGCAGACAAATAGCAGACCTTTCCCGAGTGACCGCCAGAGATGCTCCAAATGACATGAAAAAAGTTGCCCCGACTGCAGTTCCCGATCCCGTTCCGCATTTTAGACCTCCGTCGTAACCTTCGCCTTGGGGTTCGTGACCTTGACGCTTAATTGCTTCGCGCGAGCAATGATCTCGACCCGCTTCCGGGACGAAACGTTGTGGGCGATCCTGTAGACACACTAGTTAGCCCAACTTTCCCGTCCCAAATCCCATCACCCGAACCCGCTCCCCCCAAAAAAACGCCTCGGAAGGTGGGATGTACGCACTCTGCCGCGTAGGTCTTGTTGTGCATGAGAAGAAGCTCAACGTCCTTGACGTTGCTGACGAGGAACGCCTTGTGGCCGGAAGGCATCATGTGCTTCGTCTTCTTGTTGGAGCCATAGCCGATCTAGTCGTGAGAAAAACCAGTTAGCCCGTTTGTCCCATCTCTGCAAAATTCCCGTCCCGCGTCGCCCATCTCCCATCATCGCCTCCCAGCTCTTTCCCCAGACTCAAGTCACCCATCGCGCTCGCGTTCGCGGTCGGGAGCCCAAAGAAAACCAGAAAACGTACCGAGGGCATGGCCAGGGTGCCTCTGAACCGTCTCCGGACGCGGTTGTCGATACCCTTGGGCTTACGCCATTTTGAGTCGAGGCACTTGAAGCGGTCACTCTGGTGTCGCATGAACACCTTCGTGCCTGTAGAACCAACTCGTTAACATTCCGTCATCCATTCAGATTCTTCTTATCCCATCGCGTTTCGATAAACTGGAGGGGCGCTGGCCAGGCTCGCAGTGGGTTGAGGGGGAGGGTCGGAACTTCGAACGTACGCTTCTTGACGATCGGCACATGCTTCTTAGCGGAAACCATCTGGACAATTGGTTAGGATGATGCTTTCAATGCGATTCCCGTGTCAAATAGGGCTGTTCTTACCTTGACGGCGTGTTGTCGGGTGATGGTCGAAATTTGGCGTCGTCGTTCTCGGAACCAGGGAAAAATTACAGAAATCGGGCTGGTGGGCTTAGGGCTGTGGGAGAATTGCTAAGTCGGTTGGTCCGTGCAGTGACAGGGATGCACACAGCTTGGGTGTGGGGACTGAATTGGCGGCCCCACTTCAGTCTGTCTTATCGATAAAACAATCCGTATCGATAACGAATCCTCGCAGTGCCAACATCACTAACTTATGGTATGAGCTCAGGGAATCCTTTCTGGTTGAGCGTCATTTTGGCGTGCTTCACGGGGATTCTCACACATGAAATTTACTGTTCTGCATTTAAAGTACGCCTCAGTCTATCTGCCTGTATTAAAATGACCTTGCCCCATTTACACAACATGAATTTCCCTAAGAGAATTCCCATGGGTTCATGAATCATATCTCGGTACCCAGTGTCGTGATCTGCGAAGCTGGTCGTTGGTTATTCAACCGCTCAAAGCTGCTTATCGCATCCGAAGGAGGGTCCGAAATTGAGTAGGAGTAGCGAGAGTGTCAAATATGAGTTTGTGCTGGCCAACTGCTCCGGGTTTCTCTCGTCGCTCCCCAGAATTACCTTTCAGAGTAAATTTTCGGCGAGAGGATTTCGTGGAGCGCCTCGCAGCGGCTGCTGTCAACAAAGAATGGCTCTCTATTGTTGAGCACACTGAGGACCACCACTGTCTCCCTCCTCATCGTCATCCTCCCAATCATTGCCGTAGCGCGGATCGCCTTGATGGGCACCCATCTGAAGAATGGTTAATATTTCTAGGAGGAAAGGGGACTAGAATGTGGCTTACCTGCTCAATGTCCGCATCCGCTTCATACTCGACTTCATCAACTTCCTCCACCGCAATAGGTGCCGCCGGAGGGGGGAGAAGCTTCTGGAGGGCCGCGTAGTCGTTGTCGTCCTTCAGCCAGCCATCCTGCGGGAACTCAATCTTAACGACGAGATACAGGTCGCCATTGGTGTCGCTCCGCTTCTTGGGCATACCCTCACCGTGCACTTTGAGTATCTCATTGGGGCGGAGAACCTTGCCACGGGGGTGAGTGATTTGAATTCCGCGGCCATCGAGGTGCTTGAGCACGACGCGAGAGAAGCCGCAGAGGGCTTCCGACAGGGTGACATTCAAGTCGGCGGAAAGATCATGGCCGATGCGGGTGAAGACGTCGTGTGGCTCTTCGACGATGACGAAGATCAGATCGCCCGGGGTGGCATCCGGGATCTGATCCGCCTCGCCCTCGAGGACGATGCGCTCACCCTGCATGGAGCCCCGGGGAATGTAGAGCTCAAGAGCCTTGTGCTCCTTGACAACCCTCTTGCCCTTGCATTTCTTGCACCGATCTTTTTCCTTGTAGTACATGCCAGAGCCCTGGCAGTTGTCGCAAGGAACCGCGGCTCTTCGCACCAAGCCGGGTGCAACCTGTTGAAAGGTCTCCCGCATGCCCGAGCCCTCGCACTGGGGGCACTTGTTGGGCTTGACCTTGTCTTTGGCACCGGTACCTTTGCACTGCGAGCAGATGACCTGCTTCTCGGCAGCAAATTTGACCGTCTTGCCCTTGTAGAGGTCTTCCAGGCTGGCTTTGTATGGTTGCTCCTCGTCAGGGCTCTTCTTCGGACCACGTCGGCCACCGGGCATGCCGCCCATGCGCATTCCGAACATGGAGGCGAGCATGTCGTTCAGGTCCATCTCGGCACCACCGCCACCTCTCGAGGGGTCAAATGCCGCCATGCCGTGTGTATCGTACATCTCACGCTTCTCCTCATCTCGGAGGATTTCGTAGGCTTGTGTGATGGCTTTGAATTTGACCTCCGATTCAGCTCTCTGGTCCTCGGGAACCTTGTCCGGATGGTGTTGGAGAGCCAGCTGCGAGTTGTCAGTGGTTGCCCCAGACGGGAGTGTCGGAAGTGGTAATAACGGACCTTGCGATATGCTTTCTTGATGTCATTCGGACTCGCCGACTTGTCAACGCCGAGAAGAGCTGCCGAGAGTCGGGTTAGCATGCCATATGGCCAAACAACATGGAATCGCAGCCAGCCTTACCATAGAGATCAATGTCCTCCTCGGCGCCGTGCATGTTGCTAGGCCCGCTGTCCATGGTGTACTATGGTCGAGTGGAGTTTCTCTGTTCGATATGGGATTGACTCAAATGGCCTTTTCAAGCCAATACCGATCGGCAAAGAGTTGGGATCGGCGTTGCGGGTTTGCGTTGTTGGGTGGGAGAGCGGTTGCCTCCAGAAAAGGTTCGTCGGCGAAGACTGGCTGCTGATTCGCCGAGTGGGGGATAGTTCTGCGCTCTCAAAAACCGGGCCAGAAAGATGTGGCAGGAGTCGCTCCGGAATCTCAACGATGTGGGAATCAAGAGGACTATGTATGCAGTCGGGTCTCTAAATTAGTGAGAACCGTACTGAGGAAGTGAGGCATTCGTGGAAACGGACTCGCGAAGTCCGGTGAAGTTTTGCTGCAGTGCAACAGGCATTTGTTTTCCTGCGGCGGGGTCTTGCCTGCTAAACTGTCCACGGTGCCCCGCTAAAAACCCAGCCCCGCGGTACAAAGAGACAGCCCGGCGGATGTGCCTGATTTTTTGGCACTGAAACCTACACCTGAACTACAGGATTCGTATATAAAGAAAGAATAAAATCTCCTCCCACACGTATCAGGGGACTTTGTCTCCTATGCTCAGCTACATGGTTCTGCCCTGTTCTGTTCTCGGCCTTACAAAGCAGCCCGAACTGAGAACAGGTCCCAAACATAGGTATGAGGGTCTGGAGCTACCTGCCATGCCATTTGCCGGCGCCGTCTGGCTACCATATGTCCGTCAACCTATATCTGGATGTTCGCATTATGGCCCAATGACTTGGCCATCGTCCCATCTTTGCTACGCGTTTGCAGTTGTATCAAAAGAGTAAACACACTGGGCAATGGGCATGGCCGCTTATCAGCTTATCAACCCCGCCAAATTCTCCGATCTCAAGATGTCGGCCTGAGGCAGGACATATGGAGCAGGGTCAGGGTCAGAACTCTCCCAAGACCCCTGGCCGTGCATTTTGAATCTCCAAAAAAACAATGGATGTTTTCTGAGCCCGGGCAGACAGAACCAGGGCTCGAGACTGATGATGAGGGGAGTTTTCTTGCCGGGGAGACCACTCTCACCGTTACGTCTTCAATTGAGGTTATCTACCCGTCACAGGGTCATTGCACGGCAATTCCATAAATCTCGGCCTGGAACACGTCCAACTGACTTGCCCACCTTTCCCTGTCGCACCCGCTTTGCTCCCTCGCCTACGGGTTATCTGCACCTTGGATCACTGAGGACAGCCCTTTACAACTATCTCCTCGCTAAGGCGACTGGAGGCCAGTTTATTCTCCGGATCGAAGATACCGATCAGGTTTGTGTTATCGAAGAATTACACTTGTAGAACAAATATTAAAGAGGGTGTAGGTCCGGACAGTTCCAGATGCTGAGAAGAGGCTGGTCGAGGACCTGCACTGGGCCGGGCTCTCATGGGATGAAGGCCCCGACAAGGCCGGACCATACGGCCCATACAGACAGTCGGAGAGACTGGAGCTGTACCACACGCATGCCGCCGAGTTGATCGCCTCAGGGAAAGCCTATAGGTGTTTCTGCTCCAAAGAGCAGCTTCTTCATCACAACACCATATCTCACGAACAGGGTGGCAGGACGGGCTATCCGGGTACCTGTCGCAGCATCTCGCCCGAAGAGTCGGAAGACCGCGCGGCCAGGGGCGAGTCCCATGTGGTGCGGTTCCGCAGTCCCGCCGAGCCGACCAGGATCCAAGACTTGGTCTTCAACTCTTTTCGGAAGAAGGACCCCGAGGAGGATTTTGTTATTATCAAGTCCGATGGTTTTCCGACATACCATTTTGCCAACGTGGTTGACGACCGCAAGATGGCCATCACCCATGTCATCCGGGGGAGTGTGAGTCTCTTGTTGTCTTGAAGGATTGCGGGAGACAACTAATCCGTCACAGGAATGGCTTCTGTCAACGCCGAAGCATGTAGATCTCTACAACGCGTTTGGTTGGGAGCCTCCCAGATTTGCCCACGTCGGGCTGCTCGTGGACATGAACCAGCAGAAACTGAGCAAGCGCCATCCAGGAGTCGACGTCACTTATTACAAGGATAATAAAATCCTACCGGCAGCGCTGCTCAACTTTGCCGTCCTCCTGGGATGGAGTACCACGGATGTCAAGGGGGACGTGATGACTCTGGAGGACATGGTGAAATACGTATGACAACCCCTTCCGATCTTTTCGTGCGTATGCTGACATTCGTTTGCAGTTCCGTCCCAGGTTCACCAAAGGTGACATCAAGGTATCCATGGAGAAGCTCAGCTACCTCCAGCAACACCACCTCAAACGTCTATCAGAAAGCAGCGCGCCACAAGATGCCGCCGCACAAAGAGAATATCTCATCGACCCGCTCCAAGCATCCATCTCGCGAGAGGAAGCCGCCAGACTAGCCAACAAAACCGAAGCCTCGTCCATCCCGCCTGCCCTCATAGGCCAGCTCGTCCCCGACCTCCAAGAGACGACCTCACCCGACGACCGCCGCGCCTACCTCCAACGAGCCCTCCAACTCACATGGCAACTCAAGACGCCCAACATCCCCGAGTACATGCTCGCAACGAAGTACCTCTTCTGGCAGATCCCCCGCGAGGCGCTCACCGACGCATATTCCCAACACGGCCTCGCCCACGCCCGTTTTTCTTCTTCAGGCGGGACTGCTGCTGCCCTCCGCGCAGCACTGGCCATCGCCCGCGCCGTCCCCGAGGAGGACTGGGGCCGTGAAGGGTTGATCGCCGAGCTGGCTGATACGCTGGCCTGCGTCGTTGGTGAAGGTGAAGGGCAGCCGGGTCGGAAGGGCGGGTATACTCTCATGCGGTGGGTACTGCTGCGGTCTGAGGCGGGCGTGTCGCTTGCGCAGTTTGTGGCGGCGCTGGGGAAGGAGGAGGTGGTGAGGCGGTTTGAGGTCGCGGTCGAGGTTTCTGAGGGGGTTTGATGGCGCCCCGTGTATTTGTTTTCTTGTGTCATAGTGTATATAAATATGTATGTATAACAATGTGATTGTAGAAATATTTACAACGGAGAATGGGATCTATACCGCGCCATCTCCCACAGAGGAGTGAATACGCGCATCACTGTTTTCTTCCCAAGGTAAAACAAGTCCATTCTGAATCCTGAGGATCTCCTCCTCCGTCTGCCGAGACAGCCTTCTTCTACCATCTTGTAGCTAGCAATCAGCCAGAGACTGTCTAACGACCATGCCCGCGGACGTGCCAAGTATGAGACCAGAACCCTGATGATCATCTCAAGGACATCATCATCATCATCACCCCCTCCCACCCGAATCTACCTACCCCCAAATCATCACGCTACCATACCCCAAACCACATCCCACCTCTCCCAAAACCATCACTCCAGATCACTCTCCAAAACAGCCTTGATCATAGCATTCCCAACCTCCACAGCGCCCTTAAACCTCGGCTCAAAAAACCGCTGCGTGACCGCAAACCGCTCCCTCCACGTCTCAAACTGCCTGAGCGAGACACACTCAGCCCATCCGCACGCAGCAATGGTGAACTGCAAATCATCTCTCCGGAACGTATTATCCTCAATACCCACCCTCAAACACTCATCCAGCAGTCCCGGCGTGCGAAACAAATGCTCCGCAACGCCCAGCCACAGCCGGAACAGCGGCGTCGAGCAAATCATATGGTCATACGGCACGATCCCCAGCGCGCTCCAGCAATCCACCATAGCCAGCAACGACAAGTGATTATTCTGCATCGGCGGCTGCTTCCCGTCCTCTTCATCTTCCCTCCTCGTCCCCAAACTAAACCGGTCAAGCAGCCCGCCCCTAAGCAAAGGCCGCCCTCCCCACTTGGGACTCCCCTCCTTGCCAAACACTTTGTCTTTGGCAGCATACACGCGCTTGCGCAGCTCGTCCCGGCGGCCCTCGAGCATGAGGTAGTACAGCTCCGTCGTAGACCGGGCGAACTGGCCGATCTGCTTGTGCGCCTCGGGGTTGAGGATGGCGAGCCCGGCGTAGACGTGCCACTTTTGCGCGTAGATGCGCAGCATCAGGTTGATCTTGACGTTCTCGATGCCGCCGACGTAGCGCCCGCCCTCCCAGGGGAACTGCGTGTTCGCGTGCCACGCCTTGCCCATGCTGAGGAAGGCGGCGTGCGTCACGGCCTGCGTGTCGGCCGTGATGCGGTCGTGTTCTGCCGCTGTCAGATACACATGTTTCGATCCCAGGCAGCGCAGCACCGTTTCCACCTTGGCGAATGACTCGTCCGAGGCCCGGTGCTTGATCAACACCAGCGGCTGGCCCTTGGGGTCCACATTCGGGCCGTGGAGAGAGTGGCAGGACACAATGTCGACGTCGTCAGGGAGGTGCTCCTCAAACGCTTTTATCTCGGGATCTTTGCACGATGTCTGCCCGCCCACGATGGCGCCCAGCCGGGTTGCTACAAGAAAGACCATGGTGAGAACTCCGTCTACGGGTCAAGATGCATCATGGGAACACACAGGGACCATATTGCGCAACAACACGTCCAATGGCGGCCGCCTCCACGCTGTAGATGATGTAACTGCTGGCCCGAGCCACCAGATGGCCGTTGCGAAGAATTTGTATATTTCTCTAAAAAAGACATGGGTTCTCAGCACTGGCGCTGCAGAGAGGTCAGATCGAGACCGCCACCCTACATTTCCTGAGAACTCCTTGATCAGATCGTCATACTTCTCTTCCCGGTCGCAAGCCATGATTCTGGACGACACATCCTCAATCAGCATTGTCCCATGCGGATCTATGTAAATCTGTTTTGACTGCTGTTAGCAGGATGCCCACCGGACGTAATGCCAGAACGTAAAATATCGAGGAATTGCCTCAGACAAAAATAATTAGGTAGCTGAGATTTTTCATCATGGAAAGTGCACAGCAACAGTCGGGGCCAGAATGGCTGACCAACCGCGCCATACACGATGCTCTAGCCAAATGCACTCAAGTCATCATCTGCGGGGAGGGGGGAGACAAAGAATAAAAAAACGTACCAATTGCAAGTGAGACTCAATCTCCTGTGGTTAGTAGTCGAGAGCCGTAGGATTGATTGGTAGGCGACAGAGAAATCCGTGGTATTACCTCCATCCGGCGCTGCTGAGTCTCCGGGCATACATCTTGCCCATGTCGCCCATGCCAATCAGACCGACGACAAAATCCTCCATCCCGGGCGGGACCTGAGAGAGAGTCTGCGTGGGCATGGCGTCCTGTCGTGTGGACATTCGCGATGAGGATGCAGATATTTCCCCTCGGCAAGAACCAAGATCACATCCTGCGGTGCCCAGGTACCACGCTGAGAGCCAGGCAAGCGCCGATGGTCTCACAAAAGCGGTGGGGAGGCGTTCGTCAGCAGCGAAGAATGTTGTTGTGGGAAGGGCAAAGAAATTTTCGGCGTTGAGGTGCAAAGAATTTAAGGCCGGACTGGGTGACCCACTTTAGCTACCACAGCCAATCAAATACCTGGTAGGCTTGAGATGCATCTGCCCCGCAGCCGCAGCTCAAGCTTGTGGTGGGGCGTCAGATCAGATTCACCAAAAAGGTCGAAGTTCAAGTCTGAATAAGTTTACTTGCCTTTGATATTTTCCAGATCACAAAATCACAATAAAATGCAACAACTATTTGCTTTAGGCTCAAACGGCTCGGGCCAGCTAGGTATTGGACACAGAGAAGATGTGTCGGTACCAAAACCAGTTCCTCTTCCTCCAGCTTCATCAGTAACCACCATCGCCGCCGGCGGCAACCACACGCTGCTTCTAACCTCGGATGGGACCCTCTTCGGAGCGGGTGATGCAACATCCGGTGCCATCGGGAGTTCCCCGTCTGACTCTCAGTTCCATCAACTCGCTACAGCGTCTCCGGTCACACACATCGCCGCCTCTTGGACTGCTAGCTTCTTCACTACCGGTTCCCCTCCTACGGCGTTGTACGCCCTCGGGACCGGCCTGAAAGGCGAACTGGGTCTTGGCCAACTCATAATCCGTACTCCTTCCGCATCGCTCGTTCCCAACTTTCCGCCCCAAGGAACACACATCGTTGATCTATCTGCAAGCATGGCCCATGCCGTGGCGGTGTTGAGCGACGGCAGTGTTTGGGGCTGGGGCGCGGCCCGAAAGGGACAGCTCGGGCCAGTGCCCGGAAACGAAGCGGTAGTGTATTCGCCCAGAAAAATCGACGGCGTCTCGTTTGCGGTGACAAGGGCTATCTGTGGAAAGGAGTTTACATGTTTATTTGGGACAACAGACGACGGCAAGATGATGATCTTGGGTTCCGATAAGTGGGGAGTCCAAACCAAGGCGCCGGCCGCAACCAAAATCTCCGGATGGAAAGATGTTGGAGCTGGGTGGAGTAATGTATATGTGCTTTGCGGGGACGGGACAGTCGTGAGTTGGGGCCGCGATGACCATGGCCAGATGGTGCCGCAAGACCTTTCGAAGGCCGCCAAAATTGCAATAGGAAGCGAGCACGCTTTGTCCCTGAGCGATGACGGCGAGGTCACAGCTTGGGGATGGGGAGAACATGGCAATTGCGGGCCTGGAGAAGCAGAGAGCGGGAAAGGCCAGAGAGGTGTCATCGCCTCATTGAAGTATGCGCCCAAGGGCTCCAAGATTACAACAATCGGCGCCGGGTGCGCAACGAGCTGGGTGGCCATCGACGTACCGGAAGAAACCTGAGCTCCATTGGGCCTAATATATTTGGCACCGGAATCCAGGTGCCGGGACCCAGCGGCCCAAGAAGCAAAGTTAAGCCGTCTAGGAGGAAAATAGGCCGAAGCGGCGAACCTGATAGCATGTCAGCAAGAGCACAAGCGGTGATCGAGAAACACACATCTGAAAGTGGCTGAGTTGGCTCCATTCCAGATGGAAGATGATCAAGCGACTGAGGCTCAGGCGGGGCCGGTCGATCGACGTAACTACTAATACGCATGGTGGATGGATTCTAGCATCGTTAGCAGTCGGTATATGACACATCCATGGAACTCACCGGCTCATTGTTCGAATTCCACTCGAGCCTATCATCATCGCCCTCGTCTTCCTCCTCGTCGGGATTCAGTGGTTCCCATTGCTGTTCGTCATCGTGCTGAGTTACAAATAGCGAGTCCGATCTTGCAGTTGCCGGCGGCGGCATCGGTTGCGGGCGGATTTCAAAGTGTGGTTGACGTAGCCGCGTTGGCGACCTTTGCTGTATTGGCCGTCTTGCTGGTGGTTTCATCAGGCCTGCATCCACTTGTTGACTCGGCTTCTCATTTGCGACAGAACTCTCCCGGTGAGAAGTGGCATCCAGCTCCGGCCTAGCTGCTTTGGCGGCCGCCGAACTTCCGCGAGGGTTCTTGTGCTTCTGGTTCATGACGTCCTTCTCACCAACCGTCATGAGGATGAATTCACACAAGACGCCGTCGTTGTTGTACGACAACTTCATTGGCCGCCCGGGGATTGAATACGATGTGGAAAGCTCGCCGCTGGTAAGTTGAGCATGTTGGAGAATGGCACGGAAGTCTTTCACGCTGATAATGATGTGAAGCTTGTCCTCGACCTCGACATCATCAAACTCATCCATCTCAACGGCAATGTTGGTGTGTAGTGGCTTCTTGAGGACAGCTTCCAAAATCAGCAACCCTCTTCAAATAGAATGACCATGACTTACCCTCATTAGTGTTGGAACCGCGTTTCTGTGCCTTTTCCGTGAAACAGGTAAAGTTGACGACCCGGGTGTCGTCGTCGGTGTTGATATCAAGGAGCTCGATACTGGGCCCAAAGTGGTCCATGAGCTGGCGCAGTGTCCTCGACGAGATGGCCCAGTGATTCGTCGCCTCGTTCTTCTCGAACTTTGCGTGAGTTGGGGCCTTTGCCTCGAAAGAAAGTGAATGGGTGGCCGTTGTCCCTGTTACATGTGAGTAACCCATGTCGAGTCCATCGCAGGGCACGAACCGTTTCTGCAAGAGATTCGGGCAATGAGCCGGCTCTTCCTGCCCGGGCCATCCTCGATGATGACGTCGCATCGTTCAATCGTAGATTCTCGACCACCAGCCGAGTCACTGCTCTGGCGTGGTCTGAAGATGGACAGAAGCGACTGCTGTCATGTTAGCCAGACACACGGGGGTGGTCCGACAGACTGGACTGACCCTGGTGTAGACCTGGCAGGAGAACCTGTCGCGGTACTGTGCATTTCCGTCGAACCGGTAACGGGAGAAGAAGCGGCCGGCGGCGAAGGTAAAGCAAACGTAGGCGGATTTGGAGACGTTGAGTGTTGTCAGGGTCAGCTTGTCCTTCCTAGCTTCCAAGCAGACGTCGTCGCTGAACTTGAACATGCACATGAGGGCATCGTGCATCACGGCCACGCCATCTTCGTTGAGCGTAAAGTTCAGGACGCCCATCGTGAGTTCACTGGCCTGTCCCAAGACGGTTTGCGGTCGGCAATGGGGCAATTGAGGCACGCAGTCTCGATTGAGAACAAGGTGTTTGGTTCGCCAATCGATGCGCTGGGAAAGTGTTAGAGGACGCGGTGGCGGCAAGTCTCAGCGTGCATCTTGTTCTAGGCAGCCCCGCACCCGGAACGCGACTTGCCATTGTCAACAACAAGCAAATCCAGCAAATTTCAATTCTGAGGCGAATAGATCATTTGAACTCCTCGTGTATTTTTTTTTCGAAACTGTTCAAGATGAGGGACCAGATCATGACGCGTAGCACCGTCGCGAGGGAGGAAATCGCGGCACAGACTCAAGGACGTCAGTACCCCTGTTTTGTTATGAGAGAGACGTGACTGACGGTATCAGTTTCGACCGCATATATTCTACCCCAGGAAATATGGCTGGAGGTCATGCGAGTTCTCGCTGACCAGCTCGATACAAACAGTCTCTATGTTTGCTCCCAAGTATCGCGTGTAAGTACGGAATACGACATACTTGGTGATTATTCAACAGCCTGTACCTACTAACACGTCACAGGGGCTTGCTTCTCTGGCTCTGCCGCTCCTCTACAGCATCCATCATAACTCCCCGGCTGGACTCTCTGTGATCGGTTTCGTCAAGGGGTCTATGATCCTATGGCGCTCCATCATCGCGTCAGCCAGCGGGGCAACATTTCTCCCTTACTGCACCTTCATCAAGGCCCTCAACTTGAGCAACTTGCTGAACATCCTCGATGATGTGCCTCGCTACCCACAGCAGTACAAAAAGTACTTCCAGGATGTCTTCTTCGCCCCGCCTCTCCAAGACCTGAAGATCCGTCGGGGGAGGGCCGTGGATTTCTCAGATGCCACCATCGTCGCGGCTGCCGATAGGATCATCGACAAACTTCGCACCGCTGCCCATGATGAGGACAAAGATATCGGCATCACCAGCCTCGAGGGTCCATATCTGCCTACGGCCAATTTGATAAACTGGGTGTCGGTTTTGTCGCGGTTGAAGTCTTTGGCTGTTCGAGATGGTTCTGTTTTGAACCGTGATGTCGGCTTGGCGATCCGGTAAGTCATCCGGACCTCGTGTCCTCTAAGTGCATAGCTGACCTTTTCAGTGAGAATTGTCCGGGGTTTAATGAAATAACATGTTATTTCTGCGACGGGACGGATGTAGATATGGAGATGGCAGGCTGCATCGGTTCTTTGAGTAAGTTGTAAACTGTTCCATCACGACAACCTATGATGGTAGCCACCCATTGATTAGCCCTGGCTAACTGCGAACAGATCCAAATACATTAGGTAAACTCCCATGAAGCCGATTCTACCTATGACTAACTTTCATAGAATCGTTTACAATCACCAGCAAGAATGAGCTTGGCCAGGAAACCTTTCAGGCATTGGGGCAACACGCCGTTTCACTAACGCGGCTTTCGGTGCGAGACATCGGCCACCCCGGATTGAATTCGTTGCATTTGATAGGCCCGTGCCCTCAGTTACAGGCATTGACACTGGAATCGGATCGAGTAATACGTCGCTCCCGCTGGGCCAGCTACGAAGAGACCATCTCATGGTTGGAGCAAAGTGTCAACCTAGTCGATGTGAGACTCAACATCGCCGACGGGCCGCAGTTTCTGGCAGCGGTCTTGGAGCAATCCAAAATCAGCCTTCTGTCCCTAAACATCGAGGTGACGGGCGATGCGGATGCCCTCTACCTGGAGCTGTCTCGCCAGACCAAAATCCAGACCCTCACGATCCGGTCCAGTCGTGACGAGGACGACGAGGACATGGTCGGCACCGAGACGATCCAGCTCCTCGTTGTTGCCCTCTCCAAGATGGAGCAGCTCCGCCAGCTCATCCTCAGCGAGCCGCTGACGGCAGAGGGCTTCGCCTGCGCGAAATGCGATACCCTCGAGCGAGTATCCCTGAACGCCTACGGCATGGACGAGGCCTACCTCCAGCTCCTATGCACGCTGCCCCGTCTCAAATTCCTCCACATCATGTCCTCGACGGCTTTTACGTACTGGCAGCTCCTGGCCTTCGTCCAGACCCTCCGGGACGATGCCCAGGGCGACCACGGCGGCTTCCACCTCGCGCTCGACGGCCAGCTCTGGGAGTACAGGTTCAGCCCGGTCGACGAGGCCACGATCAGAGATACTATCCGGGAAGCCTTTGGCGGTGGGTTTGAGGTTCTGGTCCAAGGCGACCCGGACGAGTTGCATGAGTCTGATTTCTCGGACTAGAGGCTCCTGGCTGTAGGGCTTTGAATATGAATGGTCGCGGAGGCCGAGGGCTTGATCTATTGGGAAGGCGTAGGTCTTGAGATGAAGTTTTCTACGGTGGTGGTTTGCGGAGCGGATCAGAAGGGCGTTTTGTCGTTGTCTCTTCTTTTTGGATTGGAGGAATGAATAGGTATGATATATGGCATTCATTAGGTTATTGTTTTGTATTAGTATTGGTTAGCCGGAATCAGTAATGAGTATTCGTAGCTTTATGATAGCGAGGGAGCTGCAACGGAGTAAAACAGAAAGCAGAACCCCATAAAGGTGGCTTGATGATCATCAGGTCCCGAATGCAATTTCTACGAGTGCAGTGAGATTATATGTCCTCCCCACCGAAAAAATTCAGCATGTCCGCCACCTACCTATAGAGGGGACACAAAAGGAAACACACCCATCCTGCTTGGCATCCAACACCCGGTCGTAAATCCGTTCACGAAGCTAGCTGCCTACCTATCTACATAGCTACCACCTACAAGAACTCAATTCACCCGGTATTCGCGACGCAATTCAAGATAGGTACAAGACGAGTAAGTATACATCACGGGGGTCTAGGGCAAAGGTGCAGCACTGGCGGATTGTCATGGTCACTGCAATTTTCCCCTCGGGGGAGGCAATGCGACGCATTCCTCGCCTCCATCCAACCGTAGAAGTCTAACTAACCTTTAATCTCCAACTTCCTCCCACTTCACACGTTACCTAGATACTCACATCTAGACCTATAATGGGGATCAAATTATGCGGTGCCACGTGCGCGGAAACTAGGTACTTGCAGCTGGCGACGTAAGGTACACTACAATATACAGACGCAGAAACACCATTCAACACTAAAGCTACATCACGCTAAGTTATGTATTCCTCGGTTATACCCCAATATACCCTAAGTCTGTAAACCTGCACCCGGACACCGTAATGCAACGTCGACCGCGCTAACCTCATGCATCCAACCAGCAGCGCAAACCAAGTGCCTGGGATAATACATCGTAGAAAACAACAACAATCCAAGACGTTCCGACAAAACTTAAGACTGCAACCACTCCAAAGGATGTGGGTTAGTCTCTTCCGTGGCCTTGTACGGTGCTGCTGGAGACATCCCCTTCATCTTTTCCCTCAGCTCCTTGGTAATTTCGTCCACGTCAACCTCAAGATACTCTCTAAGGAACTTTCCAATGTCCGTGTTCTCGACGTTTCCGTGAATCTTCTCCGCCGCAGGGCCGCCCGAGCTGTAGACGTTGACATCGACGGCGCTGTGGCCGTGCGTGCTCCAGCCGATGCGGGCACGCAGACTGACCATGCCGGCAAAGGCTTGCATGGCTGCGGCAGGGTTCGAGGCGAGCGCGTTGATCTCCACCTCAAGGGCGTCGTGGATGCCGAGACGGCCAACGACAAGATCCTCGTTGATCCATTTTCGGAGGTCCTCTTCGTCCTCATCGGCGTTCGTAGCCATGTGTTCGACAAGGAGATGGGCAAGATACTCGGATGAGGCGTTCGCATTGACGAGGACTGAAGGATGCCAGTTGTAAACGGGAAGCTCGCCGGGAGTTTCTATCAAGTTAGATCTAGCTGAATCAGAGAGTCACGGAACTTACGAAGAGCAAGTGCAAGACCACCAGTCTCGTGGTCACTGGTGGCAACGAGGACACCCTCGGTCTCCGACTTGTCAAGGAAGTCAACCACGGACTTGAAGGTCTTGTCGTACTCCAGAACTTCCCTGACCTGCGCCGCAGGGTCGTTGATGTGGCCGGCATGGTCGATGCGGCTACCCTCAATCATGAGGAAGAAGCCCTTTTCGCTGTCTTTGGTTGCTTCCTCCAAGGCCGTAAGCGCCGTCAGAGCCATCTCGTTGAGACTAGGGTAGATGTCCGCCATATTCCTCCGGTCGATCTCGAACGGCACGTCGGAAGAGGCAAACAGGCCGAGCAGCGGCAGCGAGATATTCTTCCCGAGCCTCAGGGCATCGAAACCGGCGCGGTCATGAGCATACGTATAGCCGTGCTTCTTTTGGGCGATAGCCGTGACATCCACATCGTCAGCTCGGCAGCTTCCGGCCGTCGTGTTGGGCAGGAAATGGCACCTTCCGCCGCCCAGAATCAGGTCAACCGTGTGGCCCAAAACGCCCTCGCCAATCTCCTGCATCGCAATCTCGTCCATCTGGGACCGGTAGAACACGTGTGAAGCGAAGCAGGCGGGCGTCGCATCCGTGATATCCGTCGTCACCACCAGGCCAGTCATGTAGCCCGCCCGCTTCGCCGCCTCGAGCACGGTACCGCAGGGTTCAAAGTCCGGTAGCATCGAGATAGCCGTGTTGTATGTCTTCTTGCCGCATGAAAAAGCCGTGGCGCCGGCAGCCGAATCCGTCACAAAGCTGGAGCTCGACCGTGTCCGTGATGTGCCCCAGAAGTGCTGGTCGAGCACCAAGGTGTCCGACATATCACGCTCCTCGATGACTTGGCGAAATGAGCGTGTAAGGGACAGCGAAGCGGGTCCCATGCCATCGGAGACCATGAATATGAGATTCCGCTTGCCGGAGGGGGGCTTCACCGACGTCTCAGTGGGCGGCGGGACGGGGACGGTGGCATTGCGGTGTTGGAGAATAACGGCCAGAACGATAACGGCGGCAGTGGCGAGAAGTGCCCAGGTGAAGAGCGCGACCTCGCGGACGCGCGAGGAGGGGGCCGTCGGGACCGGATGGCCGTGGATGGCGGCGTCTTCTTCCTCGGCCGCACGGGCGGATTGCTCCGAATTGCGCCGCGGCGTGCCCGCCAGCAACGGCGTCCGCTCCTGCTGCTGTCTCCATTAGCACCGGGGGTTGTCAGACTTGCCGGCGCGCCATGTCCTCACCATTGCGTCAGTATGCCTCACTGACAAGAGAAAGGCGCAGGTATCTGGTCGGGAGTCCCGTCGTCTGAGAATGAAGGAAAGAATGGATTGTGTCAAAACGTTGTCGGGAGCCAAGTGACGTGGGTGACGTCCGGTTTCAGTTGGCCTGCCTGAGCCTATCGCCCAGCGCCAATAGATAGCGCCGATAGGGCTGCAGGCCGCCGGGAAACGGCAGGCAGGCGCGCGGGGGACAGGGACCCCGCCCTGTGATTTGTGCAGCTGACTCCTGTCGAGGCGCACCAGTGTTCCACGTCCAATCGGCAACCCTGCCCCGAATCGACCCCGACTCCAGTCACGCCGTTCAACCTCCTCCGACCAAACGTCCGGACACCAAAACGCCATGGCTCAAGAACAGGATGGCACCCTGCTGCAAAGGCGCTCCTCCCTCCTGTCCGCCGCGACCGCGTTTTGCAATGCCTTCGCGTCCCAAGAGGACCCCTCGCACATCCTGAGTAGCCACTTCTCGGCGGCCCATGCCGATGACATCATCGTCGAGGAGCACGGTCTGCAGCAGCTGGCGCCTTTTTTGGGACGACAGTTCAGGGGGAAAGATGGAGTCCGGTCGTATTTCGATCTCATCGCCCGCTGTTTAACATACTCAGACATGCGCTTCTCCAACTATTTTGTCGACCCCGTCACAAACCAAGTCTCGGTTCGGGGACAGGCGACCTTCACGTGGACGAGCACCCGACAAAGCTGGGACGAAGTCTTCACTTATGTTCTCGACTTTGATGAGGAATTCAAGGTGGTCAAGTATGAGATCTGGGCAGACTCCGGCGCGGCATATCTGGCGAGCAAAGGCCAGCTGTGAGCAGTTTATAGTGTGTAGTCTACCATACTTGAAATACAACGCTGGAAAACAAAACGCTGCAACCATATACACCGGATGCCCCCATTCTAAGGTTTAGAGCAGTCACACGCCATAAAAAAACAGAACATGAGGTTTCCAGGCTTCCGAAAAAGCTTGAACAAGATCAACTAACACCTAGTTCTCCTCGGTCTTGACACCCGAATATCGCAGAAACAGCCGGTCCCGGAAATGTTCGTGCTTGATTCCATTGGGGCGCGCCTCGGCAAAATGGTCGATGGCTTGCTTCGCCGTGTACCCGCATCTCTCCACCAGATAGCACACAATAAGAAACCCTGTGCGGTTGAACCCGTAGTGGCAGTGGACGCCAATCACCACTTTGTTCTCCCCGTATTTTTCCTTCTGCGTGGCCCGAATCTTGTCAACCAGCTCAATAAAGCCCTCGATATCCGCGTCCGAAGGCGGCATTTTTGACACGGTTGGATACTTATGATATTTGATTCCACCTTTGCTCAGCCCCTGTGGGTCGTAGACAGGGTTGTCGTGCGAAATGTCGATAACGTCCTTGATGGTCTCGCCCCATCTCTCTACAAAGCAACGTGGCGAATGCGTCTCATCCACCTCGCGTAGTGTTTTGATGGCCCGGAACACGCCGCCGATCGGGTCCGACACAGGCGCTACCGATTTCCACTTCTCCAGATTCTTCACGTCCCACTTGCCTTCACGGCTGAGGTACTGCAGCTGCCATCCTTGCGAAAGTCGTCCGGTGATCTTGCTGGTTAAGAAGTCGGATATAAGACCGGCCAGCGTGTGGGCGGTTGCGGGCGCGTATGGGAGGGTGTGGTTGGCAGGTGCCGGAAGTATGACCGACTTGACCGTTTTCTCTGGATGAAGTGGTAGCGGCGGAATGCAAGGCTCGGGATGTAGCTTGCCGTCGGCCGACGGACCATGAGAGGCTAGCGAAGCTGTGTCGTTTGTGGCCTTGCCATTCGTCGCCAGAGCCTGAGTATCGGAAGTCGTGCCATTCGGAGACTTGCCATTTACAGGCATGTCGTCTGAAGACGTGCTAATTTCAGATGCCACGGAATCAGCCCTCGAGCTGCTCCTGTCCGACCCCATCAGCCTGACGACTTTCTCGACTTGGCTCGGCGGGCAAATATGGTCGTCCGCCCCCGTGACAACAAAGACAGGGACGTCCAAGCTTGACCATGTCTCCTCTGAGGCGAGCCCACCAGAAGGCTTGCCGTTCCGCCACTCTGGAAGTAGACCCCATGCCATGCGGCGGAAGACGGGTGTCCTACTCTGCCAGTTGTACAGATTTTGGAGCCGTTTCGTCTCAGCGTCGGCGTTAGGTCCAGTGAAACGGAGTACGCTTGGGCTCTCTGTTCCGCCACGGCGGTCCCAGGCCCGATAGAGGTTGAAGAACAAATCCGGCACCCGAAGGAATAGACGGAACCATCTAGCCTGGTCGGCGGATGGCGGTTGTACCGCAGGACATATGCCCACAAGTCCCATGACATAGTTGCTGAGATCCGATCGCGGCTTCGATCTCGGAGCGGCTAGCAAGGCACAGAGGGAGGCGCCCATACTATGGCCGATGAGTACAACACCCTGAGCCTTGTCCTTTTCGCGGTGATCCTCGATGACGGTTTCGAGAAGCTCAACTAGGGCGTCCGTGGTGTATGCACTCCAGTCGCGGACTGAAAAGTCCGACACACCGCATCCTGGAAGGTCGATGGCCAGACATGACGCAACTTGAGAGAGGCTGGTGAGCAGACAGTTGAACTGTGCTACCGAGCCGCCAAGTCCGTGGACGAAGACGAGGAGAGGGATTGGAGCGGGATCAGTGGGCAGCTGGTCAGACTGCAGATGGCGTCTGAAGAAAACCCGAATGCCAGGATAAGTCGCCCGCGTCGTCTGGTAAGACTTGATTGACGAATATCGGACAAGAAGAGGTGGATCTGTGGCTTTTGGATCTAGGACTTGTTAGTCCACATGTAGCTGTGCGGACCTAGGTCCACCTAGACGCTAGTGATACGGGTAGTCAATGTACACACCGTATTCGTCGGAAGCCATTCGTCGCAAAAAGCGATGGGGAACCAAGAAACAAAGAACAAATTCAAGCGCAGTGCCCACGATGAGCCCAATGCCAAGGAGCCCAATGCCACTGATGCCACCGATGCCTATGATAGTGTGTAAGTCCATGATGGGAAGCTGTAGTGGATGTCTTGTAGTACAGTGAATTGCAGCGATGGTGGTCCTTACTCTGAGAATGGCGGAGGTAAGACGATTCGAGACAACAGCCGCAAATAAGTAGAAAACTTGACGAGGGAGCAGAAACCCGACTGTAGCAGTTGCGATGCTGATAGCGAAGGCGGCGGACGCGATGTTGGTGGAAGAGCGTGTCGTGTCAAGCACAGATTGGCTTTCAAGAAGGAGTCATAGACAGGGCGGGAAAGCACAGGTGTGAAGCCTTGCGAGTGGCAGCCCGATGAGCGGATGGCGGGCGGGAGCGAAGGCGACGCGATCTTATCTGATGACAGCCTTGGGCTTAGAGCGACGTTATGAATGAAATGGGAAGCTGTTGCTTGTGCCCTGTGCCCGCCCCACGGCTGCCGTCAGGTCCTCGCCGGGAAAGCGACAGGGGTAGCCCAACGATCGTCATCGCTCAAGAATGTGGGTGAATTCCTGTAGCCCATTGGCCGTCTGCGGCAGAATGCCAATTCTCACGCTGGAGCATCGAGAAAAAAAATGGAATTAGGCGAGTTTAAGAGAAATACAGTCATCAAGGGACCCAGCTTACGGGCCGGCAAGACCGAGGGATGCCGCATATCGAATCAGAGGGACGAGGACTGCAATCTTGTTGCAAACTGCGGCATCGGGCACAAAGGCAGATATGTTGTATGAAAGGATAGTTACGGCGAAGATGCAGTTTCCAGGAGGGGATTTCTGTATTTCGGGCTGGCAAAGGGCCGTGTCAGGCGCCAAGGGTCACTCACTCAGCTGCCAATGGTGGGGGGCACTGCAGGAAAGCTGACGGGGATCCCGCAAGATCGGGACCAAGTTCTCCAATGTGCCGAGTTCACCAAACCCGGGCCGCCGTTTGCATCCGACCATCACCACCGACCAGTTGCCAACCCAAAATGCAATAGAACACCCCGACTATGGCAAGCAGCCGATTGACTTTTCTATATCCGCATCTCTGTCGGACGGGACGCTGGAGCGAGCCGGCTGCGTCCCAGATCATCATTTCGCGCACAACTCGCCGGCGACCAACGACGTCACCACCGACTCTCTCTTGTCAACATGCCGCTCCTTTTACCACCCCGTCTGCGGGCAGACAGGCCCCCTTTCCTAAACGTGCCGGCAAGGCTGTAGAACCACTGCCTCTACCGGCTCTCGAAACCTCACAAACGACGACCGAGACAAACAAGCCGGCCAGCGAGCCTACCCCGGAAGACCAGAGAGGGGCACAACAAGACAAGACACAGGATGCCGGGTCTAATAGTGGAAATGCTCAGACTAAATCCGATGCTAAGACGAACCAGCCGGAACCCAATTCGAACCCCGAAGCCGTGAAAAGCGCATCCGAAACCCCTCGACCAGACCCCCCGCCGCCTCCTAAGACCGATGAAAAGAAACCGGAGGACCTGGGCACGAAGACTAAAGGTACAAGCGGCCCGATGGACGCCATATTGCATATGGAGCCCCCTTCGTCATCCTCATCAGGCCCGTCGGTGACGTTCGATTTCGACTCGACCAAGGACCCGTCCTCCTTGCACAGCGCCGCCTCCAAGCTGGCGTCTCACCTGCACCCCCCTCCATACGTACACCACTTCGACAGCTACTCGCTCGTCAAGCAGCTCGAAAGTGGCGGCTACACACACGGCCAGGCCATCACAGCCATGAAGGCAGTGCGCGGCCTGCTCGCCTCAAACCTCGACGTGGCTCAGGCCTCGCTGGTGTCCAAGTCGGACGTGGAGAATGAGACGTACCTCTTTAAAGCCGCCTGCTCCGAACTCAGCACCGAGGTCAAGAACAACCGCCGCGTCGCTGACGAACACCTCCGCCAGCAGCGCACCCTGCTGCAACACGAGGCCGATATTCTCACCCAACAGCTTAACCAAGAGCTGGCCAAGCTTAACGACAGCGTGCGCGGCATGTTTAACGACCGTAGGATGGCCGTGCGGGAGGAGCAAAAGGCGGTCGACAGCAGGGTATATCCCGCCCGTTCTTTTCGCCCAAACATCCATGCTAATTTGTTTTAGATACAACAAATCAGCTACAAAATCACCGTCATGCTCAACAGCGACGCCAAGTCTGAGATTGAAGGTCTACGCTGGGTCCTTATTCGCCGATCCGTGCTGGGGATTGTCTTCATGGCCATCTTGACGCTCGGCACTCTCCGCTACGGCACCCACGTCAATCACGAGAAGCAGAAGAAGGCCGAGCGCGAGGCCCGCGAGAGGGAGCGTGAGGCCGAGGAGGGAAGGAAGCCCAACGGCAAGCTCGACACGATGGACGCACCGCAGGCAGCCGAGATTCTCGCGGCGTCGTAGTACTCGTGCTGTCCGCAGTATGTGTACTCGTTGTAGTCCAGCGTATTCTCAGTGGAGGAAAGTATAGTAGTCGCTAGATACCCCATTGTTGTAAATAGAAGCGAAGGGACGGGTGGTTGGGTAGAATCAATAAGATTAAGGAATTGAAAGAACCATTTCTAACGTATCCCATCCTATGAATATCGCTGGTGTCTGTTTCCGGTTTACCCACTCGTTTCACGCATCTACACTTTCATAGGTTGGTACTCACAGATATCTGACGTCCCACAGCTCGGTAGATACAGCAGTAAACACGGCCCACAGCCCACGAGGTGCTAAAGATAGGAATGTATAGACAGACTACTCTGCAAGTCACCGTCCTCCATACGTACCGCGCCCTAACTACAGGTACAGGTAATAGTCCTACTCCTACTCCTACTCCTCCTTGTACCCATGCATCCAGCCAGCCAGCCCGTCTAACGTAACGTTATCGGACTGTCATGACCATACATACATATACATCCGGTATTAAACTTTCACATTATCTTCATCTTCATCTAGCAGGGATGGGTATTCCCCTACCGTATCCGTATCCGTAGACCTACATCTCGTTCTTGGAGCCGTCCGTCCGTCCGTCTATTCCCATTCAGCACGGGCAGTACGTACCAAGTACGAAGTACCGTGTATTCTGTTCTGATTTGCTTCCATCAGATCAGGAGGCGTATCTGTACCGTACACTGGAAGTTTCGACAGCCACTTGGTTACGACGATGTAGGCCAGTATGTCGACATATCACCTCGTGGCACGCCCTTAGATCTTACCCATTGCTTCATTTTCCGGATTTCCCCACGGTCCAACAATACATTTGAAATAAACTCGTCAAAATTACTCATTTATAGATATATATATGTGTGTGAGGAATATATGCCTCACAAGCCTACCTTCCCTCTCCTTGTCCTAGTCCGATCCTCATCCTCATCTTCATCACCTCATTCCCACATCCACTCATTCACGACATAACCTCATCCTTCTCCCACTCGGAAATCACCCCCCAAAGTCCATCTTCAACGCAATAGTCGGCCTCTCCTCGTCTCCGCCGCTCTTCCGCGCCGGCCCAGCCTGCCGCCCAGACCGAATCACCTCCTCCATAAACGCCTTCTGACCCTCGCTCATGCCGGCCACAACGCCGCGGAAGGCGGTCTGGTGCGCCGAGGCGAGCTCGAGCAGCCGCGCGCTCGTCTCGCGGTAGACGTCAGCTTCGTTTTCACTCTCACCTGCCGCGCGCGCTAGCAGCGTCGGCACGACGAGGGCCATGGCAACGGCCGCTTTTTCTGGGGACGACACGGCGGCGGCGTACTGGCAGAGCGTGTGGGCGACTAGCGACCGCGCGTTCTCCGGGTCCTCGGGCTCCGTGTTGGTCACAAAGGTAATCAGACGAGGCAGCAGGGCGCGGGCGATGGTCTGGTCCGACACCGTGGCCGACGGCTGTGTTGCCAAGAGAACGAGAGTGCGGATGCAGTTCGCCGCGATCTTGGCCGTCTGTTTCTTGCGTGTTAGACATCAAGCGATACTACAGAGTGGGGAAAAAACATACCATGCGGTCCGTTAGACAGTCGATTAGCTCGTCGAGGAACCTCCCGACGAGCGGCTCCTTGGCTGACAGCCGGTTCTGGCCTCCCGTGAACAGAACAGTAATACCCAGGAGACAGTTTTTGACACATGTCAAGGAAGCTGCCATCTCGCGTTTCTGGGCGTTGAGGTAGATAGAAAGGAAACGCCGCAGGCACCCCAGCATCTGCACGTCCGTGGGCGAATGCCCGCCCTCTGAGGATCCCTTGCTCGAGCCGGTCATGCTAGTGATAAAACGTTTGAACGTAGGTAGCGCCTGAGGGACAATGACCTCTTGACAGCCTGGCGTAGCCAGGATGGTGGCAAAAATGTGAATGATACACGCATGCAAATCCGTCTTGATAATGGCCGGGAACACCTCAGCGGCATCCACCAGCGCGTTCAGCGACGTCTTGACCAAAAGGATGGCCTCCTCCGTCATCTGATGCCGCACAGGCTGAGGGCTGTCGCTCAGGTTGGGCAACAAGCCCGAGAGGACGAGAACGATGATGCGTGTGAGCTCAAAGAGCTGCTCAATGTCCTCGGACAGTTCTCCGCTGTCGGGTTCCTCCCTCTTACGAGCAGCCGGGTGGGCTACGCACAGCGCCCTAGCAATCTCGACAATGACGCCTTGTACGTCTAGACCCTCGGTCAAGACGAGCCGGTCAAGCAGATCCATTGTTTCGGAGAAGATGGCCTCCCGATAGATGGCATGACCCGACACGCTGGGGTGCAGAATCTTCTTCAGGGCCCGCAGAATCTCCAGAGTCTGCTCCTGTGTCGCCAGCGACTCGCTTTGACCGGGCTTTGTCGCCAGAGCTTCGAAGGCGATGCCGAATAGGACGAAGAAGAATGCCACCGGCTCGTCGCGGTAGTTGATGTCAGGACCTTTTGAACCACCATTGGGGACCGCCGGGCCAGATAGCTCCTTTCCGTCAAGCGCATCAAACACGAACTCGCTGTCCTGCTCGATGAGACTGGCAATGGCGTCGA
This sequence comes from Echria macrotheca, assembly GCA_030411725.1. Lineage (NCBI taxonomy): Eukaryota > Fungi > Ascomycota > Sordariomycetes > Sordariales > Schizotheciaceae > Echria > Echria macrotheca. The sequence continues at coordinate 169,786 of MU839841.1, read as the reverse complement.
CAAGCTTGAGCCACGAGTCCTGGTAGAACTTAAGCAGTGTTTCGCGGTTGAGAGCCGCGTACACTGTATCTAGGTTGCCGGACAGCGAGGGAGGCCCCAGAGTCATTGAGATGTCGGGCTCGAACCGCAGCCGTGCGAACTCGCGAAGAGATTCCAGCCATAGCGGGGTCAACGTCCCGATATGCGGCCTCAAGACATCCAGAAGATATTTCTGTTCCGAGCTTGCCACCTGGAGCTCAGCCCAGGCTGCAAACACGGCCATCTTGACCATGACCTGGGCGTTGGAGCTGAGGCCCTTGAGGTCACCGATACCAGCGTGTTCGTTCTCTGTCGCAAAGTTCTCCAGTGAGCTCACGAGCGTCTTCAGAATCCTGCCCATCCTGTCCACGTCCGTCACGATGCCTGTTGAGACAAAGCACGCGCACACATCCACCGCCTCGGAAGCGAGTTCCGGAGACGAATCCGCCGCAAACGCCGGTGTAAGAGCCGAGCTGATCTGGGCCTGGTATTGTTCCAGCAGCATGGCCTCTTCGAAGTCCGGATCGGGCGTCTTGCCGAACATCTTGAGCACCGCACCAATGATTTTGAGACCCCATATCCTCTGTTCGAGCACGCCCGAGGTGGAGGCCGAAAAGGCCATGCGGACTACGTCCGCAATTTTATTTTGAAGTGCTGTTTGTGCAGGCGACTCGCCATTAGTAGTAATATCCTTTGCTGTCAGAATGAAGATATCATGGAGGCAGTCCATGGCGAACGTGGTAACCTGCCACCTCAGAGGTTCGACATCTGAGCCGCTTGGCGTCTCCTTGTCATCCTTGGCCACGCCCGATGCAAAGCCCGCTACCTCTTCATCTTGTAGATCGATGCCCGTGTTGGTCTTTTTGGAGCTGACCGAGACGGCCGCGGATTCTTTGGGCCTCGTCATCTTGAGGACATGCTGGAACCGCCGGAGCCAAGCCTCCGTGTCGGTAAGGCATGTCTGCCGCATCCAGTTCCGGATGATGTTGCGCATGCCTTCGTGGTCGGGTGCTGAGTCCAGTACCAGCCATAACTGATCCTCAAACCCTTTATCGGCCGCTTGGATGACATCATACGGATTCCTCTTCATGAGGTTGTAGAGCCCATCGACGGCCACGTCCCTCAGGACAGAGTCGTCCGAGCCAAGATACCGCTGGAGGATCTTCACGTAGTCGACAAAGTTCATATATCCCGGCGCGTAGAGTGTGAGGTGCTCCAGACACGCCAGGCTCGCTTGTTGAACTTGCAAATCCTCCTCCTGTTGAAAATATCCAACCAGAGTAAGAATCAACTCCCGCGATTTAGCTGAGTCCTGGAGGTCTGGCCCCAGAACGTTGATGAGCGAGTCCACACAACGGGCAATCGCCGCCGGAGACGACAGCTCGACCTCCAGGTTCATGGGCATTGTCGAGGCCACCTCGGAGTGATGGGTCTCAGAAACGAAGAGCTTGGCGAGCATGCCCAGCGTGCTGGATACATAATTGGCAAACCCAAGGCCAGATGCATCCGAAACCCGCGTCACGGCCTCCAGCGCCCAGTAGTGGACCGTGGGGTGCGTATCGTTGCACAATGACATGAGGATGTTGAGGATGGTCTTTAAGTGATAACCGGCCGCCATGCTGCCGATCTTGGTCTGAATGCATCCCAACGCCATAGCGCAGCCCGCTCTCGCACTTGGCTCGCGGTTGACGACGATGGTGTCGACGAGATACTTGATTTCTTGGTTGGTGAAAGCATTGCCACAGGTACTGCAGAGACGGGCGACGGCTTCGTACGCGAGACTACGGACATATTGATCCGGGTCAAGCACGAAATCCCGAAGCAGCTCCTGGATGAGACGCTCGACCGCCATGTTGGTGATATCCCCAGACGGAGACTTGGTTTCTTTGACTGCCACCCGAAGCGTTGATAAGAGCGCTGTCGCCACGTTAACTTTGATGGCAGCTTTCCTGCCGGGGTCTCGCTGCAGCGAGCCGGCCGCGGTGAATGTGGTGACTTGTTCCAACACACTTTCTTGGACCTTCGAGGGTGTTAGTGGGAAGACGAAGGCGAACAATTGGATCGCCATGTTGACTGCCTCGGTAGCTGGAGGGTCAGGGAGCAACTGGTCGGCAGTTCCCCCGGTGTATAAAAGCGAAGCATCGTGCTCTAACGTCCCACAAACAGGAGATATGAGAAGCCGCTCGATGCTTTGTTCCAGTCCATCGCGTTCCGGTATGCTGGCGACCATGGAGCTCTCCTGTTGCCCCGGCAATGGTCTCACATTGAAGCCCCTGACAAGGCCGGTCACGCCGAAACCAGTATTGTCGCCGACATCCCAGATCGTCTCAAACGTGCCGGCACTGTTGGCGATGGATGCGCTGAGGGAGCTAGGCGTGTAGTTCTCCGGGTCCGCAAAGAGGGAAATAGCAAGGGTGAGGAGGTTGGACTGCAAGAGAGCTTCCGTGCCATCAGCGGGGCTGATATTAACAAGCTTCGTGTAGCACTGCAGCACTCTGCGCTGGACCATGACTTCCAAGTCGTGAAGTTGCAAAGCAGGCGTCAGCCGCTCACTGATCTCCTCGGCGGTCTTCTTTGACGGTAGCGTTTTCAAGAAGGCAGTGGTGTTCTGGAGCATGGCCGCAATCCGTTTGGAGACATCCACTGTCAGAAGGCGACTATTGAACTGAAGAAACGCAAATATGGAGCTTAGGGCACACTCCCTGACATGGCATAGAAATGACGCGTTCAGGTAGTTGCGATGCATCGAGCTGTCCTTCGCAAGTACTTTTGGCAGCGCGTTCTTCCAGAGCAGGAGGAGCTGCGATAGGTGGATCTTGACAAAGTTGGGCCCGAGAGACATGAGACCCCCGATCAAGGTCCAGGCAACCTGAATCTGGGTGCTCGCCACCCGCAGCTCCGAACTGCCGCTCGACTTTAGGAGGTTAGTCGCCATAGTCAACACACGGCTGTTGATATCGACCGAGCCATATAGAGGCCGCAACGGACTTGCGCTGAGACCGGCAGCGAGACCATGGGCGAATCCAATACACCGACGAGGAGAATTCCTCCCTGAGCCTAGAAGTGATAGCTCCCTTGCAAGGCTATTCATACACACGGATAGGCAGTGTAGAAGCTGCTGAGGGCAGGCCAATACGAAGGTCTTGATACAGGCTGAAGCGTGCACTTGGACCGTGTAGCTTGGATGCTGCAGCACACTGAGCAGACCATCCCGACATGACTCGGCGACGTTATTAGCTGCCGAGCCGAGCCGGGTGATCAGGGAGGCGAGGGCGCCCATGGCCACGATGAGGGTCTGTTTACTCGGTTCTGGTCGTTCTTTGAGCGCCTGGGGGTAGTTTTTGAGGATGTCGTTGATGAGCGTCTTGGCAGCAGCGGCCTGGCCGGACTCGCCAAGAATCTTCCTCCCGACCACGTCTTGGATGATGACATCCACCATGCGCCGAGACACGAGGAGACGATAACGGTTATTCGCTATGCTGGGATTACCAAGTAGATCGACGGTAAGGTTCTCGACTATGCGTAAATAGTTGATTTCAATCGTCTTCTCTCCGAGCTTCTGGAGCATGAGGCAATAGCAGATCGCAATGGCGGCCCTGCCTCTGTTTGACGTCGACATCCGTCCATACTGAGTAGTCAGGGTCTTCATCATGTCAATCAGCGACAGAGCCAGAACGTGCGACTTCCTGCCAGAGGGCGCTGGGCTCTCCGACCGCTGGGGCAGCTCATCGTCATCTTGGATAGCGCCCGGCCCCATGGACTGCCGCTTGGCCGCTTTGGATTTCGACCTCTTCAGCAGAGCCAGCGGAGCTTCGCCGACTGCAGTCTCGGAGTAGCCCCTTACTAGAGCCTCGGCGAAGCACTCGGCAGCGGCGACACGGACATGAGAGGAGGTCGACTCGAACGTCTTGAACATAGAGGACCGAAGGCTGTCGAAGTCGCCCGAGTTCTGGAAATAAGGAGTGCTCTGCACGAGCCAGCGCAGACATCGACATGCAGACATGACGACAAGCGACCCCTTGTCCGTGGTGGCGTAGCTCCTGCCCTGCTTCCAGACGTCCCTCGCGATGCTCTCGTCCATGCTGCCACCAATCATTTTTGCAATCTTTCCAAACGCGGCGAATACGGCAGCCCGAAGACTCCCGCCCGTCGAGGAGGACTTGAGGAGCTTCATAAGCGTCGTGGATACCAGCTGGTGGAGGCCGATGGCGCTATCGCCGGCCGATGCGTAGACGTCGCCCAAGCAGACGACGGCGGCATGTCTGGTGCGGACTTCGCCATCGTTCTTAGCCTTTCCGTTGGCAATAATGGCGACCAGTTCGTTAATTGTCTCGAACAGCAGCTTCCTGTCACCGCGGCCAAATATGTGCGCGAGACATCTGCCCAGCGTGTTCCGGATGACTCTGGTCGGCGAGGGCGCGGCGAGATTGATGATCTTGAAGACTTCCTTCTTGAGGTAGAACTGCTGGGCGGTGCAGTCATCGGGGGCGAGGGCGAGGACGTGTTTCCCGAGGGCGGACACAAAGTTCAGGAGGAAGAGCTCCTGCTGCTCGGCGGGGAGGGCCTGCAGCTTGGCCACGTCGAGTTCGGGGTTCGACGATGCGCTCGTGCTCGTCCGCGGCGGCGGGTTGCGGGTGTGGTCGCCATTCGCGTCGGGCTCGTCGGGAGCTGGTGTGGACGACATCGGGAGGATGCGGTGGTTGCTCGAGTGGTCTGGTTCCCGCTGTCCAGAGGAGTCGAAACCTCCAATTCCACCTTCACGATGAGTGGAGGCCATGCGGTGAATCCAGCTGTGGATCTTTGGGAGCTGCTGACCGGGGTGCTGGACAGCAGCCAGCCAATCGCCTTTGCTCCCCATATTTCACCAGACGCGGGGGCCCTGAAGATCGGTCATCGGTGTGCAGCTCCCGCTCAGGACCCGGCAGCCACCTCCGCAACGGCAGAAGTAAATTTGCAGAGAGTCGAGACCTCACAGGATTCATCACTGGCGTGGCTGTCTCTCGATATGTGACTCGGTTCTTGGCCCTTTCTTCGTTTTCATTTGTTTCGCCTCCATTACGACTGATGGCATCACTTGCATGCACCTTCCGGCCACTAGTCCGAAGTCATACCCAAATTCGAAGCACCATCTGCGCGCGATGCTGCCGTTCGTTTCACCAGCTCTCTGGGCTTCAAGCTGGCCATAACAAATGGTCCAAGATCAAGCACGAAAAAGCCGCCAACGATGCGAAGAAGACGCAAGCTCGAACCCGGTTTTCCGACAACATAAGCCTCTACTCCAAACGTGCGTTCCCCGCCGTCCTCTCCCTCCCACCCTGAGCTCCTGAAGCTTACTCGCTCCAAGTGTACGGGCCGGATCCCTCCCAGAACCCCCAATTGGCGACCGCGATAGCCACCGCAAGGAAGGCTGGGATGCCAAAGGACAGGATCGAAAAGGCTATCGCTCGTGGTCAGGGGAAATCCTCCGAGGGCGTCGTGCTTGAGAGCATGACATTCGAGGCCATGAGACCACCGGCCATCGCCATAATTGTCGATGTCGAGACGGACAGCAAGCTGCGGGTGTTGCAGGACCTGAAACAAATCCTAAAGCTAGGCAAGGCTACCCAGAGCGCTTCCAAGTTCTTCTTTACGAGGGCGGGGCGTGTGGTATTCGAGAAGAGTGACCAGGACGTAGACGTGGACACGGTCATGGACGATGCCATTGAGGCAGGCGCCGAAGACCTCGAGACCGACGAAGACGGCAACATTGTGATTTGGACGTCGCCGACCAACACAACACAAATGTGTCACGCGGTTGGCAACAAGTTTGGGCTCAAGGTGCTGAGCTCGGGCATCGTTTGGTCGTCAAATAAAGACACCGAGGTGCAGCTCGACCCTGAACCATGGCTCCCAGAGCTCGTGGACATGCTTGCAGCGCTCCGTGACTATCCGGATGTCCAGGCCGTGTATGCGAATCTATCCAAGGGCACCGTCCCGGATGAAATATGGGCAAGAATAGACGAAAACCTAGACAGATAGATACCCATACATGTAATGTACAATTAAGATACAACAGCGCCTCCAAGCGCAACGCTCGGGGACCAGCCTCATGCCTCCTTCCCCGGTTCGTAACAGTCGTAAGGTGATTCCGTGTCGGTTCCATGTCATGACATGTGTCGACGTCCGACCCATCTAGTACTTCAAGATTCTGGAAACGGCAGGCTTCGAGGCATGCTAGGACTGGCTATCCTGCTGGTTTTGGTTCTGTTGTGCTTCCCTAGCTTCGGCCGCTAGTCGTCTCTCCCGGTTGTAAAGTCGTCTTGCCCGTAACCGCTCAAGCTCGGCGCTGATCTCATCTCTGTCTAATGGCACCTTGTTCGCATGTTCGGCCTTGGGCCAGAAGTCGGGAACGTTAAACCGGCTGTCGAGATTGGTGCCAAAGTAGTACATGATCCCAATGGGGAACATGACATACATGCCAAACTGGTCGAGGAAGCCATGTCAGATGCAAGTACCGTCGAGACCTTGGATGGAGGTGCGTACCTTGAATACCTCAAGATTGAGTCCACCCATTTTGAATCTTGATCGCCTCACAGTTTTTCGTGCGTGGTTCGCTGTCGTCAAGGTCAGAGAGGGTGTGCTTGGTGGTCGAAAAGTGCGGCGGAATTTACAGTGGGGTGCCCATTTAGAACACTGAGCACCCAAGCAGATCATGTGCTTTGGCGTCTGCAACGCGTTTACGTGTAACTACTTGCTTCTGGCAGTGCACTTCCGGATCTGACGACGTACCTTTTTTTGAGAGAGAGAGAAAAAAAAATCCCCGAATCTTCAGCGACGACTCCTGTCTGGAATTTCTATTCATTATTTTGTCTTTATTTCGTCTGAAGCGACTCAACATTCGGAGACTGCACGCCTCTGAATCTTGGACAACGACATTGCTTGCCTCTTCGAGCAGCTGTCTCTGGCTCGTTTGGCAGATCATGCCATAACGTCCTCTGCTGTTCTTTCAGGTGCCTGAGGGTCAGTCAGCCTAGAAAGTCGTGTCAGGAGTTATTTTTTTCTTAATTTCTTTTCCGTGTTGAAATCTCAACTCGGCGTCTTTCGTCTGATATCCGGGTCGTCATAATGTGAGTCTTGCAACTCTGTCGCAAAATCGTTCCTTCCCAAGCACTTCTCGATGGCTTCTTACAGCTAAAAAGGTCATCTTCTTGCGAATAAAGTCCCTCTCAGACTCTGATCCGAAGCCTATCTCCCTCTCGTCTTTCGTTCCTTCCCCGCCCACTTGTCCGGGGATCGACCACCAGTCTCCCTAGGCATGTAAGCGAGAACTTTTCGTCCGAAGTCAGTAGTCTTTTGACTTGTATAACTTCTTTCATTCTCCAGTACTTCTCTCATTCTCCACAACTTCTTTCGTTCTCCACAACTTCACAACTTCCGTGTTACTCACCAATCCCTCATTCCAGTCAAGTATTGACATACAACAAACCGCCATGTCCGACCACAACTTGAACGCCTACAATGGCGACAAGGATGAAGACGAGGCCCTCAACGCTGCTATCGCCCTTTCTCTTAGCCAGCATGCTTCTGAGAAGTTCGTTGATCTGACCTCGGACAACGACGACGATAGCGAAGCGAAAACAGCATCGGCCAGCGTGCCAAACAAGCAGCCAACATCGCCGATTGGCAACCAGCGACTCGTCGATCCGGTGCCAACAGGTTCTCGTCCTCCCGCGATTGACGAAACAGCCTCCAACCCAGTCTCTGGCATTTCTCTCCTCGGACTAGACCGCAAGAAGATGGAGGAGGAACGTATCGCTCGTCTCAACAAGCGCAAGGCCTCAGAGGCCATCGATACCGAAGCAGGAACTTCCGACCGAGATACCCGACCTTCCCAGCGTCAGAAGACCTCTCTTGCCTCGAACATTCAGGCCTCGTGGACTTTGCCTTCGAGCACTCCAACCCCCAGTGCTCCGCCTCCGAGCTCCCTATCCTCGAAAGATGCGTCACCTGGTATCGCGCACCCCACCAATCCAACTCCGCGTCCTCTGCCCCGCAGCGATGCTAGAGGTGCATCCCTATCGATCTCACTCGCGCCGATTGTACGACCGCTGACCAAGCCGGTAAAAACAGACTGGCCCGCAAGGGTTGAAATAGTTCGGCCCGCACCCCTTCGTCTTCCATACCCTCGAGGTGCAATCAAGAAAACCTTTGTCAGGGGCCAATCTAGAACTGGTGATGACATCACGATTGAGGAGGTCATCCAGAAAGATATTCTCCAGCTTGCGGTTTTCAGCTCCTTTCAATGGGACGATGAGTGGCTGCAGAGCAAGGTCGACCTGGCTCGTACTAATATTATTCTCGTGTGTTATGCTAGCGATGAAGACCAGGTGAGTTCGAGACCAAGACAAGCGAAATATCACTGAAATTGTATACTCACACATCACAGCAAGAGCAGATGCGCGCCAATGCGCCCAGCAGCCGCGTTCGTTTCTGTTTTCCTCCAATGCAAGGCTACGGGTCCATGCATTCAAAGCTACAGCTGCTCAAGTACGAGAATTACCTCCGCATTGTCGTCCCTTCTGCAAACCTCATTCCTTATGATTGGGGCGAGACAGGTGCCATGGAAAATGTAGGCCAATCCAAGCCAATGGTTTAACTTGGGACTGATGATGGCCCAGCTGGTTTTTCTCATCGACTTGCCAAGACTCCAAACAGATGCGGAAAAGAATGCTCAGAAACTTACGCCATTTGCCGAAGAGCTGATGCATTTCATGGAAGCCCAGGAGTTCGATGATCGGCTAGTTCAAAGCATACGGAACTATGATTTGACTGCGACTGCCCACTACGCGTTCGTGCATTCCATGTGAGTCTCATATCCTTCCTGATGAGTTTGTATCGCTTAAACTGGACCTCTGTAGCGCAGGCTCTGCTAGCGATAAGGAGAGCTGGAAGAGAACCGGTGAGTTTGCCAGCTGGTGTGCAACCATCGCGGCACACAGCTTACATTAATCAGGTTACTGCGGCCTTGGCCGTGCCGTGAAGATGCTCAATCTGGACACTAGCGGCCCGATTGAAGTCGATTATGTGGTATGTGTCGAAGCACGGAGAACATGAATGGGACCTGACGTGGAGTGTAGTGCGCATCTCTGGGTGCAATCAAATGGGATCTCCTGCGAGCCTTGTACTTCGCATTCCAAGGTACAGAGGTCCCTACGATTTACTGTTATCCTTCTAACTTTGCCAGGCGATTCGGGTCTCAAAGAGTACCAAGCCAGAACAGCGACCGGGAATCACAAGCAGGCCGCATTGGCAGGCGGTGAGGTGGACGTTCTCAAGGAGCACATTCGCATTTACTTTCCCTCTCTCAAGACGGTTGTCGAAAGCATCGGCGGAGTGGATGTGGGTATCTGCTCTCCAGACATATAGTCTGCAGTATACTAACGCATCGGCAGTCTGCGGGCGTTATTTGCCTTCCGAAGCGTTATTGGGAGCAATCGACCTTCCCCAAGGAGCTGCTATACGATTGCAAGTCGGTTCGGGCGCGTGTTCTGATGCACACCAAGGTCGCGTTCATCCGCGGTGCCTCGGGGAGTTTTGCATACGTCGGCAGCGCAAACCTATCAGAGAGTGCTTGGTAAGTCTTCATCTATTCCCTCTTCGCTATATATCGAAGCACAATCCAAAGTTGCTGACTGCTTTGTAGGGGTCGACTTGTCAAGGACCGCGTAACGAAAGAGCCCAAGTTTAATTGTCGTAACTGGGAGTGCGGTGTCCTAGTACCGGCCTCGTCGGTGCCGTCGGTAGCGCCTGGCGTCGCGGCTGGCTCTCCCTCTGTGTCCAAGAGTCAGGTTGGCCCAAACAGTCTGGATGTGTTCCGCGGGATCGTCCCGGTCCCAATGAAGTTTCCGTCAGTTCCCATTGGCGTAGATAGAACCGAGGGGAAGGGCCCGTGGTTCTACAGAGACTGAGCAGAGGGGATGGTCACAGAACAGGCACACAGAGTGTGTGGTAATTGGAGGGAAATCGTGCTGGCCTTGCCATGCTTTGACCGTCGTATTGGAGCCTGAAGGGGGCAAAGTCGACAGAGAGATCGATCTCGGAGGGCTGGAGAGAGCCCTTGTGTGCTTGGAGATGTCAAAATACCCCGAATACTTTAGGCCTGAAGATCGTTTCCAACAATCTTTACTCTATAATGGGCGGCCTTTTACATAGAGCAGGGTATGGGGACCCTTTTCCGGTATGCGGTAGCCAAAAACAAGATTCGGGCCTTTGGGACGTTGTGGCGATTGGTCATGAGAGTGTTCATTGCTCTCGTGAATTTTCTGGTCTGATAATCGATGGCTAAGAATGGATGTGTTTTGGACGAGCCAGCTGCAGTGACCTGGCTGAAGATAAAGCGTAGTGTGTGTGCTCCTCTTTTCTATCCTGCCTTGTCTGCGTGATCCTCGGGGGGGGGGGGGGGGGGGGGGGGGGGGGGGGGGGGGGGGGGGGGGGGGGG